>JAQQZY010000029.1:10075784-10094734 GCA_030068375.1 Ostorhinchus rueppellii
TCCAGGGTGTACCCCGCCTTCACCCTAAGTAACTGGGATAGGCTCCATGTGACCCCCGTGACCCTAGTGAGGATAAAGTGGGTATAGAAAATGAATGAATGAACTTTTGAATGAAAAATTAAAATGCCATAATGAAAATGTTTACATCTATGAATTGTACTCAAACATAACGTGAACAAATATGAACAACCTGAAAATTATGATGGTATTTTAATGGTCTGATCCACTTTAGATTGAATTGACCTAAAATACTTTTAAAATGCTTGATTGTTCATATCTTCAGTGTCATTTTTGCATTTCACAAATTCATCCCAGGAGCCAGATGGAACCCTTTGGCGGGTCAGATTTGGTGTGGTTTAGTGGGACTAAAAGTACTCAAAATAATAAGAAATGCAATGAAATGTGGATTATTGTTCCTGTAAATGCTTTCATATACTGTATAAACTGGCAGGTCACTGTTATCACTCATTAATGACCCACTTATTCTTATCTGGCGATTTTTGGAAATAGACTTATACTTTATTTGTACAGTGTGTTCATGAATTCGTCTGTAACTTTATGTTTATTCAGACTCAACAAGTCTCCATTCAAGTCTCCACATATGTAAATTATTTGGTTTCCTATGTTTTTAGAAAATGTCCAGTCTTTGAAAAGCTCAATACTCAAGCTGATGCTCATGATAATATTTTTTCTTGTCTTCTAAAATCTATGTTTAACTCTCAAGAAAATTGTCTTCATCAGTTTTCATACTCTCCAATATCATGAAGTTTGTTTATTGTCCACATACAGTCCTGCGTGTAAGTCCTAGCCCAACAGTCTGTTTGTTGATTTAGTAAAGTATTTAGATCCAATCTGGATATATGTGAAGTTCAAAAAACTAAGTTTCAGGGTAAAGACAGCTTCTATAAACCATAGTAGTATTTAATGTCACCTCCCTTTGTACCCTTTTGTTCAGACAATATAAGATTTATGGCATTAAGTTTCTGATGATTTATGCTAAGGACAAACTGAAGAAAAATAAACAAATGAGCCACAAATTGGGAAAAAAACAAACAAACAAAAAAAACAGAAAACATAACATTTGACGTCACTAAAAACAAAAAACCCCACTAGAGTTCAATATGTCCCAATACTTTTGTCCATATAGTGTGTCTTATTAAACCACTTGAACTTCCATGTATATTCAGTAAATCCACCTTCCACAGCTTGTCCTGACGTCACCTTGTCCACCCTCGTCCTCCTGATGTGTGGACAGTAAAGTGGACATTCTGTCTGTGGCTGTAATCCCCCTTTAATCCCACACATCCACAAAAAACACACACTATCCATTAAGTCAATCCAATAAGACGTGATACAGACCGAGAAGTCTGTCTCCTTCTGCTCAGTTAAAGACTCTAAATCTAAAATAGGGTTGTCAAACTCATTTTAGTTTAGGGGCCACATACACCCTGATGTGATCTAAAGTGGGTCGAACTAGTTGAATAACAAAATAAAGTATAAATAATATCAACGCCAAACTTTTATAAAAAGAAAAAAAAAAGAAAGAAAAAAAAGTACAATTACATTGTGAAATTGTTTACACCTACAAAATTAAATATGAATAACCTGAAATTTCTTAAGAAAAATCAACACAATTTTACAATATTCTGCTTCTATTATATTATTCTGTGTTTATCTTAAACACATGTACATTACAACTTACAGATCACAGTGGATCTACACACACACACACACACACACACACACACACACACGCACACACACACACACACAAAACATTTAGGAACAGGCAGAATATTAGTAAAATGACTCTTAAGAAATTTCAGCTTGTTCATATTTGTTCAGATTATTTACATTTTTTGTGAAAGGATAGTTTGTAAATGTAAACATTTTCAGGTAATTGTACTTTTTTTATGCTTAGAAAAAAGTAAGAGAAAAATTTGTTTTCAGTTTTGGCCAAAATATTTGGCAACTCTGATCTAAACCAAGCTAACAGTCTGAGACCAGTGTATGTCATGAATATTTTAATAAAACAGAACAATGAAACTAACTTGTCAGTGCTAAACTAATAGTACTAAGTTAACAGTGCTAAGCTAACAGTGCTAAGCTAACAGCTCTAAGCTAACAGCGCTAAGCTAACAGTGCTAAGCTTACACTAAGCAGACAGACTAACAGTACAAGGACTATTTCTATATGAATAAAACTCACAATGAATTAAACAAAGAAAGACTAAAATAAGTCACATTATGAAGAGATGATTATGGATTTTGTCTTTGTTCATTATTTTCTGATCATAATCTGATTTTATATGAATTTGTGTTCGATTGAAATGGGAATGATTAGGAAAAGGATGAATTTGGATGTAGATGTTTTTTTAAATGGATTGAATTAAGTTCTGCTTTGAGATGGTTTTAAGGACCATTTGTGTGTACTTTTAGTCCCTTTTGAATGATTGATGGCGTTTTGTATGTATGTTTTTAGTTTAAGTTCAAGTTTTTATGTACAGTTTTAGAATTTAGATTCGATTCGATTCGATTAGAGGTTTAATATTTCACTGATGCTTCAATAAAACCAAGTATTAAACTCTAAACTAGATCATCTCTTCAGCAGAAATAGGAACTCTATCTACGTGTTGAATGTTATGTCTTTAATACTTTGGTTGTCTGCCCAGTTGTAGTTTTCTAACTTCATGAATATCTCCATTTCCTCACTTCTGCTCTTGTGTTTCTGGTTGTGTAAAATAATTACCATCTGAGCTGTGGTCAGCCTGAGGTCAAGGGTTAATGGGGACTCATTTGCAATAACATGATATGTTTTGGTTGATTTGTCCACATCATCTCAGACCATGAGCTGAACCATCTGTTACCATGGAAACTGAGTTTTCCTTAACAGCTGTAATTGTTCTGCAGGGAAACGCAGGATGCAGGGTTTCAGCTTTTTTCTGTTCCTCTTGTTTTTCCCTCTCACTGTTTCTCTGTTCTTAACTTTTCCTCGGTGTTTTGGTTTGTCTTCGCCCTTGCCTTGTGCCTCCTGCTCACGTGTACAGTAATGCAAACCCTCTGCAGGTGCACAGCCCAGAGTAATGATGCTGCTTTCTGCTGAGCTGGCAGCCATGGAGGAGAGGGTGGTTAAGGAGAAGTGACAGAGTGTGACGCATCGATGACAAGGACAAACAACCACAGAGGGTGAAACTGAAATAAAAACAAGACTGAGCACAGACGGAGAGACGGGAGGAGCGTGAAGCGTTTAGAGAGGATGGAGAAACACAGAGTGAAAGGTCAAACAAGGGAGCAACGTTAGTACATGACCAGGAAAAGGACCTTTTAGCACTATATGTAGATATGTAGGTAGATAAATATTTAATTACATTTTTAATTCTAATATAGAAATATAACATTTCTTACTTTCACTTTCTCACTTCTTACCTTTTACTGTATTTCTTTTTTCCACTTGTTTATGTTTTTTTCTCTGTACTTGCTTGTTGTATGTTTCTGCTGTTCACCCTTTACCTCCTGAGATTATTTCAGGTAAATGTGCTGCTGTGATTGAATCTGCATCTATTTCAGGTTCATTAAAGCTGCTGTGAGTATGTGCTTGTGTTCTTTTTCTTCAGTGGGTTTGTTTTACTGTGTGTTTTCGGGTCAAAACTGGTGGAATAACAGAGAAAGACAAAACGGAGCTGAAGTTTGACAGGTTTTTACTAAATAAAGCACTCAGACTGTACATCAATAATAGATTAAGGATGTTTAATATAAACTGTTAACTGGAACAAACTGAACAACAAGTGTTTGCATTTGGGCCCAGTAGTTTACGTTTTGGGGTTCTGTTTTTCTAAATCAGTCCAGCTGCTTTTTGATGCCTGGTTGAACTCCAACAAGCAGTTACACAATCAAAACTGAGTAAAAACACAGTAAAAGATATAAAGGAAAATCCCCACAACACTGCAAACTACATTAAAAAAAAAAACTAAACTAAAACTGTAAAAAAAAAAAAAAAAAAAAAAAAGGCCAAACAGTTTTTATCACACGTAATTCTCATTCACTGCTTTTGTGAATTGCCCTCTGTTCCACAGGCAGCGGGGGTGCACTGAGCATGCTCAGATGTCTATGGAAAAGTCTGTTCTATCAGCTGTTTTGAAAATTTTACTGTTGAGGAAACTGTTGAAATAAATCATCCATACAGAACGCTCACCACAGACATGTCAGGGGTGAAAGGGTTGACTGAAATTTCCCCACGGTGGGATAAATAAAGTTCTATCTTATCTTATCTTATACTGTGAACATGACAGTAACTATGAAAATTCAAAAGTATGACATGAAACTGCAGATGTAAACACCAGGCTGCAGTTAAACCTGATCGAATGATTATAAACATTGTTGAGGACCATAGTTAAAGCCACAGGAGGTAGAAATCATTGTTTTTACTGCAAAATATATCATTAACTGGACATAAAACAATTGTCTTGAACTGTATTTATGGCCACCTCTATATTTAAGATGTAAGATAAGTGTTTTATTTTGCATTTATTCGAACATTATCCTCTGCATTTTAGATGTTTCCGTGTAAATCGTGTGTTTTGCTATGTTTAATTCACTGATCCTGTTGATGTTCATAATAGCTGAGAGTAAATCCAAAGGTCATTATATCAAAACAGAGAAAACTGAAGAAAAAGTGACTGAATTGGACCATTTGGAAGGCTGGTTTTGGCCCGCAGACCTTATGTTTCACACCCCTGATGTAGAAGTTTATAAAAGAGTAAGTAAATGAGAGTAAATTCAAAGGTTATTATATCAAAAAACAGAAAACTGAAGACAAAATAACTTTTTCAGTAAAATATATCATTGTATCGTTATATGTTTGTGTTGCGATACTGCAGCTGAAACATCAAATCCAGGTGTAGATGGAGGTCAGCACCGATCCATCTGTGAGCCAGTCAAATCCACATCATGTAAAGAAAACACTTCCACATCCAGCTCTTAAGTTACAACTGAATCACACCTTCATGACAGATTAAAGCCTCTAAGTCTGATTTGTCCAGTATTATCCGTGGACAATGACTGTGGTTTATCTGACACTTTGGACACACTTAGAGTCATTTTTGTGTCGTCATGTGGACAGATGTAAAAAAAAAAAAAAAAAAAAAGGTCAAGTGGACTGAATTGAAGTCCAGCTCCTGAACTGAACAGATTCAGTCAGTGTTGGACCAGAAACTCCCGTGTTCTTCAACTCAACATTGCATTTTTTTTGTCCAATCAGTTTTCTAGCTTTGACTTTCTGGTAAAATGTTGCCCCCTTTGTGTCCGTTCTGCTCGTTTTCTGCCTCCGGAGGTTGAGCTGCCATTTACAGATCACTCCGTTTGTGTGTCCGACTTCAACTATGAACGAGGTGGTTTCATTGCACTTTGTTCCTCTTGTCTTACATAAGTTGAACACTAGAGTACATTCTGGTTTCACAGATTAGAGCGTCTGCGTTCAGAGACAGGGAAGGTTAGCGTGACGGTACGAGGTGATTGATCACCTTCTCTTTTTGGGCTGTGAGTCTGTTTGTGTGTAAAACAGAGGGTGTGTATTGATTATTTGTCAGGGCTGCAGTCATGTAATGCAGTGTGTGAAATGATCGATGTCCCTCTGTGTTGCAGAGGAGTTCCCCCCACCCCTCCTTTCTATTTCTGTTACATAACAGCCTCCACTGCAGAGGAAGAGCACTGCAGAGGAGTCTATTGTACACAGACTCGAGTGTCGTAGCAAGACCAGATCCAGGCGTTGTGTTGACCAAGGTCCCCACATAGTTACACACAAATACAACATATTATGACAGGACTGAACCAGTGAATATTAGTTTTTCTATTGATTCTGTTTGTTCAGGTTGAAAATGTTACAGATGATTTGGGTCATATTTCCTCTAGGTCAGGCAAGGCAAGTTTATTTGTATAGCACGTGTCATTCAAAGTGCTTTATATAAAACATAAAAGCGTCACAGGAGAGGCATGAAAAGACAAAGTTAAAATATAAAAACATAAAAATCACAAATAACAAAAAAAAATTAAAATAGACATTAAAATCATCAGCAATGAAATGTGATTTTAAAATTCATTTAAAAGCAAAAACAGTCAGAATCAGCTTCCTCTCCAAAAATCCTCAAGTTGTTGTTCCATTCAAACGAGGGTTTTCTCATCCATTATCAAACTTATAGCACTTAAGCTGAAGAAACAGGAAAACTTTACTCTCGTTCTGTTTCCACTCTGGAGACAGAAAAAACCCCACTTAGACAGCAAACATTATGTTTATTTCATCATTGAAAAGCCTTATTTTACTCTTTTAAGCCTTGTTGTGATATAAGGATCTACAAATAAAACTGAAATTGAAAATTGATATTAGACTTTTTTTTGTTTTGTTTTGTTTTAAGGTTTATTTAAGAAAATATAACCTAAAAAAAAGGGAGAAGACTTATGTTGGGAGCAGTTGTTTTTGTTTTGGACGGTGAACTTGTATGGAAGTGTGTATGTCTGTTGGATTTCATTCTTTGCTATTCTTGATCTTTCAGACGTGTTGTACAAATGTGCTTGACTGTCTGTTGTGAAGTGTCTTTCCCAGTGGAAAAAAAAATTATAAAAAGAAAATCGAAATTAAATTACTTTCTAAAAACTGTGATGAAGTAGGGCCAAAATATGCACAAATCATATCATAGTAAATCAACTAATCAGCAGTGTTGTGCAAGTTACTTCTAAACTGTAATACATTACAGATTGCTCGTTACTGTTCTTTAAAAGTAATTCCTTACTTTATAATATTTTTGTCTCATAATTGTAATGCGTTATATGACTCCTACATTAGTTTTGAGTTACATACAGACTTTTGTCATAAATGGCTCATGCACAGTAGAAGGGAAGGGGTGTGGTTTCAGTGCTTTATGAACTATTAATTTAGGTAAAGGAGCATAGAGTTCATAAAATACTTGTTTGACAGGATGTGTTGATGGTAACTACTGTGACTCAAGGCACGAATTAAACTTGAACATAAATGCCACAAACAGAGACCGATGTGTAAAAATGTACCCTGATAAAGGTGTCATGAAGGGAAAAAATGAGCTAAAAATACCAAAACTGCCCTTTTCTACCACACTGTGTACTTATTCCTATATCTTATTTCTATTTAAAAGCCAGGCCTTTTAGTTTAACAGTTTTTGGAGGCATGGTGGTTGGCATTTCCACCTCACAGCTACAACATTCTGGATTTCATTCTCAGTCGAATCAGTCTTTCTGTGTCAGGTTTTCTGTTCTTGCTGCGCTGCACACATTTCCTTTGGGTCCTCTAGTTTCCCCACCATTAAAAACAGGTACATACAGGTTAATTCTGCCATCACTGCCGATGATTACGGTGCTAACGAAGACATGGAATTGGTCCCTGAGCTCCTTCAATAGCAGTTTATTGCTCATAATGTTTGCTACATGCTAATGCTAATGATCTATCAAGTGACCTTAATGAGTTCAGTGTTCACTATGTCAGACGTTATCTTAAAAAGGTGTTTCCTTTTCCTGTTTTTATTGATAATGTTTGATAAAAATTGACAAAAAAAAAAAAAAACTACCTAAAGCAACCAAAAATCTTTTTAGGGTGGGTAAAATTAAGAGATGGAATTTCCCAATAGGGACAATAAACCAAGTTAACCTTTTGAACCTTAACCCTCAGTCAACGTTCAAGGTAACTTTATTTATACCCATGGGTAGGTTTGCTGTGCAGACATACTGATTGCCTTGGCTTTTCAACAAACATCAAAGCATGCATTGAACCTGTTGGGCAGGTGCTTGGTCAAGTTTCAAAATAAAAAAGTGCTCAGTGCTCCATTATTCATCAGTATATCAGTATGATGAATAAAAAAGATCATAGAAATAAGAACAAGATGCAATAAAACACAATAAAAACCTCAAGAGGATTAAAACAGTCCCTGGGGTAAAACAACATAGAATTTACAAATTAGAAGTCACAATAATAATAAACTGAGCCAAAAAAAAAAAAAGGATAAATAAATAAATAAAGTGCAATGTCACTGTTTCTTATTGAGCTCAGTGATGGTGACAGGAATAAAGCTGTTTTTAGAACGCTGTGTCCTGCACCTACGAATAAAAACCTCCATCCAGAGTAAACAAGCTGAAATTCACCTGTAAAGGGTTGGAGTCATTAGAAAGAACTGATGAACTCATCCTCTGGACCTGTTTAATGTACAGGGAGGCGGGACAAGACAGGGACTCACCAATCAATGAACAGTTTCTAACACTTTGACACCAGCTCCAGTTTTCAGTCGTGTTGATACATTACAAACATAAACATAAAGTCTGACATATGGATTATCTGTGAAGGACAAAAACAGCCTCAGTTTGTTCAAACCTGCTCAAAGATTATCGGTGTCACACTGACAGACCTGATTTCCCTCTGGAAGAACATCCAGAAAGCTCATCAGGTCTTGAGTCAAACTGATCATGTCCTGGGTCAGGAATTTTGTTGAATGTCCTCCAGAAGGCGCTACTTCACCCCACTAGGAAAACAAACAGATACACCAGCTCCGTGATTCAGGCTTCTTAATTCTATTGATGGCCAAACATTGTGACCATAACATGTATCTGTTTGCTTACCTGTCTGTGTATTTATTTATTCTGGTCTATAAAATTAAATGCTCTAAAACTACACCATCTTGTCGACCTTAATACTCTTATCATAATGTATAATGTATAAATTTCCAATTGCATTATGAAAATATTTACATTTTAGAAATTATTACCACAATAAAATGTGAATATCCTGAACAATTATGAACAACTTGAGCATTTTTAAGAAGAAAAAAAGTCAAATTTTAACAAAATAATACATTCACAATGTTAATAGTAAGCTGAGACATAATGTTGTTAAAACTTTACTTCATTTTCTTTGTACATGGTAGTTCAGGATATTCATATTTTCACATTAAAACAAAGCAAAAAAAATGTGGATTATTATGTAAAGGTAATTATGTCTAGTATTTTACTGGTCCCCCCGTGACCCTAGTAACGATGAAATGGGTTCAGAAAATGAATGAATGAATGACTTTTACTGGTCTGACCCACTTTAGATCACACTGGGCTGAATGTGGCCCCTGAACTAAAATGAGTTGGACAGCCCTGATATAGACCGAAAATCCAGGGGACAGAGATCTGCTGAACGAGGTGTCCAGGGAATTGGATCATCCCTTCTGTTATGACCCTGGTCATCATTACCTCCACCCCTGGGTGGGTATGTTTTTCCCAGGGTTTGTTTGTTTGTTTGTTTGTTTGTTTGTTTGTTTGTTTGTTTGTCAAAAAGTACTGGACGGATTTTGATGACATTTTCAGGATATGTCCACTCCGGGTCAAGGAAGAGATGATTAAATTGACCACCGTCTGGATCCAGGAATTTTTGAAAGGATTCTTTTTCATTGGGGGATAGGGCATGGCGGCACAGAGTTGCATATGAGCTCATTCAGCGCCATCTAGTGGAGGAAAGTACTAACATTACCTTAAAAAAAACAACAACTAGAAGAGCACTCGGAGGGTACGTACCTCCGCCAAGATAGTGTTTGTACTTTTTTTTTAAGGTAGTGTTTGTACTTTTTTTTTTTAAGGTAGTGTTAGTACTTTTTTTTAAAGGTAGTATTAGTACTTTTTTTAAAGGCAGTGTTTGTACTTTTTTTTAAAGGTAGTGTTTGTACTTTTTTTTAAAGGTAGTGTTAGTACTTTCCTCTGCTAGATGGCAGTGAATGACCGCATGCAGCTCTGTGCCACCATGCCCTATCTCACAATGATAAAGAATCTTTTAAAAAGTTCCTGGATCCAGACGGTGATTCAAAACGCCTCCAAAATTTAATCATCTCTTCCTTGACTCAGAGTGGACATACCCTGAAAATTTCATCAAAATCCATCCATAACCTTTTTGAGTTATGTTGCTAACAAACAAAGTCAGATGGTAACAAACAAACAAACGCAAAGTAAAGTATTCCTGGGGTCCTCAATTAGTGGACCACGGTCCACGACCGGACCGCGGCACACTTTGCTGCGGACCCAGGGCAAATGGCACTTTTCAACAAAAAAATAAAACTTTTTGAAACATATATTCTTTGTATTAATTATTATTATATTATTATTATTATTAATTATAATAATTATCTATCGCTCTGCGCTACTATTCTATTGCTAAATTCTGTTTCATTTTTAGTTAAATATCTCTCATGTTCCCACATCTGTTGTATTCAATCACTACGTGCGCTCTGCGTGCTGTGTGCTGCGTGTGTGTGTGAGAAAGTGTGTGCTTCGGTAGACAGCACTGATTGGCTGTTGCCTGGGTGACAGGATATTATGGGCTGTCATCTCTATGACGACGATGCGCTGATTAGCTGAGAGAGCGTGCATGCTGCTAGCTGGACTGGACGGACCACAGCAGTGTGTAACAGGAGTTGTACCCGGCACTTTGCACTCTATTTGTTTACATGCCACCAGTAGAAGACTGAATCTAACAAAATGGCATGCTCAAAGTTGACCAAGAGAAGAAAAGTTGACAATGAAAATCGCCGTTTCAATGAGGAATGGACTGACAAATATGCCTCCATTTTACCACCTGAAAGTACCAAACCTATGTGCTTAATATGCTTAAAGACGGTTGCTCTGATATAAAGTGAAAATGTGAAACACCATTATGTTAAAGAGCACAGCTCGTTTGAAGAGAAGTTTCCTCCTAAATCAGAACTGACAGTTCAAAGCCATGGCTTCAAACCCCAAATGCCATTTCTCTCATTGAGCAGTGTTTTACAGTTAAAGTTACTGTTAATAATTATTATGTTTGCACCTTAATGACAGAGCTTGTCAGTTACGTTCTGTGTGTGTGAACATGCACTGTACTACATGCACATGTTTTCATTCTTGTTCAGTCGTGTTTTAGTTACAAAATGTACTGTCAATAGTTGTTTGCACCTTAATGACATCTTGTCAATTATTTAGTGTACATGTGTAAACACTGTACTTGCATGTTTTTCTGCGTATTTTTATTTTGAGTCAAGAAAATGTTTTGTTAATTTATTTTAATTTAAACAGAATGTGCAATGTATTTTTGTTTAGACAAAAGAAAACCACCTTTACTACCTTCGACCTGCCTTGAACTTGACCGACATTGACAAATGGACCAATGCTTATATGAAAAAAACAATTGTGGACCTTCAAGATTTGTATTTGAGGACCCCTGCTATAGGTTGTCCACGATGCTGTCCATAGTACTGTTGTCATTTTCTCTGCTGTGAACACATCCACTTTTGTATGGCCTTTTTCGTTTGGGTGGCAGAGCAACACCGTCTGTCGATGACGCTCCATGGGCTCACATAATGGTATGAACCCGTTCACATAATGGTATGAACCCGTTCACAGGCAAACACTTTGGGTCCAAGTGTAACTGGGACACTGGGTAGATCGGTCTGAAAACAGCTTAAGAGGCACAAGAACTTAAAGCAGCGTACGACTTTCATCACCAATTTTTCATCAAATCTATAAAACCTAAGTTTTAGACTAAGTAACAAAAATCTGTTAGTCTTACTGTGCTTATGTACCCTCACAGTGAACAACTTCAAAGTGTACTCCATCACAAGCAGTCTGTTTGCTTACTGCTGCGGCTGCGTGGAATTCTGAAAAGGCCTGAGGAACATTTAGTTTTGGTTTGGTGTTTACACAAACAGATGACTTGTGATGGAGTACACCTTGAGGGAAGTGATTCAGGTGCGTAATCATGGAAAGACTAACAGATTTGTGATACTTAGGCTAGCACACTTAGGCTAGTTTTACAGATATGTTGAAAAACCGGTGACAAACATCATACACTGCTTTAAGATGCAAGAACTACAGCCATGAAATACTATTGATCACTTTACTTTATGCAAGCATTTGTCCACAAGAGCTATTTCTGGCATTGCTGTTTCAGAGGTAAAAAAAAAAGTTTGTCAATATTTCGCAAAAAATAGGAATATTACCCAGTTAATAATAAAAATGTTTTCTCATGGTGTTCGTTGTCTAGAGTAGAGCTACTACTATTGCATCTTGATTCCAGGATATCAGACAGAAGTCAACGTAAATCCTAGTTAATGGTAACTGGTGTCATGAGCCAGGTGATGTTAAGCAGCAAAACCTTTAGTAGCAGATGGATGTTGTTATGGCAACACAATATGTTTACAGGAAACCATGTGTCTCATTTCATTCTGTTTATTTGTGCATTTTCTTTAACTGTCTTTCTTATGTTTGACGTTTTCCAGACTCTTTTCCCCCAACCCTAACCAAGTTGTTTTCATGCTTAAATCTAAAAGACACATTGTCTGAACATCCACTGGACTACCTCAAGAGTTGGAAAATGACGCCTTCCCCTTGCATTGGAAAATAATCATTCTCAGCTTTATTATTTGATCAGTGGTAAATGCTAGAATGAAATATAGTTACTCAGGTCTCAGTTTGTAGCATAGGAAGATCAAGTATGGTAGAATAAAACCGACCATAAAATATGCCTAAAAGAAATAAATACATAAATAAATAAATTCTTGATATGTACAAAAAGACACAGTATGCAGAAACAGTATGGTGTCACATCCACTCATTCACCTTTTCTCATCACTGGTCACTCACCTCACCTGCCACTCATCTTCATCACACACCTGTCCTTAATCACCACTCACTATTTAAGTTCACTCTCCCCTGCTCTCTTTGTTGGTTTGTTTTCCATGTCATATCATTAAGGAGCCTTTTTGTTACACTATTGAGTCTGCCTGGGGGTCTGTATTCAATGTGACAGAGTTAAAGTGATGGTGCATGTATCAGCAGCAGCAACAGCGGATTAATGTAGCAGTAGTGACTTTAGCAGCATCATGACCTGTTAAGGTGTGGTGGACAGTCTGGGGGGTGGAGAGCTTCAGCTGTCTGACTCTTGGTAGAAACTGTTTTGCAGTCTGGATGTTTCTGCCCTCATGCAGCACAGCCTCCTGCTGTGAGGGCAGGGGGTTGAACAGTTGGTGTGCAGGGCCGGTGGGGTCATGGAGGATACTATCAAGGTACCAAATCCAGATCTCCTCTGATCATGCATCAGAATTTGACAATTTGTGAGTGGGAATAGGTTGCTCAAGAACAGACTGGACTGATCAGGGTTGATTGGGTGGAGAGCTGTGGTGAAAACCTTTGATAATGTGTTCCATAGAACAAATGAGCCCCTAATAACCATGTAAATGCATAAAACCATGATTTCTCTCTGGTTGGAATAAATACATTGTTTCTGTGTGTTTTCTTATGTGGGAGTAACACTATTCTGTTATTCTTCTGTCATATTTCCAGCAGGTGTGGGCGTAACCAAAAAAAGTTATATTATGATGAAATTCTTGGGGCATTTACATAAGCATAATATTAGATCACTTTGTTTAATACCCATGTAAACAGTAAAGTTGGAATCTCTAATCAGAATGATTTCAGTCAGTCTGAACAATTGTTGTCAGTGTAACCACAGCAAATTTAACTGACACTTCACAGTCCATATGAGGGATCAAGTCCAAAGCATCTGCCAAAGTCTCCGGTGCAGGTCTATGAGAGACAGTGACACATTATTGTCATCACGTATTATCTGACAGATGTTCATGGATGTTCAATTCTATGTCTACTCTGTATCTTCATTTTGTTGTGTATTGCTGATACATATGTTTTATAGTAAAATTCAATGCAGTTCACTTAACATATGTATATTTTTATAGTATGTAGACAGATCATATTACCACAAACAGCATCTGTAGTATCTATATATGTAGTTTCTGTTTAATATTTGGTTTTGTGCATTGACTTAAAACACATACTGTATCCCATTGGACTGTTATTCAACACAGTGCATTTCACTCCCTCCAGGAAATACACCACGGCAAAGTTCTTCATTTACTGATAGATTTATTTATCGAAGCTTATCGCCAGTAAATCCACTGTCAAACTAACCAACACACACATAACTACACAATAAAACGAACATATACATCGACTGAAATGATGATGCGACACAATATAACATAAATAAACGTACCTCGGCGGCTGCACAAAACCAAGAGGGGGTGAAAACAAACACAATTTCCTTCAGGGAACTGAACAATGTAAAATCTTATTGAAGTAATTTATACTTTTTCTCATAAGCAGAGCAAATTTAAACCTCATGGTCTTCATGGTCTCAAAATACAGACATAAAATTACATAAATGAACATCAGTGCCTTTTATGGTAGCTAAAGTGCATAATGCAGCTACTTATGGGTATAGAAATATTATCCTAAAGATTTTCTTGGTTTAGTGTGAACTTCCTGTGCCAGTACAATGCTTCCCCTAGCAATTTTTGTAGCAGCAGTTCTGTGTCAATAATTTAGTAACACAAGGGGGTCTGAGGTATATTTTGAAAAATAACCCTTCTTCTGGTGAGTTTTATAGAAAAAAAAAGACAAATTGTAACTTACCAATCACCAGATACAAGTTATCTTGAAGTAGTTACCTCATTTAAGTCCCATCAAAACCACTTACCTCAGATTAAAAGTTACCAGCTAGAAGTTCTTTGGCTGTTTTCAGACCAGACTGGTGTCAGAGCCAGTTCCAGCACCAGTTACACTGGGAACCCAAGTGCTTGCCCATGAATGACTCGAGTTCATTTCTATTGTTTTGTCTCTCAATGTAGTAGGACTGATGCATGATGGGATAGGTTGTAGGAGAAAAACTGCATGTCTGCTAGTGAATGTATGGGCAGGAATAAAGATGACACAGGACTCTCAAAAGATGTTTTTTACTGAATGCAACACAGAACATCATAACTCGGTTTCTCAGGCAAAATTTTGGTTCCAGAACACTCTGACTTTTGGTGTCAACATATCGGCAGGTTCAAGATTAGGTACGGGATCCGGCACTGGCACAGTTCTGTCGGTCTGAAAACATCACTACAGTATGTACCTTGTTCTACAGTGTTTCTTTTCTGTTCTATATGGATTCCAGATCATTTGCTTCAGTAGTGAACAGTAGGTAGAGAGAGGAGGGAGGGAGGAGGTTATGTTATTATGTATAAAGCACCAGCCAAGTTGGTTAACTAGTGGCTAACAACTTCTAGTAAAATGTAGCACATGACATTACTTCAAAGTCAGTGTTTTCTTTTTTGTTGTGTTTCGCAGTGGTGCTGAGAATTCAGCAGTGGTGCCGCTGCAGAATGTTTATAGGGGCAAGCCATGCCAGTGTAATATATTTGTCTGTTTTCCATTGTTTGATGCATAATATTTACATTTGCTGAACATCAAAATGGGCATCTACAACCATCATTCATCATCATCATAATGTTGCAGAAAATGATGTTTCCATATTGACTGTGGAGCCTCTGAACATCCAAATGTGTCATGTTTCATGTCAGTGAGAAGCTGAGAAACTGCATTTTATTTGAATTCCTTAAATGAACTGGTAGGATTAGGCAATCTAAAGTTGTTTTAGACCAGTAGTTGCTTTTGGCCACTAGTTGCTTTTCTTCATTTGAATGTGTTTGGGGACTTGCAACAGCAGAATTTCAAGGAAACATGGGCCAAATTTAGAGTGTCTTATTAGGAATTACAGTTCACAGGACTCCGGTTTCTCTTTAAATGTAAGACCCCATACACACACCCAGTCATGTTGTGTTTATGATACAGGGCTCCCAAGTTTTGAATGCAGACCAGAGTGACACCCCCCACCCCCACCCCCTTCCCCGCCACTCCTGAAATTTTGTCACTCCGCAGGGGGTTGGGTGGGTTATAGGAATGGGGGTCTTTCTTATAATTCATATCATCATCATCATCATCATCATCATCAGTGTGGTTGCTGTTATAATACCTGCTCAGGCTTACAGAAGTATGACACTAGACACTGACAATTAAACCAAGTACCAAGACAATCAAACTCAACCACCATTTGTTCCCCCCCTATGTGTGTACCCCTCTTCATGCATGAATCATACGTTCTCAGAGGCTTGGAGCACTGGTACAGGAATGAAGCCAGAACTAATATAGTAGTTATATTAGCTGTAGTAGTTATATTTGCTATGCTTGTTATATTATCTATAATGGATGGAAAGTTGTAGCGGGTTTGACTCAAAAAACAATAGTTCAGTAGGGTGCCAGTCAGAGTCACGTCTGACAAATAATAATAATAATAATAATAATAATAATAATAATAATAATAATAATAATAATAATAATAATAATAATAAACCAACAGAAATACAGTCAAAACCCACACAAACAATAAACCAGAATCAATAGCCAGAAACAAACTTCAGCACATAAAAATAACACACAGCCAACAGTTTTTAAATGCAAAGAAATATATTCAGTTTGGTGTATTAATGCAATTTCTTCCCCCAAAGTCAGGATATATACAGTTCATAATATGCAGTGCTGTACATCAGTCCATTCCAGTTTCCCCATGAAGTGCCAAGGCATAAAACGCCCAAACACATCTGAGACTCAACCCGGAAATGGAAAGACGAGAAAACAACAAACTAGGAGACGCCAGACGCGAGCTCCCTTAAAGTTTGTTACCGGTTTACTCACGGCACTGAGTCACAGCAGGGTCAGTTCAGTCAGTCAGTCCTTCCACAGATCCATGTAGGAATGGTCCACCAGGGATGATGCCGTTTCCAGTACTCCAACCACCAGCGAAAAGTCATCCAATTCAGGAACGATTAAGCTACCCGACGCTAACTGGATCGCTGCAGCTAATGCCGGTAAGGCCGCCATCCTCCTCCGTCGACTCTCTCTCTCTCTCTCTCTCTCTCTCTCTCTCTCTCTCTCTCTCTCTCTCTCTCTCTCTCTCTCCACTGACGGTTGGTTCTCCCGCCGTGTGGTTTGCTGCCCGACGTGTATCCGGTATACGCCCATCTATATATGCTAAGTCAGCATGGGGTCCTGTGACGTGCAAGGGTGGGGACGTGCAGGTGTGGGTAAATGGTGACACAACACACTGGGCGTTACAAAGTTCACTGTAAACTCTTTAGTCACTAACAAAAAATCATGAGGCAATGTAACATTTGCTAGATAGGTATGAATTGGAGCTGTTCTGTAAGAGTACGGGTGTTGGAGGAGACTGAATGAGGTACACATGGAGCCGGGGCCAGGCAAATTGTGCACCTTCATGAATTCCTCAGGAACAAGAATTGTGTGTGCCAGTACTCTGGACGCGTGGCTTTGGGGGGGATGTCTGAAGAAAGGGGTTTGGACTTTTGAATTGTGTATTTTCCAAATATAGCTTGCTTGAACTGTTTTTCCAAGATCTCCTACCCACTTTTAAGGTTTATGTGTCAGAAAAATCCTCAGGCCTTTTGGGTGCTGGATGTATTTTAACACATTAAGTTTTGGTTCATTTAAGGTTTCTTGCAAATGAAAAACTAACATACCCTTTTTTTTTTTAACATTGTTTAGTGAAAGGCTCTCATGCTTGCAGCAGATCATGTGTGTTCCATCTGCCTTCTGAGACTGCAGCGTGTTAGAAAAATCACTCATCACATATTCTGCTTCAGACTCGCAGCACATTTCATGGTCCTGGATGCTGCTGCTGCATTACCAGAAAACCTGCCGCAGCTGAGAGGGTGTGATGTGTGTCCCAGCTGAAATCATGCAAACTCACAAGAGGTGTAATGAAACACCTCATCAGCGTTCAGGAGATCCAAAAGGGATGGGTGGGAGTCTTGACCTTGTGAAGCTTCATTGCCCCCCACCCACAGAGAACAAGACCAACATGCTGAGTCTGAGGAAACCACGATGATATCATGGTTCGGACCAGGAAAACCCCCCAGATTATGTTGAGAGGAACACAGCACGAAGATCCATTAGACAAGAGCAGCAGTGTGGGGAAACATTACTACATTTCCACACTGGAGCTCTTTTCACGGAGACCGGTCAGCAGGGCCAAGATAATAAAGTATTTACATGGATTTTACTGATCTAATCTGTTCCAGTAGTCGTCATCAGAATGATTGGGCATTGGTAAGTGTTACAAAAGAGGCCAGCTACGAGATATGTTGAGTGCAATGCAACTCAATATCAGGACAAATACTAAAAAAGCAGTCAATTGCCTCAGTGGAAATGTCTCCAGGACTACAAATGACCTACTTGTCAGGGGTCCGTGCATCACAGATCTGTTTTGGAGAGTTTGTTGCCAAGCATTTTTGTTTCAGTGGGAACTTCTGTGACATTTCCAGAGAACCGGGGGAGAGGCAACACTTACGATCTTTCACTGATGACCTTTAAATATCCAGAAAAAAACCAATGTAGACTATAAGCATAATTCTTTGACGCTGTTTTATTTGAGGCACCACAACTTTACACTCAAAGTTACTGAAATTTGCTCAAAGCTACATGATGAATCTCCCTAAATCTTGACAGTTTTAGGACATCCACTCTCCCCAGACACTGGTATTTTCACATATTTTTCAACTATTATATGAAGAAAAAACAAACTAAGTGTTTTGTTTTTGTTCCAGCCGATGATATGCTAAATACATCAGGTGTCATCTTGACTGGAACAAGACATTCTTGTCAAGATGTTGTTCCTTTGACCTACTTTGGCACTATGAGAAATACATGTAATTCTCCTTTCCAAGATTTCAATGAGCTATTCAGTACATCTCTTATGTTTTCCTGTCTAGTATGATATAATGCACCCCAGACAGGAGTGGTTTAACTTGGCAAAATGGGGAAACTGCTTGGCTGACACTGACTAGTCTGACTCCCAAAGGTTAAAAAAAAATATCCTTACAACTCCAGAACTGACATATTTAGTCATTATTGCATATCTTGTTTTTTTGATATAAACTGAATGCGGGCGATCCTTGGGACCTTTCTGTGTGGAGTTTGCATGTTCTCCCCGTGTCTGCGTGGGTTTTCTCCGGGTACTCC
>JAQQZY010000029.1:10099072-10118164 GCA_030068375.1 Ostorhinchus rueppellii
TTCTTTTGTCAGATTTTACCCACGATTCCAGTTGTCTGCCCTAGTTTGGGACAGTGGGTGTGGCTGGTTGGCACAAAACTCTATTAATGTGTGAAGGGAACAGACCCGATCTAACTCAGACACTGAGTTTTTGTAGCTGATTCTGACCCATTTGGGAACTGTGAACTGATTAGACATGTTTTACCAACTGCCAATGAAAAAAAGAGGGTGGGACACAAAATAGTGTCAGAAGACGACAGGAAGTAGTGGAAATATCAAAAGAACTTCTTAAAGTTTTATTGGCAGGTGGCAAACAACAAATTCAAGTATTTCTGTCGTGAACTGGTATGTTTGTTTATCTTATTGCTAGTGCTGTCAAATGATTAAAATTTTTAATCAGATTAATCACAGGGTTGCAGTGGATTCAGTTCAATTAATCATGATTAAATATCATTAATTTTTAAAATAATGAAATCAGGAACATATAAACGTCAGGATACATGATTTCCAGCCACATATCAATGTTCGTAGACCACCTGTTGCTTTGTAGCTTGTATCGATCCATGTCCCATCCAATTGTCCTTAATTTCATGTTATATTCCACATTTTCCAGGCCGATGCCATATGGAAGAGTGGAAAGTTCCACAATTACCAAAATACTGGTGTAAACAGTGCAATTAACAACACATACCAATGAAAAACCTGTTGTAATGCATACTGTACATAAAACATCATTTTGCAGACCTACTTAATTCAGGAACCACAAAAGACAAAAGTAAATGTCAACACTTTTCTAAAAGCATCTTTCATTGTGTCAGATATGCTGTGATGCACGAGCAGAGTGTGAGATGGAGGCGACCTTCCAAACTCTTCAAAGGAAATGGGAAAGCCGTCTCTTTCAGCTGGAAGAATTCACTGGTGCTTTTACAGAAACCCAAGCTGAAAGCACTGCCTTAATGTGTGGATCCAATCAGATTTGGATAAGACATTTTGTCTCAGCGTCGGATCAGCAAGATCCGTTAAAGGCCATGTTGCTGTTATTGTTGCTGAAGTCTAGTTGAGTATGCTCGGTATGTGGTGGACTCATTCTATGTACGTCAGTGGTCGCACAAGTTTTTTTTGCGGTCGCAGGAGTGGCACGTCATCGTTTACGTCTATGTGCCTGTTCTTGCATCTGGACTTTAGGAACCGGACTTTGGGGAAATGTGCTGGCCCACCTCTTCCAAACTGGCCATTGCCCTAACCATTTGGTGCTTTATCCTGGCTATTTTTGCAGTCAGACTAGCCACAAATTCCGGAATTTGAAGCCAAGTGGACCTAGGTCCAGATCTAGCCCCCACTGTGAGAGAACCCTAAGTATGCGAATTTTTTGTCTCTGACAACTCTTCACATTTTTAATATCCCATTTTTACTTTAATTTTTCAATGTTCATAAGTTCAGACAAAAGAAATTCACATTTCAAAAAAATGTAGGTACTATAATTACTCTAATTCAATAGGCCAAATCCAGATGCTTCCTCCCACCATCCAAACACATGCACTTATAGGTTGATGGGTTAATCTAAATTGCCCATAGGTGTGAATGTGAGAATGATTGTTTGTCTCTGTATGTTTAGCCCTGCGATGACCTGGGTGTACCCTGCCTTCATCAATAAGTGGCTGGGATAGGCTCCTGGAAAATCTTCTCCCCAGGAGTGATGATATTACTGCGCCAACATCGAAGTTCTCCCAAGTGTAATTCTGTCATACAATATATTTATCCATTTTATCTGCTTAGAAAATCACTACATTTTATTTTGTGTAACCATACCTGGGTCATGCAAATACTCATGTAACCATATTTAAATAAGGAAAACGTGGAAGTGCTTGGTTGCTTCTATCTTCATGTCTGTTTGTTCCAGGAGGAAATAATGAGCTATGCTAAGTGCTAACAAAGTAGCGCTGTGCACCAGGGCGATTGAGTGCACCCACAGAGATAAGAGGTATGGATCAACTCATCTAAGATCAGGGAAGAACATAGTTCAGTATGGACAACCAGTGGTGTGTTTCCCCCAAGACAAGTCCTCTCTCACAGTCAACCCCAGGAATTTCAAGTCTGAGACTCGCTCCACCTCCTCGTTATCAATATAAAGTGGGTGGTGGATAAGCTGTCCAGATTTGCGGAAATCTCCTACTAGTTCTTTGGTCTTTTTTGTGTGGTGAACCAGGTTATTGTTGTTGCACCATTCTGCCAGCTGTTCAACTTCCTCCCTTTATGCAGTCTCATTGTTGTCAATAATGAAGCTGAGCACTGTTGTGTCGTCTGCAAATTTAACTATGCAGTTGGATGGAGAGCAGGGGGAGCAGTCATCTGTGAAATGTGTGTATAATAGTGGACTAAGCACACATCCCGAGGGGGCCCCAGTGTTAATGGTTAAGGAGGACGATGTATTCCCGCCCACTCTGACACACTGTGAGTGATTTGTCAAAAATCCAGGATCCAGTTACACAAAGAGGGGTTGATACCAAGGTTGTGTAGCTTGGTATGGAGTTTGTTTGGCTAGATTATGTTGAGGATCAAACTAAAATAAAGCCTGGCATGTATTCCTATGCTCTAGATGTTCTACCAGAGTATGTAACACAATGGCAACAGCATCTTCTGTCGACCTGTTTCTCCTGCAAGCAAGCTGATACTGGTCTAGAGTAGGCGATAGGGCATGTTTAATGTGGTTTATGACCGGTCTTTCAAAACACTTGGCAGGAATGGGAGTGAGTGCCACAGGCCTGTAGTCATTTAGGCCTGTAACCGTGGACTGCTCCTGGACAGGAACTATTTTAGCTGTTTCAAAGCAAACAGTGACCCAAAATGTGGCCAGTGACAGGTTGTAGATGGTAGTGAAGATGTCTGTCTGTTCAGCTGCACAGTCCATAAGCACCCATCCTTGTGCTCTGTCTAGTCCTACTACTTTCCAGGGGTTGATGTTCCACAGGCAGAGTCTAACCTCAGGGCACTGTCACAGGTCTCTGTTGAACCAGGCATAAAAGATGTTAAGGTCCTCAGCTAAGGAGGCACACCTGTTGACAGTGGGAGACAAAGGTGTGTAATCAGTGATTTCCCTGATAACCTGCTAGACCCAGAGTTTGAGGAGATGTCAAAAAGGGCTTCAATTCATGTAATTTACGCTACTCTCTGCAAGATTGTATCCAAGAATTTTAAACACTAAAATTAAGCCATAAGTACATGAATTTGTTTAATAGTAAACCTCATATCTTAATTTGTGACATCACTAGATGCAGTTATTATAGATAATATTATAGTTCATTTCTCAGACAGGGGTAGTTGTTTGTTTACCTACTTGACTAGTTTCAGCTACTTCCTGTAGCCTTCACCAGAAGTGTCACATGATGTTGCTGTGACATGTCTTATAGGCTGCTCAGGTGGGTTGGCCAGAATGCAGGGAGGGTTTACGCCCCCTGCTGCCTGATTGTCTTCTCCAGGACCACATCCAAGGTGTGCGACAAAGTGTATGTACCATTTTCCCTACACAATCTACACATAATGTACAATATATTATGTTCACATTACCCACTCAGAATTTAAAGCAAGGTAAAGAAACAGGATTGGGAGAGTATAGACAAACATTGAAAGGGACAGGAAGGAGGACAGAGATTCCTTATTATAAGAAAAATCCATTTGATATTTGATGCCATTCTACCTTGTCCATGGCTGCCATGATGACGCTTATTTTGCGTCTCCCCCCCATTAACTGCAAGTAAATTCTGCATTTACCTAAATTACATAAGTTATCCAAAATTTAATTTCGAGCCAAAAAAACTATGTTATACAGAATACCATGATGCAAAAAAGGGGGATAAATCCATTTTCAATATTCTCCTATGACAGAACGTATGATTTTAGTGATTGATTTCATGCACTGTTAAATGAGGCATCATAAATCAGATGGGGAAAACCTGGGACAAAAAAACTTGATGGAGTTACACGGTCTAATTTCAGTCTTTGACAAGAAGTTTGAGGCCTACCACTCCACATCACTGCAGGAAAGACAAGACCTTCACCCACTGGGGTAAGCAAAGACTTTCAACTGAGGTTATCCATTGTATGCAAAACATATTCTAAATACACAAGAAGGATCAATACTACATTACCTGACTCTCAGAAAACAGAGCTGGCCATCTGCTTTTGAGCTCAGACATGAAGGGCATGTCCGGAATGATTTCCTGTCTTCTGTAGGCAAATGTTCTTTCCATTTTAATTTTGACCTGTTACTGGTTTTCCTTCTTTTTTCCGTTCCTCTTCAAGATTTTCTTTTGTTTCACCTGCGGGATAATCCAGAGAGTGATTGACTTCAGCTTTCCGTGGCTTTTTCACCTGGTTTGGACTTCCTTGGCTTGTGGTACCATGTTTGTCTTTCATTGCATTTATGCTCACTTCTGGACAGCCAGTGCTCCTCAGTCTGGTGCGGTAGTTGGCCATTTTGTACTTTTACTGTCAAACTTGTTTTCCAACCATAGTAACCAGAGATTGGTCCTTGCTCCTTTAAACAAGGGTGTTTTGAGTTGTTTTTTTTGTTTTTTTATCAGAGCCTCAGCCACATCATCAAACTCTGCACTTGAAGGATACACTTTGTATTTAACTATTTCTGATGCCAAACTATCTAGGACATGTGACTTAAGTTTGGTAGTTGGACTGTTGTGGTAGTACTGTTGGCCTTCTCCAGCTGAACCTCTCCTCTGCCTAATGAACATGTGCAAGAAAGTATGGAAAGCGCATTGGGACAGCCTTCATTCAGTTTAATTAGCTTGATTACAAAGATTCAAACCGGAATGGTTTCCTAATTCCAAGTGACTCTCCCCTCTATGTAGCCCGGAGGGGAGAGTCATTGAAGGAGATCCTCTCTCAGCTCTGGCAGGGAGTAACAGACTCACTAGTTGACCACCTTCCTGCATCACATGACCAACCTTACGTAACTTGGTTTGAGTTGAGATAGAATCAATTGCTTATCCCAGATGTTTTATTTGAATTTTATACCTGGAGTTTTGGTGTCTGAATTTGGCCTATTGAACCGGAGTAACTTGAATTTTTTAAATGTGAATTTTTAATTTCAAGTCGGGGTCAACGTTGTTCCTTTATTTTCCCTTGGGGATTAATAAAGTTATCAATCTATGTTTTAATTCTACATTCATGAACATTGAAAAATAAAAGTGAAAGTGGGGTATTGAAAATATGAAGAATTGAATTCAGAGCCAAAAATTCAGATACTTAATTTCCAGAGGTGGCAAAAGTACTCCCATTCTGTACTTAAGTAGAAGTACAGTTCCTTGGGTGAAAAAATACTCTGATAAAAGTAGAAGTACTGTTTCAACCCCTTTACTTAAGTAAAAGTAAAAAGGTACAACTTCTCAATTGTAAAAAAGTAAAAAGTAAAACTGCATTTTTTTGCCATGAATGATACAATAGTTATTTAACCAAAATCATATAGAGAATCATATAATCATGTAAGAATTTTCATGGGTACAGGCACAAGTAAAATTCAACAAAATACAGGTGGGTAGCAGCAAGGAAGTGAAAAATTCATGGATGAAAATAATTTTCAGTACATTTAATGATGATGATCATGTAATTTCACTGTAGTTTTTTTTATTTTGAAGTGAACTTCAGCTCTTTTTATCTGTGGTTAAAGACGTCATTGAGCAGCACAAATGAGAGATTTCTTGATGGTGTAGGTTTTAGCCAAAAATAAAGCCCTTAAAAGTGAATTACTGGGTAGACAATGGGTTTAATCAGGGGTTCTCAGCTTCGCAGGTATGTTCACAGCCTGTACTACTTCTCTCCTCCACTGGTTTTCCTTCTGAAGTGATATTTTACACACTGTCACATCCTTTTAGTTGGAAAAAGTAACGAGCCTCTTCTGAGAATGTAACTGGTATAAAGTACAGATATTTATGCAAAAATGTAGGGAGTAAAAGTAAAAAGTTGCCAGAAAAATAAATACTCAAGTAAAGTACAGATACCTAAAAAATCTACTTAAGTACAGTAACAAAGTACTTATACTTTATTACTTCCCACCTCTGTTAATTTCAGTACAAAAACACTTAGTGCTAGAAATTCAGTGGCTTTTATATTTCAGCATTTTACGAGACTGATTTACTTCCATAATTTTGGCAGTAAACACTATGTTAAAACTGTAGTCCTTGGTTGAGCACAAACTCTATGATTATCTCTAAGCACACTGTAATTCAAGTGGCCTGTGAAGAAACATGAATTCTGCCAACTTCTTTGGGCTCTTCACTCATTTCTAAGCTGTAAAAAAAATCTACTTGTTGACAGAGAACATAGACTGTTTACTACAAAGGAGGTAAGAGATCATTTTGGATAAAGGATGGAATTACAGCAGGTCGAGGGGTCAGAGGTCAGCTAATGCTAAGTGCTATAGGTTACTGACTGAAGGAGTAAAATTCATTCCGTATTGTTTCCCCTAGGCCAACTGTGGGCTGAACAGGTATAGTAATTGTTTTGTCATCTGTCCATCTGTCTGTCCATTCTAGCTGAGGGATATTAGTTCTGGTTTTAATTTAAAGTAATTTTAAAGTCCTTGTAAGTGAATCCGGTTAACAACATCCATAGTGGAGCTGTCTGTCAGGAAAAACGTATTTTGTTAAATAAACCTGAGCTCTAAAAGTCGGCCTGTGCTGTCATACAGACCTGTCAATCAAAACTCAATTCAGCTGATAAAACAAATCAGGAAACAGGAAAACTGTAGTGATCATTTATTAGAAGGTTTGAATAAAACAAATGAGAGTAGAGTGACCCCTGGAGAACATTGACAGAGAAATGGAAATCTTATTTTCTACAGGAACACCATTGTCAAGACGGTCTTCATCCAGGTTTATTTTTCTGTTTGTTTGTTTGTTTGTTTTGTTTTTATGTTGCCTTTAGTTTTTGAACTTTGATTTTTGATTATTTGCGACACTATTTTTGCTTGATGAGAGCCTGAATCCTTTATTCAAATATCCATTTTTCATTTCTGACCCAGTGTAGGACCCACTACTAATGTTCCGTTCATTCATATTTTTCTTTCATTTGGAGTGAGAGTTGAGAACTGTAGACAGATAGTCCAATATCATCAGGTCTGTAACAGATCACCAGAGGGGAGGAATAAATAGGCTGAGGAAAGGGACTTGACTGTGATGAGGCTGTTTCATGCAACGAAACAAGAGAAATGAGGAAAACTATTTGTTCACACTGTTTATTATTGCAACAACCAAAATTCCCCACTGGGAACATTATAAAGTTTCCTCTTAACAGATTATGGTTGTACAAATAAACAAAAGATTCATGCTTTTAAAACCAGATTTTGATGCCGCTGCCTCCCTCGAGATATGCATTAACTTGACTCTTTCAGTGCAGTTTTGGAAGTGAAGCTGCTCAACATCCAACTGACTAAACCAGTTAGAAATAAGAAACAGTGCAGAGCCTCATGGTAGTGACGGGTCTGGTGAAAGGTCATGTGAAACACTGTCCTCAGAGGCTGGTGCGAAGTACATACACACATGCTTTCTATTAAAATCATGTACATGAAGCTCATTTTCTAACGTGCTAAACATATATCCTTAGTGAATCTGGTCCGAAGCTGTCTGTCCGCTGCTTTTTACCCCCAGCCAACTTTAGGCCAAAGGGGTATTAGAATCATTTTGTCGTCTGTCTGTCTGTCTGTGCTTTCAATTATGTAATCACATTATCTGAAGAATGCATTGAGATATCTGCACCAAATGTATACTGTGGATGCATCTTGGCATGGAACAGAAGAATATTGAAAATAGGTGACCTTGACCTACTTTCTCAAGGTCAAACGGTGACATGTCCTTTCAATAACGTAATCGCATTATCTGAAGAATGCATTAAGATTTTCACACCAAATTTACACAAAGCCTTCTAATGTAAATTATAACTTTCAACGGAATCTTACAGTATTTGGCGGAGGGGATTAAAAGCGCACAGCTCATTATGTTTGTTAATGAGCTCTAAGACCTTTCAGTGCCTTTTAGGCAAAGCAAAACAAATTTATTAGTATAGCACAATTCATACACAGGCCAATTCACAGTGCTTTACAAAAATAGAAGACAGGTTAAAAACACACAATTACAATTAAACAATAATTAATAAAACATGAATAATAATCAATTAAAATAGAGTAAAAGAGAAGAGTGCAGATCGAACACTTTCAGTTGTTATAGAGGTTTATAGAGGTTTTTAGAGGCTACAGTGTTCATTACACCCAAGAACATGCATACTGACACTGAATTCTACTGTTAATGACACATGGAGCTAAACACGGTCAAACTCTGCAAAACCAAGACAAAAAGTGTGTTTCCACTACACTGGTCCTGGGACTTTTTGGGGGGAAGGTACTTTTGACCGAGTGGGACTGGTCCTCTCTGGCGTCGTGTCTCCATTATAGTAATGGTCCTGTAAGAACCTTGCAACGTCATCATATCGTGCCCGTTTCTGTAATAACGTCACTAACAGAAAGCGCCAACACAAAGCAGCAGCAGAGGAGGAAATCACAACAAGACTGGACACGGACACAGTCTAAGTTGGGATGTTTGTTGCGTTTGGGCTGTTGCTGTACACAGAAATGGTATCAGAGATCGTCATGTTGTGAAATTCCTCCAGTAACTACTCTTTTAAAATTGCAGGTTGTTTGTCACAATCTGCTAATGTCATTTGCGACAACCAATCTGTGCGAGTTAGCCACTCGTACTGCCCAGTGAGTCTACTAGGCTGTTGTCAAGTACCTACCCTCCACCAGGTACTTCCTGAAAACGGCCCAGTTGGAATGTCCCAGACACACGCATACCGTGAAGTTCCTGTAAAACAGCCCAGAAGTTCCGATAGTGGAAACACGCCTAAAGTGATGACATAACAGACGTAAAGGCATGTTTGTTCATTGTGAAATCATTTTGCTTGATACACTTCTGAAACGTTGACTCCCATTGCACATGAAGATTCTGAAATGCATGGATGATATTTGAATTAATATCTGTGCATTGTTCTCAAAAGATGAACAGTTAAAGCAGTGATCATAAAACTACAATTAAAAACAAAGAAATTATCCCAGAAGGCCTGTTGGTGTTAATAGATTCAGTTCTTATTTGGTCCAAACCTTTGTAGATGTCTTACATTTGTTCACATTTTAGGCCCGACTTCCCAGCTCTGGGTGCATTCTGAGATTTGGCTTTTTTTTTTTTTTTTTTTTTTTTAAATAATAAATTAGAGTTATTGTCTGTCACCCACCCCCATTTTATCTGTGTTAGTTTCATCAGTTAGTATATATTTTATTTTCTGTAATTGTGACCCATGTTGTTTGAGTGAACACATAACTTGTGGTTTTGTTTGGTTTAAGAGTCCTGTAACTATTATTTCAATCTTTGTATGCTTTCAACTTACTTTTTGTCTCGGCTTCGATCATTAGCTTCAGCTAGCTGCATGGTCCCTATCCTCCAATAATCATATAAACCTGTGGAACAAATGAAATAGCAAAGGTTAGTAAAAGAAATCAATAGAATGAATTTGGCTAATCATAAAATAATTAAAAATATGTTAAATGAAATCTAATTAAGGGAAAAATAATTTTATATAACTATCTACTTTTATACAAAGAGTAATGAATTATTTTATTGGAGTAAAAGTACTGTCGCCTTTGTGGTTCTACCCCACATAACCTATAGTAAACTCCAGATTTACACCAATGCTAAACTCTTGTAACAATTTAAAGTCTGAAGGCATCACAAATAAAAGACTTATGGCTATTTTTCTGATTCTGTCATTGTTACCATCAAATGATGTTGACGTTATGATATGATCGACATCTAACCAACAGACCTGCTGAAAGGGATCAGAAAAGATTTTTCATGACAGAGAACAGCAGGACCTAACTTTTTTCTACTTTTTACAAAAAGAATCCTTGTTCCAGTAACCAGAATACCGCTTTTACATTATCAGTGTCACTAAACAACTCTGACATTAAATTATTTCTAATGCACAGCCCATGCTGTGCATTGCTTAATGGAGTGGTTGCATTTATCTGACATGAATGTGTGGACAGAAAAGAAGGTTTGGAACCACCGGACAAATGTCTGGGGAGAACACATGTTCTGAAAATGACCATGGAAATCACTTTATTACAGTAGATATATCAATTTCTGTGTGCTTGGACAGTAATGACGGTGCAGAAAAGGTCAGTTGTTTTCACTAGGGATATATATCAGAAGTAGAGGCCAATAGTGGAGGAGATACGGAAACTGTTCTTGACTAAAGCCTATGTTTGACCCTGAATCCTTCTTAAATATGGGAAAAGAAAGAATGGCAGAGAATGAAAGTGGGACAACAGAGTGCAGCTCCTGTACTACAGACATGTATGATTTGTGGATCCATGAATAACCAGAGGTCGAATCTTAAGCCGGGGGCTGTCCCGTCGGTTCAGCTGCCATTGTACCCTGCGGATCTCACCTGGACACCATCAAACAGCTACCTCTCTTAGCTAAACTGTCTGTAAATGAAAGCAGGCAATCCTCCACAGCCCCAAAAAACCATGCTGCTGGAATCAATCCCAAGCGAAGGTGAAAGTGAAGACAGATGCCGTGCAAACCACATGAATTCCTTCTGCACCTGTCTTCCTTTTAAGTTCAACAACTATGAGACCAAATCCACCGAGTAATGTTAAACCGGCTCCTCACGCATGACCTTTCGCATCCAGTCGTCTTTGAATTATTACTCACGGCTGATAAGAACCCAAGTTCATAATGCAGCCTCTTGTCTGCAGAGTCACTACAGAGCAAACGTGGATATGGATGTGGATTTTACAGGCTCCACTCCCTGTAGGAGCTTTGCAGTTGGTTCACACATGTCCTCAGAACAGCTGGAGCCACTGTGGAGCCTGATGGCCCACTGGAGATTTGGGTTCTCAGAAATAGAACCGGGTCTTAATATTAAACCACCCACTCTGATCTGTATGTAAATTCAAATAAACAAGTGTATAATAATAGCATGAGATGACAGGGGATTTACTGCTGTTACATGATACATATGTCAAACAAGTGTATTATTTTATACTTTTTTTAGCTGTAGTTCCAGTTGAGTTGAGTTCATCTGAAAGTTTCCCTATGAACTTTTCTTAAAAATAAACCAAAAGTTGCATTACTTTCAGCATTTCTCTGAAAACTTAGATTATGGTTAATACTCAATTATACAACTTAAACATCTATAAATGTAAACAGTAATTAAATGCAACTTCATACGCATAGCTTCGGGTGAAATATTATGCAGTTATGTTGATTATTTCCGCTGGATCATGATGAAAAACTTACAGTACATTTCAAAACTGTCCTGTCCATGCTAACGGAACATATTTTTGTAAACTTTTTCTTTCGCTGTCCATTTGGCTTTTTTTTTTCAACAATGTTTTTTATTTATTTATTACTAATTTAAAAAAAAAAAAGACACAATGAACAATAACCACATAACAAAATAAAAAACTGACAACACAAGAAAGAAAATACATCAATAAAATAAAATAAATAATTAAAAAAGAAATATAGCAAACTAGAGAAGCACTCGGAGAGCGCAGACCTGCAACGTAACCTTGCTAACAGACAAACCAACGCCGATGAAAACATCAGACTTTTTATTACCTCCTTGGCCGAGGTAATAAAAAGTCACACTCAGAAACCTTCCATTATTTCTGGAGGAAGTTAATTAAAGGCGCCCACACATTTTCAAATTCTTGAGCTTTACCTCTAATGCCACAGGTTAATTTCTCTAGTGTGACACACAATGTCTTCTCTCTTAACCAGGACTGTGCAGAAGACACTTCAGTCTCTTTCCAAGATAGAGCAGTCATCCTCCTGGCCTGCAAGAGGTCAAAGTTGATCAAACTTATGCCTGGTATCAATAGAGAGATTGTCTGGATGTATCCCCAAAATACAGAGTTTTGCAAGGGATTTGGATATTTGTGATTTTACTTAAAGTGCACACAACCATTGTCCAAAAGGTCACCAGTTTCAGATACTCCCGTACACAATGAATCAACGTACCTATCTTAGTCAAACATTTCACACAAGTGTCTGGAACATCCGGGGACCATTTGTTAAGTATCTTAGGGGTTATGCACGTCCTCATTAACCATTTATGTTGCAGTAGCGCTGTCTATTTGTTAAAAAAAAAAAAAGTTGTGTTCATACAACAATGCAAAAATGACTCCAATGTGGTCCCAGCACTCATGCAAACTATAGTTGTTATTGTTGTTGTCCAACCTGTGTACACCGTGGATAATAATGGACGTAGCAGATGCAGAGGGTTTAATCTGTTCAGAAGGTAAAGCAATAGTAAGTTCAGTTGCAAACATATTTAATCATTTAAGTACATCATTATTTCCCAATCTGTATGTCCAAGGACTCCATTTTTAAAGCAATCAGAAATTTTTTTTGACCATTTTTAATCCATTTCATACTACCATGAGGCTTGTAAAACATTATCTTGAATAGATGAAGTAGCCACTTGTAAGAAGCATTAGTTTGATTGATGACACCTTATTTTTAGTGCACAGTAGCACAAACATACCAACATATGTGTATGTGGACAAACATAACACAGAAGGAACACTTGACAAAATATATGTTTTTAGGTGGAGTTAACAGTCTGTCATTTCTTAACTCTGCTGCTTCTTGTTGAAAGTTGTTTGAAAGTGTCATGTCAATGCTCTGTGCTCTGTTTACCCCCTCTCTGACCTTTTCACCTGCCAATTATCTTTGCCACTCTTGGTAATCAAGACAATTCTGCACACCTGGTGGGTTCAAAGGTGTGGCTCATCAGGTGTGTCCTACATAACCAGGTCTGCTGTGTCTGCTCTTTGCCAGATCGTTCAGTGCCCTGCCTGACTTTCCAGCGTTTGTCTGTTCCTCTGTTCTGCTTTGACCTGTTTCCATCTGACCCGTTCCTGCCTGCTTCCTCATTGAACCTCTGCCTCGTCTGAGTCCATCTGCCGCCTGATCGCCGTTGTACCGACCTGCCTTCGTTGAACCACGTCCCAGTGCCTCGCTCAGATACCCGACCTGCCCTTCAACCCCTGACTATGCCTTTGGCTGCCCTTTGGTGGATTTCATGGTGCTCAACCCATGGACTGTCCCCGACCACGGAACCTGCCAAGCCCATCGGATAGTGGACGCCTCGGACCATTGGTTTGGTACTTGAGGTACCAAACTGAAGAGGACTCTTTCTGGGCTCGGTTTTGACTGGGCTTTGGACTTTTGAACTGTATTGTTGTACATTTGTACAATAAACCCTTTGTGACTTTTACTCTGGTTGTGATTCTGCATTTGGCTTTATATTCAGGTCATTACAAAAATATTTAAAAAGCACATTTATTTGTGAACAGATGCCATATATTATTTAGTAAAATTAGGTTTTAACCCATAAAGACCCAGTGCTACTTCTGTGGCAGTTCCTAAATGATTTTTTTTTCTCTACTCAAACTTTCATTAATGATTTATCACATTTGTTGTAATATCATCCTCTGTGTTTTTTTCAGTGAAAATTAGGTATGTCCATGATCATAAAAGCTCATATTAAAGCTGCTGATTATTTGATCAGAGACAGAGAAAATTTAAATAAAAGTGACTTTTTCAGCACTTATCAATAACTGAAACATGTGTCTCCATCCACTGTCACTGATCCGACTCCATGGGTTTTACTGGGGAATCAGTGTTGTAGAAGATGACAGTGTTTCCATGGTAACTATGGAGCCTCTGAACGTCCAAATGGGTCATATCTGATGACCATGAAAAGATGACAAACTGCATTTTAACATTTTACCTCAATTTATTTAAAAATTTTCATAGATGATAGATAGTGATTCTGAAGTTATTAAACATATTACATCAGTAGATGATTTGGTTTGCCAGTACCTATTTGGGTCTTTGAGGGTAAGCTTTATTGTTTTATATTTGATAGAAAGCTAATCAGAAAGTCATTAGATATTGTCAGATACATGACTTTGTGGCGGTTACTTAGGTTTTTACAGGCCTCTCCTCTGACAATATTCAAGTCCAGGCTGAAAACAGTTCTGTTCTACTGTGCATAAAACAACTGGGAGTGTTCTATCTGCACTCTTTTACTCTTTTAATTGATTATTAGTTATGTTTTATTGGTTATGTTTTAATTGTAATTATGTGTTTTTAACCTATCTGTTTTCCATTTTTGTAAAGCACTGTGAATTCCCCTGTGCATGAATTGTGCTTGCCTTTTTTTTTTCCTATGACATTTCTAAAGTATCCTTAACATCATTGTAATCTAGTCCATGTAATAATTTTTCTCTGGTGTCAGTATTTTTTTTTAATGTATTTAAAGTTTTTATTGGTTTTTCAACAAACAAAAAAGGGGCCAATAACATATTTATATAGTTACTGATTTACATATTGTATACCTGTACAAAGTGCTTAATAGAAAAGCAAAAAAAAAAAAAACTGAAAGAAAAAAGAAGAATAGTAAATTAAGAAAAAATGTAAAACAAGAGAGGGATTCACATAGCTCTGTGAGGTGAGGGTGCAGAGGATAAAATTAACAAAATCAAGGCCACTGGGACCATCTATCTAACATGGGCCAGAGGAAACATTACTCTACTGTCAGTATTAAATCTGACAGATAAAGAAAAGGAACATGAACATTGGTTCAGACTAGATTTGTTCTTTCATACATGTCTTACACAAGCAACTGCATCCTTTCTCCTTATTAACCATGAAACCTTTGTGGGTATTTAATGACAGCTGGTTTGGATTTCATTCTCTTACTTTACAACCTGCACCACAGCCCTTTTGGCACATGATGGACAGGCATTTCAAAGTGTTTATTTCCTGCTGCCATGTTTCCAACGGCCGCTTTCCCACCAAATGACCCAAAGTAAAGGAGGAACTGTATCAGAGGTCAAATAAACCTATCAAACTGTGTGAGAACTGAGATCCACTCCATCGGCTGTTTTCAGTCCATTGTCACACTGGAATCAACAAGGTTACATCTCTTGAAAGCCTCGTTAAAATGTCACCCATAATGCCACTGGGTCACACAAACTAAGGCCTGTAACTATGACAATAGACAACTCTAACACCTTACCCCCTTAACACCCCTGCCAACAGCAAACAAACCCAGAGAGTGAGCTCATGGTCCCTTAGCAACAGCCAAGTGGATCTACAGGAACAACCCGGCTGCTAAAAACAGCGTTTGGGTGTGGATCCAGATTCAGAGAAACATTACAAAATGGGACTGTATTCAAGGATTCCTGAGGGAGCGCTGGCAAAAGACATGAACGTCTGAATGAGAGCAGGTAAGAGCACTTACAGAACTTACGGCGTTGTGTGTGTGTGGGGGAAGTTGTTGAAAGGCAGTGTAATGAAGTGTAACCCTAACCACACACACATGCTTTCTGTTAAAGTCCTGATGATAACCCGGCTTGTCCAAGTTTACTGAAACTAAACTGTCAAATCAATTCCAGAGGTGTGCGCCTCCTGTTTTTCTTTAAAATGTGTCAGGCTGTTAAATTGGGCTTGTTAAAAGCATTGGCTGTGTGAACTGTTGTCCCAGGACAGAGGGTACCTCACAGAATACACACTGAATCATCCAAAAAAATCAATCAGTAAATCTATAATGTACTAACAGTAACTGACGCCATGACACTTTTCTGTTTGGCAGTAATGTTTGATTTGTCACATAATCTCACAAAAACTACTCTGAGTGGCTCGTGATTGAAAACTTTTCTCAGCTTGTGTGTTGTTTTACAACAGTTTTATCAAATCTTTAAAGTTTTTCCTCCACAGCCGTTGAACAAACTGCATAATGTGATTTCCTCAATAAACACCTGGCAGCAGTTTTAAGTCATTTTGCTCTTAAAATGTTTGCAGTTTACTGTAGGTTCGTGTTTTGGCCCCATTCATACGTTCTCAGGACAAACAAGGGAAACAAGTAACAAATGGGGGGTGGATGTTGCTATGACAGCTCAAGGTTGTCAAAGTGAACAAAAAAAGGAGTAAAAGATCACTGCACTATATTGAAACCACAATGATCCACATACACAGATAGATCCTGATAATAACTTTCTCTCTGCCATGGCAACAGATTGCAATTATTTCACACAAGTGCAGTATAAAAATGACATCAAATCAGTGGGTAAGCTGTCAGTGATACATTGTAACAGCAGAAGTATATATAAAAATTTCAATTCCATCGAAGAATATCAATTCACTCATCCCTTCAGTATCATTGCTATCACAGAAACCTGGTTTAACATCGATAAAGGTGCTGACTTTTGTCTGGATGATTCAGATTCCTTTATTGTCATTGCACATATTTCAGAGCAACATAATTTTCTTCCAGTTACAACTGATTAAGGTACATACAGAAAAACACAGGATGTACAGTAGAATGCAGGTACAGTAACTGACAAATCACAATGAATGCGCTCCGTGTTCACAGATGGAAAGAAATGGAAAACCTTAGGATTCAAGGTGAGAAAAAAGACAAATTCCAACCTGGAGTCGAAAAACTCTACGTGTTGGAATTTGTGAAAAAAAGCATCTTGCATGAAGCCCAAAAGACAAACAGTTTCACACGGGACCAAAAGCACACATAGATATTATGAATTAAGAAACAGAAAAAAGAAAATGGGGAGTGGGGTTGCGCTATATTTTCATAAATCACTTGAATGTATGGTCTTAACAGAGATGACGTTAGAAATAGATGAAACGATGGTATGTGTGACTGTAGAGATCCACAATGAAAAGAAGGAAAATATAATTATACGCTGCGTTTATCGATCACCTGGTACAAGTGTTGAACTTTCCAGAAACTATTTTCCCCAGTAAAACAATTGTATAGATGTGAACACTGGATACACGATGCAAAAAATCTGAACTCTACTGAGCTGTTCAGGACACAAATATTGGATGTTTTCTTGTTAACCAGTCCATTGATTAGAAATTGTTGAGTGGTGACAGATACTAATAGATACTGGCAAATTCATCCAATAGTTCAGACATTTAACAAAGAAAGGTAAAAATATAAATGTATACTTGTTTCTATTATTGCTATTAAGTTTTTGTTCTTAACTTTTAAAGATCTAAAACTATTTGTATGGTGACTCCCTACTGAATTTTCCACCACATTTGACCTTTCCTGGGTGAGTTATCACAATTCTTTGTAATTATCATGTAAATTGTGCAGTTTTCTCATGAAAATTTGGCATTTTCCCCATATTTAATTTACTGCTCATGTTGTGGTTCACCCCGTGACCCTAGTAGCGGGTACAGAAAATGAATGAATATTGTGGTTCATAAAAGCTCAGACTAAATCTGAAAGTTATTATATCAAAACAGAGAAAACTGAAGAAAAATGACTTTTCAGGAAAAAATACACCATTAACTGAACTTATAAACAATCTCTGTCCACTGGTGTTGATCCAACTCCATGGGTTTAACTGGTGATCAATCTTGCAGAAGGTGTTGGTGTTTCCACGTTCACAACGGAGCCTCTGAACGTCCAAACATTCATTGGATTAATGGTTCAGAAATTATCAAAGATTTTAGATCAGTAGATCCTTATGGTCACTGGCACCACTCTAGGTCTTTAAGTTAATCATTACTATCATCATCATTGATTATGGTTAAAGTTAACTTTATTATCTCTGAAATTCAGTTTGTACGTTTTACCCACTATACTAATATACACCTACCATTTGCATTAGCCATTAGCACATTAGAAACAGTGAGCTGCGACTGAATCAACTCCAGAGCTTCAGTATCAGAACTACTTATTTCATTGAGGCCGTTTTCCGAATCCGTATCTGAGTACGTTGGACCCCAAAGTCCATGTGAATACAAATGTTCCATGTACAGTATGAGTACTGTACCTGAGTCCAGCTGAGAAGGTTGTCCTGGGTACAGACTGCATGGATTCCAGTACAGTGTGACAGCAATCTGTACCCGAGACTGAAACTGACCTAATCACCACAAGACCATAGACAGATCTCCTGTTGTCTCCTGAAAAAACCTTGGATCTGTGCGGCATGGGCTCGCTTTATCGACTGAACCATCAGGAACAGTGAAGGTTGCTCTTCTTCTCTTTGCCTCAAACATGCTAACAGACAAGTATTGCCTGTCCTGCCACCATTGTAGACAAATGAACAGAACAGTCAGTCGGTTGATGACATAAAGGTTTATCATGTCCATGTTTATTGAATAGCTACAGAATTCCTTCCACACCACCACCTGCTACTGTTTCAGCTCTGTAACACCCACTTGTTCTCATGCAGAGGCTGCAGTACATGCTTTTTAAGTGTGATCATATCCAGGTACAAAAGATCTGGATACTCAGTCTGAAAATGCCCTGAGAACACAGGGGAAACCTGCACAGAGAGAACAAGCAAACTCAACATTAGTCACTTTTCCATTGGACATACACGCAAAATTTTACTGATATTTACTAAATGTAAAAAAAAAAAAAAAAAAAGAAATGCGCGATGTCTGTTTTTCCATTAAATCATAAATGTAATGATTTGTTTATTTATTATCATGAGATGACACCAGAAGCCATTCCATAAACATGGCAACGAACATATATATGGTGTTTATTTACAGATATATTCATTATTAGTATATAATACCCTCTATCTAAATTAATATACTAAATTATAAAATTATTCACATTCTTGGTCTGTCCTCACATGCCGCACCATGTTTCTTTTAAAACTCTTCTTCTTCTCTGGTTGTAATGTCCATCCACATCCAGGGTTTTTTTTTTTCACATGGCTCTATTTGCGAAAATAGTTTTTTCAATTGCAGTATTGTGTAATATTTTTCGCAATTCGCAATTTCGCAACACCCAAAATACCACTTCTTGCCAGTGCAAAAACTTTTAATTGAAAGACAAGAGTTTTTGCAAAATTGTAATTTTTCCATTAGGTAACTTAGTGGTGCAGTGGTTAGCACTCGTGCCTCACAGCAAGAAGGTCCTGGGTTCAATTCCCAGGCAGGACCTTGGGACCTTTCTGTGTGGAGTTTGCATGTTCTCCCC
>JAQQZY010000029.1:10305731-10318339 GCA_030068375.1 Ostorhinchus rueppellii
GTTCGAGTTCATCCTGACTCGATTGCTTATCCTTGTGACCTTTGGTTACCCGGATGTTGCATCTGAATTTTAGACACTGAATTTGAGAACACACGAAAATATTCATCGAATTCATTTTTTTTATTCAGAATTTTTTTTACATTGAAAAATGGGCTGTGAAAATGAGACACTGAAATTTCAGTGCCTTGAATTTGGTGACCAAAAAATTCACATACATAATTTCGGTGTTAAAAAAATTCTGTGTTAAAATTCAGAGGCTTTAAAAATTCAGATTCTGATGAGACAGATTTGCTTCCATACAGGCTGTGAAAACCCCCCTTTAATTTGAATTCTGCGGTGACAGCGTTTACACAGTGGCTTATGCATGTCTATAACCACATTGTGGTCGCCTACCTGAAATACCTTCACACACCACTTGTGGTCCTTTTTTGTCTATTAGACAAGGCGGAGCATTAGCTGCAGCTGTTGCCATTCTTTCATTAGTTTCTGTACCTGCTGGGCGTATGGTTGGTGTGTAATGCCCCCATCAATTCCGGAAGAGTAGTAGGACTACTCTTGGTATTGATTCTTTAAAAAAAATGAGTATTGACATTTTTTTTCTCCGTCATAGTATCAAATGGTATCGTACGTATCAGTTCCATTGACATCTCTAACTCTAAAGAGTAAATTTTTTCATTTGAGCAGTGAACAGTGCGTCACTTGTTTAACCCTATCTGTGCAAACAATGGAGCTCAGTCTTCTCACTCCCTCACCATATTACTTTTTTACTAATCCAACATGTTTAAAAAAAAAACATAAAAAAAAACACAATTTGAAAAGATGAACTGTGAAGTTGAGAGACTAGAACACGAAAGGACAACTTCAGCCCATTCAGACATCTGCATTAACCAAGAGCTGAAGGCAACCTGAACTAATTTTAAATCCACTAATGATTTTTCCATGTCAGCAAAACATATTACACAAACTCCTGCAGTGAACAGTTTTGTGCGGACAGAATCAATACCATAGTTACAACAATTATTTCTCACTCATCACAGATAACACCTGTCTCTGGGAAACTCTTAACTCATCCTTTAACTCAACTGAAATGTCACACTGATAAAATGATCCTTGAATCTTGCTCCCAAAATGTTCAGATTGGGATACTACAGCATGTAGTTCTCGAAAAAAACTTTGCATTGGCAGGGTTTTGTGGATGAGTTAAATGCTTACCTTGGATTTGTTGCTTTCTAGTAAAGCCAGCGCTTGACTGAAGGCCTGTTCAGCATTGCGGCTGCGGTGATCAGCAAGAGCAGTATAAGCATCTTCCACCATTGATTTCATCTGTTTACATAGGGCTGCATTACCATCCACCACTGTAGAAGTCTAGAAAAAAGGCACACAAACAGAGCAAGGTTGTTTTTTTTGTTTTTTGTTTTTTTTTAATAAGTTCCAGTTGATGCATATCATTTAAGACTCTGGGTGCCTTCATACAAGCTTGAGCATCTTGGGTATTATTATGGTTTTCTAGAAGCTTTGTTGTTTGCGCCTTCATTAGGGTTGTGTTGTACATGTAAGCCAGCAAAATCTTCATTTATTGTTTATTTTATTGCTGTACTGTACCTGACAGCATTATTAATTGGCATTTTAAAACATTTATTACCATTTTAGTCCTGACACTTCTCCGTTTGTTCCTCTGGTAAACTATAGTTTGGAAATTTAAGTAGTACAGGGTTCCACGAATATAACGTGCCCATACTTGAAAACCCTCAATCTTCAGTCCATGCCAAAGTTTTGGCATATATGTATGAATGGTGAACTGATGACAATACCCTGCAGTGAGGGCAAAAAGTTTACTGGACTATCCTGTAAGGTAAGCAGTGTTTAATGGTAATCCACATAATTCCAAAATATCACTAGAAAAATTATCCTTTTCAAATTATTCTATCCAAGAATTGCATTTTACACACTGGAAAATTCCTGTTTGGCATCGTTTTAACTGTTAAGCACTTGTGTTCATGTATTTAAATATGGTTGACTGTGAGCCACATGTTCGCCATGCATTTACACAGTAGAAATAGGATGAAACAAAGGATGTCTGTTGTTTTAGGCAAGTTAGCATTATATTTTAGTTAGTATATGATCTACCTTAAATTTAATGGAGTATTTATTATTTTACTGTCTTATTTTGTGCTATTGTCAGTTTATTTATGTGGCCATGTTTAAAACAGTTCAGTTGCAACCCCTTAAGGTCTAATGTCCATTGATGTACGGGACTGAACGTATTTGGAAATACTTTCTGCAAATACCGAAGTCTCCACTCTACATCCTTCTCAACCTAATAATACCTATATTGACACCACATATAGCTTTGTAACCCATCGCATTAATATAACTCTTTATTCCCTCACTCTACTTCTAATTTAAGTCTTCAAGGATCCTTCTCTGCAACAAAGTTGTCATTCCTTGATACCCCAACAGGTCTTTCCACCCCCTCCCTCGCACAACGGGCTACAACAGGGTTTAATCCCGGTACCCGGGTTTCCTGGAAATCTGATCAAAACTATTTCTCAATTCCCGGGAAAGGTTATGACGGGAAACCAGGAAATTGGCCTAATTAAAAAAAAAAAAAAAGGTCAAAAGTCAATGGTGCGGCACTTGTTGTCATACACTATAGTAACATTGATGGAGGCGACAGTGCCACTTAGCTACGGTAATACAGGATCACTTCAGTAGCAGTAGGCCCATACCTCTGCCAAAAATCCAGTGCTCGTTTTAGCTAATTGTGCTCACGTTTTTAATAAATTGTGCTCCTTTTTGATTCACACTTTGCCACATTCTAGACTTGTTCAAGACAGCACAGCGTTTGATGTGTTTGGGATCATGCGCTGTCTGTGGTACTGATATCACACATTACTTTGGGAAAATTGACCTGTGACCACTGCTTCACAGAGAGAGGCAACTTAAACTCTGGGTCAGTTACCATAGTAACAGACTCTGAACTGAACCTTGTCAGGACCAGGTTTTACTCAATGAAGTAGAACAGTTTCTCTCTGTCTCCACCCACTTTCAGCCACACACGGCATTTGATTCCCTCATTCAGTCAGGTGAGTTTTGGAAGAGCATAGTTCTGCTGTCTGTTATTTATTTATTTTTAAAAATCCATCCGTAGGTCTTTATTAGAAGTCCATTAGACACAATAGGTGGCTTTTTTCACTAACATGGGATGTTATTTTGACAACGATCCCATGGTTGAAGGGGTAGCTTTACTGTGCAGAGGTTCAGAGAGTCATAGAGTCTGTTACTATGGCAACTGACCCAGAGTTTAAGTTCCATCTGTCTGTGAAGCAGGCTAGAGTTATCCCTCCTTCTCCAGTGCGAGTTCGCTCCCTCTGTGAAACTGAAACTCAGAGTTTCCCTCATGTCATGGTTAAAGTCAGTTTTCACTAAACCTGCTTGGTGAAACGGACCAAAGATGTCTTCTTACGACTCCTAATTTCTAACACTGGTCAATTTTCCCGCAGTAATGTGTGATTTCAGCACCACGGACAGCGCACGATCCCCAACACATCAAACACGCATCATTCTAAAAGACTTAAGTAAAAATAGGTGAACATAGTTTAATGTCTGAAAAGCGCATCAATCATCACCCAGTTGGTGGACATCTGACCTGCTGTTGGCTCCAGTGCCACCAACAGTCATACAAAGGATAGGCAACTACTGTCTTAAAACACATTAAACGCAGCGTTGTTTTATTACATTGGCTTCAAACATGTACACAAAATTATTCTACCTTAAAGAACCACCTACCAGGATGAACAATGAGGAGAAATCTCTGTCCATAGTCTACATTTGCTGTGCCGCCTCGAACCAGAATGAAAGTGTGAATCAAAAAGGAGCATGATTTGTTAAAAGCATGAGTACAATTAACTAAAATGAGCACTTGATTCAGTAAATCGGCTGCATGTTTAAAATAACAAGCTCAAGATTATTCAAACCGAGTGCTCGATTTCATAAAATGAGAGCATGATATACTAAAAAAAACGAATGCACATTTTATACAAATCGTGCCACATATTTATTAAATTGTGCGCTCGATTTAAGAAAAATAAAAGCACGATTTAGATAAGGGAGAGCACAACTCAATACAGCAAGCACACGATTTTTATAGATGAGTCCACAATTTGGGAGAAGGAGTTCATGATCCAATAAAGTGAACGTACGTTCTATTTAAAGATGTGTGCAATTTAGCTAAATGAGAGCACGGCTTGGCAAAGTGAGCACATGTTTACTTGATGCCCCTAACAATATTGCTTTGATCTCTCCCAGGCTCCATACATAAGGCTTACTTGGGTTCAAAAAATGAACAACAACAACAAAAAAATGCAGTCATTTCCCGGGATTCCCAGGGAATGGGTCGTCTTATCCCGGGATCTGATTCATGTCATTTTTGGGAAAAATATTAAACCCTATACAACAAGTCGTACATCCAGAACTATAATAGTATACTGAGTCATCTTGTACTACTTATTACACCCACGCACCATCCCTTCACACAACATTGGAATAAAGGTATCACCACAAAAAAAGAAAGCACAGCTGTGCTTCTAGAAACAAAACATTTTTTACTTTTCATTTTACATGTCATTATGTCAGAATACATATGTATTCATATAGCTTGGAATGAGAAAAAATATTTTGAAGTATCTTGCTATTAAAGTGTATATGAATAAAGGTGAAACACTAACAGTTACTGTCTTCTTCAAACAGGACATATTACTTGACATTACTGTAATTTTGCATGGTTCAACAAAAAGCACATGCATAACTTACACAATTTACCAATAAATATGTACAATAAAACTTAAAAGAGCTAGTCAGAGCCTTCAGTTTCTGAACCAGATGTGTCAACAAATGCAATCTGTTGTGGACTGCATTCGTTTTATTCTGGGAGATGCATGGTGGAAACTACCAAACACTGCCGAGGTACTTGTCAGGTCCTCCCGCGGGCTTCAAACGTGACAAAATCCAACATCGGAAAATTAAGACTGCTCTTATTTGGTTGTCATCATCTTTCATCCCATTGTCGGGATTATGTAAATACTGCTCAACTTTGACCCCGTATGGCCTTATATGGACACATATTGTCATCTGGAAAATGCCGCCAGCTACGTGCCGTGCAGTGTGTCGCCAAATTGGTTTTCCAAATTGTGAGCCATGAATCCCAAGCCTGATTTTTTTTATTCTGCAAAATTGCAAGTTACTAAATTTTTCTTCTGCAATCGTGGAAATATTTCTGCAAATTGCAGAATGCAGACGGGTATTTCGAAAGCTGCTAAATTATAATAAAATCAATCTAAGATCGATTTTTTTTACCCAGCCCAAGTCCTGCATGTCAAGAACATTTTGATAAAGTTGTGTGAAAGTGACCTCCCCCCAACCTGTTGTTGCCCATCTGCTGCTCCCTGTGGTTGAGAACCACTGGTGCATGCCAAAGTTTTTGCATGTACTAGACAGAAAGATGGCCCACCAACTGATGACAATACTCTATGGCTAGTGTAGCCAAGGGTAAAAACACAGCATATTTTAAGAGAACTTCTGCTTTGAAAGATACATTAGACATTAGCACACCCTTACCTCATCTTCAGGCTGCCTACTCCTCTTCCTTTCAGTTTCTTTTTTCTGTTTTTTTGGTGTGGTACTGTGTGCTGGTTTTCCATTGGTTAATGGCAGCCCACTAGATGCACAGAATTAAAAATTAGCTTGCCATTCGGCAGAGTACACCAACCCTCCATGCTCAAGTTCACATATTTACTGCAAAATTCCTGCCCATTCTACACTGCACTTCGCAAATTATTGTTCTAAACTGGTTTAGCAGTTTACTACAGCACTATGACATAACATCTGGGTTTTAAATATTGTGTTTGATCCACGACGCCTTTGTGTGAAGGAAAAATTACAGCTAGCTATACAACTATAGACTGAACAACTGAAACCCTTTAAGCATAAACATGGCTTTTTGAGCAGACAGCGGCAACAGGACTTCAACAAACCTTTTTGTCGTTTTTGAATCTTTAGCACTGCCCTTTGTGCGTGTAGCCTGGTCAGGCTTCCCTGGGGAGAGAGTGAGAAGAATCTGAATTCCATAATAAAACAGGATAAGTTCAGTCTAGTACCAAAGTACAGCTGAGGAAAGTCAGTATCATAAATGACGTGTACACAGTTTTAATACCATAGGGCAAAAAACATTACTTGATTATGAAGGACAAAAGTTTAGCATTGTAAGGGAAAAACACATAAAAGCATGTCTTTGAAACAAGAGAAATGCACACCACAGCATATCTTTCTCAATAAAGCCTCACCTGGTTGGGTGTGCTTCTCCATTTTAACCTCTGATACCTGGTTTAAAAAAAAAAATTAAACATTAACTGTTACACTGCTGAACTTCAAACTAACGCCATGTCAACAACAGTATGAACAGTGAGATCTTGAGTTACAAGTTTAATTCATTCCGTGACTGAACTTGTAACTCACTTTGCATGTACATGGAATTGATTTTCCCAATGAAATCAATTGTAAAATGCCATTATTCCGTTCCATATAAGTCAACCTATGTTGACATACTGTCTGGAGTATCCAAAAGTTATTTCCAACCTATTATTAACGTGCTTTGAACCTGTGTGTCCATTTCTCATCCCCAATGTATACTGACGTATGTAGATGTATTTGACGTATTCTGGACAACTGCTTTTCACCTCACAAAGCATTTTTAGCACCTCCCCTCTGGACAGCAACCGGACTTTGTTGTGCAGCAGGAGATAATACCTGTAATACGCAATATCACCATAACTGCCAAATTTAGAATAACATTCCAAAAAACTAACCAACTAAAATAAAATTAATTTAAATTAAATACTCATTAATTTTCCAAAGCCACAGGGAGCCGCAGCAGAGGGATGAAAGAGCCACATGTGGCTCCTGAGCCGCCTGGTAGACTATATTAAAATGAGGTTGACAGGAGGAACCCATCAGTACTCCTCAAGATGCCATGGTGAGCAGAGAGATGAAGTATCCAGCATGAGGACACCTACTTACTGTCCTCCAACATTTTTCTTTTTATTGGTTATGACAACTAGCAGCAGCGTATCTGAAGCTCACTCGTTACTTGCATTTTGGCTTGCAACTCAAAGCAAAAAAAAATGATGGCTTGTAACTCGAAACAGCAACCACAGACAGCTTCCACAACAACTACCTTCCTCAATTCCCAAATTATGAAAAATTAAAAAATAAATAAATAAAAACGCAATACTAGCATTATTTGAACAAGGAAACCACTACAACATACAACAGTTATCACCAATAGTTCACTTTTGCCACTGATGCTACCCAAGAATGCAAGCCTTTACCATGACTGTAGTCCATTCTTGAAAATGGTTACTGACCTTAGTCGGCTGAGGTGTCCTAACAAGTCCCACCATAAATTTGTTTGACCTGGGAGGTTTTACAGTGTGGCATTGCGTCTCCTTTTTTTCTTCTGGTTTCTTAGCGCTGTCTTTTCTATAAAAAGTCACAAAAATTCAAGACCATCTAAAAATTCATCAGAACATTTGTGACATTAGTAACTAGGAGAATTTACTTTTTATGTTGGCTTCGTTTTGGACAACCACCTGAAAAGTAAGCACACAGACACTAGCATTAGGTTTGAAGTTTGGTTTAAAGTTAGGGTTCTCCCCAGATGAAGGAACAACGCCAGTATACTGCGAGCTCAGCACTGCTATACTCATTTTCAAATTTAGAGCATTTTTTTTTCTGTTTTCCTCAAACAATTTTGCTAAAATCTACCGAAATCCGTCGGGTTTGCAGGCACGTGTTCTTTGTTCCAGTGCCATGATGTTTTTCCTTTGAAATCTCGCACAGTTTTGTCTATCGCGAGGTTTTAGCACAAGACTTTCTTCCCATTGGTTGGATATGGTGTAATGCATTAAATCAGGCACTCTTATTGGTCGTTGTCTGACCGTACATAAACTCACTTCCTGTTTACATCTAGATGACATGCACCATGACAAAACACAAGCCTTATATAAAGCCTGATGATCAGAGAACAGTCTGCATTTTTTGTTGTGTCCTTGGCAGTAACAACATCCCGTGTAGCCGAGGAGGAGCAGCCAGAAAAATGACCTCATGTGCAGGGCACACATGAGGTCACATGTGCCCCACCCCCCAGTGCAAGAATACTATAAATTTCTGGGGAAAACCCTGAAAGTAGATCAATTTTAAAAAATGACTGACTGTGTTTACATGCACATTAGTATCTCAGGCTTGTTGCAACTTTAATCATATTGGCGATATGGCATTCATATAGAACAGAGGGCAATCAGGAAACTCATATTTCTGTATACATAATTAATACTAGCATCCTAGTTACTCCTTACCACTGCTGATTGTACAAGTGCCTGTGATGTCTATGACTGTTGTATTCCTTTAAAGTTCTGTGGCTATAGAAAAGAAAGCTATCATGGTTATGGTTTTTTCAGTATTCACTTACTGCATATAATGGGAGATAAGAGAAATGGGTCATGTCGTCCAGCTGTTATTCTATCAACATCACCACATAGGATGAACATACGCTGCTGTGACTGACACCAGAGGGTCATCATAACGGTGTTAAATCACAAGCTTTAATGTCCATTTTAAAGTTGTTTTCCACCTGATATACTGCACTGTTCCTGTTACTAAATCTACATCAGCAGGTTTATTCAGGAAATCAAACAATCAGCTTTCCAATAGTTTTTCCTTCTTCTCTACCAACTGTATTTAATTTTTTCCATCACCAATAGACAGAAATATGTTTCCATTCGCCCAGCAGAGCAATGTTTTGTAATTCGCAATGGTCAGAAATGCATACATGTAACAACATTTTGGTTACTACTGGAATACTCCTGTTTGAGTACTCTGGTTTTTCAAAACCCTGATAATGTCTTATCAGGTTCACTGAAATAAGGATATCAAAGATGGTATACTTCAAAAACCTCACAATATCCAAGAAACTAATGTACATGTAAAGGACACTGAAACGGGGAACATTTGGAATTCTAGCACTTACATGGTTGACAGTCAGGATTCTTCACACCTGTAGGATCCACTCCTAGAAAATGGGTTAAGAAGGAACCTTGGTTTAAAAATGTAGTGGTATAGAACACATATGTAAAATGGCATGTCTTTAAAACAGAGAAGCACACAGAGAAAATGACTGTACTTACAAAAATTGACTATGTAATAGCAATGTCTGCAATCTGAATCTAACTGGAGACTTAAATAAAAAGTACCTAAAAATACAAAAATTATATAGAGATGATAACTTTAAATTTCTTTTACTTTAGGTCTAATTGAAACCAAAATGTTTGGACAATCATCATCAATTAACGACAACAAGAAAATACTACATTTTGCAGAGACGTTTAAAGACGAGATAGACAAATTTGCATATCAATGACGAGCTGCCTTTAATTGGCATACCTTTGATATCTATCACACTGGTGAGGAATTTCTGGTGTTGTTGTTCCAGATCCTTGAGCCCCTCACGGTCACCCTTACATAGACTCAAGGCTGAGTTATTGGCTTCAAGTGCCTTCGTGATCTCTCCCAAGCAGAAGAGAGCTTCACAATAGCGGTAGTGACCCTGCCAAAAACACATGCATTTATTTCTATGTCCAAATGGCACAGGCATAACCTTTCATGGAAACAATAGAAAAATTGTACCACTTGTAACAATTAAATAAATTTGATAAGAGTTCATGTTCTAAACATGGATGTGATTCAGTGGCTTATATTTATTTGAAGTGCAATTTGTGTTGAGGAAAAAAAAGCACAAAAGTATAGTTGAAATCCTGGATTAAAAACCATGAAGAAAAGTTCTTTCACACCATTCATTCTCTTGTGTTTGTCTACTATCAGTGGGCTGTGATTCTTGTCTTTATGAGAATGACAGGCCGTGAAGAATGATGTTGAATTTAAAAAAATGTTTAAAGAAATGTAAAAAAAAATTTTAAAGAATTTTAATAATTCAAGCTGTCTCAACACATACATTTTTTATATTCAAGCAGCAAAAACAGAAACAGTTGCAGTGTTTCCAAAATGTCCCTTTTTGGAAGTACTAAAATTTAAGGGTATTATGAACATTATGTGTAAACATAGGTAGCATTTCTAACTTTCACACATTAATAAATTAGCATGAACATAAGGCTTAAACGATCAAAATCTTTATGTAACACACTATCTAGCTACAACATATACAGACAGTAGAAGAGACTCTACCTAAGGCCCAATCAGTTATTGCATCAAAATCACATAACTGGCCTCAAGGTGATCAATTGTGTGTTCTGCTGTAGTTGATGTGTGCTTATCACAAGTGGCATGATATATGAAAGTGAGTACAGTTTACACTATATCATAGATAATTGGTTTTCAGAACCACTGCTGTCAAGGGTTTGTGACGGATGTTAAGATCGAGTCTGCTCTGACATGTACTATGATTTTTTTTAATTTTACATCAACATAGCCCAGACAGTGCTGCACACCAGTTTAATGTAGACTGAAAACAGGCAAAATGAAACGATCCATACCTTTGCCCACCGTGGTTTTAACAGAGTAGCACGTTTTCCATCAAAAACTGCTTTTCTGTAACAATAGAAAACATGATTTAAAACATCTGATGCCTTAGAGCTTTTAATTTTTTCCATACGGACATCATAGATCAATGATAATAACCATAATCATAACAACAACAACAACAACAACTGAAACCAGTGGAAAAACCAGAACTGTTAGCGACCGGTTGTGAACACATGGACGATTATTTGAAACAGGCATTTCTTCATTGATATTTTGTTCTGCATTTAATTTTTAATTTTTTTTTTTTACTTTTCATGTTTATTAAACGCTACCTCAAAAACCAAGTGCAGTTTAGTTTTTATGTTGTAAAAGTGCACTTAAAGCATTGTTTACATTTTAGTATGTTTATGTTGTTGGCAAAACTGCACAAACTATTTAAACATAAAATGTTCTGGAAGGTTCTTTGGGCAAAATGGTCCATTTTATTTTTCTTTCCGGGCAACATTTTATATAGGGAAATAGTTTGATTGGACTGTTCAGAAACTTGCAAATTAGTCTCAAAGACTAATGTAAAGGATCGGATAAAAATCAAGATTGTGATTTTATTCATGCATTTTTAAAAATCGTGATATATTTTTGTCATATCACCCAACCCTAGCACAAGATCTTCATACCAACAACTTCAGAGTGTCATGAGTTGCACATACATACAGTCACTTTATTGTAAAAAAAAAAAAAAATAAAAAATGAATGAAGTGCCTGTAGGTATGATTTAGGAAGGTCCCAAGCCACCCTTATTACAAAGAGTGTGACAAAAGTCTGGTCTTCATACAACACAAAATCACATCATTTTCTCACGGAGGCCTGAAGTGATTTGAACACCAGCTGCACTAACTTCATAAGACACCTGTAAGAAATGAATGCTCCCTCCACAAAATGTCTACAAATTCCAGATTTCATATTAACTGCGAGACTCTTACGAACCCATTGTTTGTAGGAATCTTTGTAACCGAGGCCTTAGCTACTGTATTCAGCCACTTCACAGAGCCTTATGTTAGATTTTCATTACCTATGATTAACATTGAGCCATCTACATTGACCTGTAGGCTTTTCATATTTGACAAAATATCAGTCAGCTATAGTTGGATGGGAGTTGCCATGATGATTCTAACCAATAGCAATTGAAACATCCACTGGCCCAATTCGAGGTGATGCACTATATTTTCAGTGACAATATTGACCAATTACAATCTAAAGCAACATTTGTAGCGACTGAAAAAAATCAGTGCTTTGTACTTACAGATATTGTTCACATCGAATATAGCAAAGAGCTCTGTTTCCATATATAATGTGGTTGTCAGGGCTGGAAGACAAAAAAAAAAAATGAATGTAAGTTCACAACTTCTAGTAATTTTAAAACAATATTAGCAGTACAGACCCAGAACTTTAGAGCAGTTCTAATATAGTGCAGTTCAGTCACTGCCTAATAAACTGGAAAGTCAATTAGTAGTTGCTTATGTTTTTAGTAAGATGACCATTTTAAGGTTACAAAAATACACAAGACATGAAGCAGTGTTGCTCAAATTTCCAGGAAAACAAGAACAGCTAGTCAGCTTGCTGTAGCAAAGGTGACAAAGCTGATTGAGAGAAGGCTACAGAAGTTCAAGGTTCAAAGTTGGAAAGTCCATCTTTTTCACCAACATGAATTTGGTTCCTATGTGGAACCAAATAACTGCAGCTTTTCCCTTGAACTGATGGGAGAAGCACTGGGGGCGTGTCCTGTTAGAACCACATCTACTCAAATAGTGGAGCTAGATGGGCTCATGTGTTGTCATATCTGCTGCACTGTGCACCACCCTCCAATAGTGGTAGAGCTGAACGATAATCATTTTGGACCGAATATCGCGATTTCAGACAACGCGATTTTCAGATCATCAAAGCCGCTGTTTTTCTCAGTTTTTCTTTCTTACAATTAAGAATTCTTATGTACCTTCTTTTGCAAAAGTGCAATTATTTTG
>JAQQZY010000029.1:10322144-10338739 GCA_030068375.1 Ostorhinchus rueppellii
CTGCAGTAGGATGCTGCAGATGTTTTATCAGTCTGTTGTGGCGAGCACCATCTTCTTTGCTGTGGTGTCCTGGGGTGAAGGCATCAAGGCAAAGGATACCAACAGACTGAAGAGACTAGTTGAAAAGGCGGAGTCTGTTGTTGGTTCAAAACTTGTCACCCTGGAGGAGGTGGTGGAGGAGAGGATGCTGGCAAAACTGTTGGTAATCAGGGACAATCCCTCCCACCCCCTCCACTACACCCTGGATAAACGAAAGAGCAGCTTCAGCAACAGACTCATCCAACCCCGCTGCTATAAGGAACGATACAGGAGATCGTTCCTACCAACTGCAATAAAACTCTACAACACATCTACCTCTGTCAGAGCCACAAGCACACCACTGGACTAAATCAGCCTTTTTGCACTGAACAATCACTGCACTATAGTTAATGTTCTTTATTAAGTGATATATGTGAACATTATGGTATTGATATTATATATCATATTCAGACAATAGTTGTATCCCTTACATATTGTTGTTATTATTATTATTGTTGTTATGATTATTATTATTATCACTATTATTATTATTGTTGTTATTATTATATTATTATTACTATTATATACTGTTGCTGCTATATACTTTTATATACTGCTACTAGTAACAGTATATTACAGTAACATTACCACCATACCATCAGAAGCACACCATCATCTTGCCACTGCACCTTATCCACTTACTTAACTTGTGTTTTTCTAAACACCCTTATTCCACTCTGTATATATCTTACTTATATTTTGACTTTATTCATATGTTATTTTATTTTACTGCTATTTTTCTCTACTTAAGTATTTTGTGACATTTTATTTCTTACTGTATTGTACCGGAGTTCTGTGACACCTTAATTTCCCTGTGGGGATCTATCTATCTATCTAGCTATCTAGCTAGCTAGCTAGCTATGTTCAAGAAGCAGGAAGTCAGCAGGAATTTTTCTTGCATCTTAAGTTCTTCTAACCCAGGGGTGTCAAACTCATTTTAGTTCAGGGGCCACATTCAGCCCAACCCCAACCACTGCACTTCTATACAGCACTTTTCCACATAATAACCTTTATTTTTATTTTTCCTTTATTTTTAATTTTCACTTTAGTGTGAAAATATGAATAACCTGCACAAGCATGTACAACCTGACATTTCTTAATTAAAAATGTGAAGTTGCAACATTATTATGTCTCAGATTGTTATTAACACAATGTACAAATCACAGTGAATCTGTTATTATATTTGTTCAGGTTATTCCCATTTTATTGTGAGGATAGTTTGTAAATGTAAATATTTTCAGAATGTAATTGAACACCCTTGACACAATGCAATATCTAATATCTTCAGTGCAGTTTTTTCATTTTGCAAATTCATTAAGTGGGCCAGATTCGAACCTTTGGCGGGCCGGTTTTAGCCCCCAGGCCATATGTGTGACACCCCTGTTCTAACCCCATATTTTCATTCATGCCTGACCAATCATCCCTGGAGAATCAGCTGGTTCTATGTCCACTTTTTTTTTGTAGGCAGAAATGGAGTTAAACATATCAAGACATTCTAAAATCATTTAAGTTTATGTCCCGAAGTGCTCGGCTCCAAGCTAAACATCTACACACATTCATACCTAGAAACATTTAGTTCTATGTCCAAGGAGCCAATCAGGGGCCATACCTGGATCATGTGATATTAGGTGCGTTTCCTCTACTATGGTCCCAGGACTTTTTGGGGGAAGGTACTTTTGACCGGGCTGCGAGTTACATTCCATTACAGTAATGGCCCTGTAAGAAGCCTGCGACGACGTCATCATATCACTTCCATCTACTTCTTTGTTGGCGTAGTATGCTTGCATCTCCTGGTCAGTCCACTTGTCTTGGCTTTTCTTTTCCATTTCTTCTTAGCTTCTTCACTGTTCTTTCACTGAGTAAGACTAGTCGGCTTTTGCTTCGTCGTGTTGTGAAATTCCTCCAGCAAGTACTCTTTTAAAATTGGAGGTTGTTTGTCGCAATCTGCTGATGTCATTTGCGACAACCAATTTGTGCGAGTTAGCCACTAGGACCGCCCAGCGACTCTACCGGGCTGTTCTTGAATACCTAGCCTCAAGCATGTACTCCATTGGTTCCTGAAAACAGCCCTGTCGGAACAGCCCAGTCAGTGGCGATATGCACATACTGTGAAGTTCCTGTAAAACAGCCCGGAAGTTCCGATAGTGGAAACACACCTATTGGCTCAAAATGGCCGTGGAGCACATGTAAAGCACAAAATGAGAACTCCTCAGAAAAAATGTTCTATTTTGAGCCCTTCTGAAAGTATAAAATCAGTATAAAATACATGTAATCATTTACTAAAATGTTCTAAGTTTCCAATCCAATCCAGTCCAGCTTTATTTGTAAAGCCCTTTAAAACAATCACAATGGCCCACAGTGCTGTACAGAAAGTAAATTAATAAATAACAGTAAAATACAGAAATAAGTAGAATAAAAAGTAAAAATAAAATTCGTGTAACAGACCAGAGAAGAACCCAGGCACAGAACCACAGAATAAGTTTCAGAATATTAGTCTTTACTGAGTCTTTATACACACGAAATACAAGTCCAACTAAATATGTAAGCTACAAGGTGGTTTTCGTCTCTGGAGGGAGCACAAAGTCACTAAGACCCCGAACCGGGGTTCCGGGGAGAATCCCATGAAGAGGGTCCAGATCCGCGGGTCTGGGCTGGTTCTCCATGGCCCTGGGGGGCACAAGGAGCTGGAGGTCGAGGTCGGTCCAAGGTCAGGTGTCCTTGAAGGCTGGGGCAAGACGGGGGGCTTGGATGGGGCCGGTCCAGAAGTCGGTACCAGGAGGAGAAACGAAGAGCAGGCTGGTTGAGGAACTGAAGGTGGTTCGATGGCTGGGGCTGGGGCAGATAATCACTGGTCCAGACGAAGGCGGGTCGAATACCGGGGAAGCAGACTGAAGACGTGGTCGGACGAGTATGGGTCAGGGACTGGAGACTTGGATCAGGAACCGGGAACAGAAACTGGTTATACACGAGGAAACAAACGACAAGGAAGTGCTTGAGAGTCATGGATTGCATCTAAGACAATCTGGCGGATTCTGAGACTGAGAGGTGGAGTTATAAAGCCAGAGGAGTAACGAGAATCAGGTGAGAGCACAGGTGAACTGAGTCAGTAATTAGGTCACTGGAAACTAGGTCAGAGTTCAGACTGGACAGAGAGAAAAACAGGAAGAGAAAATAGCAGAGACATGACAATTTGTACAATTAAAAATAAGAACAATAAAACCAATACTGAATAAAACAGCTGAATAAGAATAATACATTTAAAACATCTCACATGGTTTCAAGGGCTAAGGAGAAAAAAATGGGTTTTAAGAAGGGATTTAAAAACAGACAGAGAGGAGGCCTGTCTGATATGAAGAGGGAGCTCGTTCCATGGTTTAGGAGCTGCTGCAGTAAAGGCACGGTCAACCCTGAACTTGTGCTTAGTTTTAGGAACCCTCAGGAGCAGTTGGTCAGCTGACCTGAGAGAGTGGGGTGGAGCATAAGGCTGCAGCAGCTCAGAAAGGTAGGGCGGGGCCAGGGCATGGAGGGATTTAAAAGTAAGTAAAAGAATTTTAAAGCCAATCCTAAAACGTATGGGCAGCCAGTGCAGTGAGGCTAAAACCGGTGAAATGTGCTCGTGTTTACGTGTGCGAGTTAAAAGACGAGCACCAGCATTTTGCACCATCTGAAGATGGGCAACCGAGGAACCACTAACCCCCACATAAAGTGCACTACAGTAGTCCAGCCTGGTGGTCACAAAGGCATGGATGACTATTTCAAAGTGCTGCCGTGGAAAAAGCTCGATTTAACCACAGAATTGATCCGACAGTCAAACTTAAGGTCGGCATCCACTTTGACTCCCAGGTTTGAGATGGTTGGCTCAAAGGGGCCAAGATTTAAAAGGGGGGACCCAGTGGTGCCATCAAAAACCATCACCATCTTTTTTTCATTAAAGTTTAAAAAATGTTTTGCCATCCAGGCCTTTATGTCTTCAAGGCACCTGAGCAAAAGGTTGATAGCAGATACATCCTTTTTTTTTTTTTTTACATATATCTGACTGTCATCTGCGTAACAATGAAAGGCAATACCCTGATTCCTTAGTATGGACCCAAGTGGAAACAGATACAGAGAGAAAAGAAGAGGGCCTAAAATGGAACCCTGTGAACCCTAGTTTGTTCATAACTTTAAAAAACAACTCCGGTGGACATAGAACTTCCTGATTTGGATCATAAGTGAAACCTTTAGGCACCAGGTTCGATGTTGGACATAGAGGTTGTTGACCAGGGGACACTTCTATAGAATCAGAAAGTTCTATGTCCATTTTTAACTTCTTCCATCTCTAAGCCTGTGGAGATTTACAACATGTTAATATGTTTCGGGTACCTTCCACAGTTACACTATTCCACACAAAAGATGGTAAACTCTGTAAATGTCACAGATCAGACAGGTGACATTTTCAAACTCTGTTTTCTCAAAATGAGAAAAAGTGGACACAGAAACAGCTGATTCAAAGGGATGAAATCTAGACTTAACAAAACATTTTGAGCTGAGAAAATCTTCGTTTAGTTACTGCCCTGGGTGTTGTCAGACCTGGCATTTATGGTTTAAGCCCCAGATGTTTTGGCAGTGTCCCCAGATCTGGAAAAAAAAACAAAAAAAACCCAGATGGGTCAGGTACGTCGAGGCGCTTGTGGAGAACTTCATTTCAACCAACACATTGGACTCTTATGCATCATCCCATACATTTGATAAATTTAGTGTATCTCTGCTGTTCTTGATAAACCTGATCTAAAATTTTTGAGTGTAAATCAACCCTTGTTATTGTTGTTAGACTGTAATTAACAATTTTATTTTTTTTTTTGCATATTGCAGTAGCTCCATGAAATGAGTAATGACTAGTAGAGTATATTAAAATGTGAGTAAACATCAGATTAGCAGCATTAAAATGTCTTTATTTCATAGTTTTTGCACAGTATATCAGTAAATACATGTTCCTTTGCTCTAAAAATTAAAAAATTAAATGCATGGTGTCAGGCTTAGTGGACATTTTTGCACCCCCATAAAAAAATGTCAATATCTTTAATGCCTAAGGAGGAATAAAATCACTCAAGAAAAAAAAAATCTCTAAGGTTCTTGTAATTCATACATGAAAGGGTTAATGTATTATTTCTCATTTTATAAACATATCGGATTATTTGTGAAATTCTTTCTTTTCTTCATTCTTTCTTTCTTTTTTTTTTTTTTTTTAGATTTTTAACATCTGGATAATAGTTCAGTTTATGTCAGAACACTGTCCCTGCCAAATAAAGAAATAAATACAAACTTGTACTTACTCTAATCACGTCTGTGTTTTTCTATTTTACAGTGCACCTTCTATAGTAACATTTTCCTGATTTTGTTTTGCAGCTCATTGTTCTTTAGTTCCTCTGAAAGTGACAAATGCTTGTGATTAATCTTTTTTTATGTTTAGGGGAGAAATATATGTTGCTGTGTCTTGGGTTTACTTCCTCTTCTTATTTTTTAGCCTCCAAAAGTGATTACGGTTGAAAAACCCCCAAAGTCACAAGTTTACAGAAGTAGGAGACTGTACAGGAAATACAGGAAGTAGTGTTCTTTTTTCCAGTTCCATAGTACAATTTTACTACACTTTTCATTACACTTCTCTTTTTTGCCATAGACGAATAAAATGTTCCACTCTTATGTTAATTCATTTCTTTTTAGTTCTTGATTATACTAAGCCTCAAAGCAGCATATGACTTTCACCAGTAATTTTTCTTCAGATGTGTAAAACCCCAGTCATATCCTGATTCTCACTGATCCATTAGTCCGTGCGTATGTGCCTGAATCACCTCCCTCATGATGAACAACTTCGAGTACGACTCCATGTCCTTGCTTACATAACAAACCCAAACGTCACAAGGGCCTTGTCAGAAGTCTTGTGGTGAAGTGCATTATGGGAATGAGAATTCCACAAAGCCGGAAACTTGTCTGTCTGTTGGTGAAGCTGAACCCAAACGTCACCTTTACCTCCATCTACTGTCTAGACCAGGGGTAGGCCTTCCTGGTCCTCAAGAGCCGTAATCCTGCATGTTTTAGATGTGTTCCTCTTCCAGCACACCTGATTCAAATAATAAGCCAATCATCAAGCTCTGCAGAAGACTGATAATGACTGTCAGGTGTGCTGGAAGAGGGAAACATCTAAAACATGCAGGATCATGGCTCTCGGGGACCAGGAAGGCCAACCCCTGGTCTGGACTCATTCATTAAAACAACCCTGGTGGACTGAAGAACTGTACGTTGGAATGATCTGGCTCATTTTCTTGCCGAATCCGTGAGAAACCGCTTTTACTTCCCACATTGCACTTGCCATAAAATTTCCAAAAAGGCCAGAGTGACATTTTGGTTTGTTATGTAAACAAGCGGACTGTGTTCATGATGAGGTCATCTTTGAAGTTGTTCACCGTGAGGAAAGTGATTCAGCTGCATGAGCACAGACTGATGGATTGGAGACAATTAGGGTATGACTGGGGTTTTACACGTGAAGAGAAATTTGTGATGAAAGTCCTCCGCTGCTTCAGGGCAGGCTCTAATGTTATTCTTACTCATACTGCTATATTAACATTATATTCTGCTTTCATTCAGCCAATTTCTCACCTGTGTGTGACGTAATTATTGAATACATTTTTTAAAAGTTTGAACGCTAAGAAAAAATGCCTTTTTAATATAACCGATGCAAAGTGTTTTTGTGTAGAATTATTACCTTTTATATGATAATGATTAGCAGCAATGGTAAACTTTTTTTATTTTTTATTTTTGTGCAGTGTGAAATACTCTAACTCATATTGCTGAGAGCAGAACATGCGTTTTTAACCCCAGAGCACTATCGCCTGGTGATTTTCACCTGAGCAAATGTATTTACATGATTTTCAATATGTAACGTTCGAGTCTCCAGGAGTCTGTGCCTTCACCAGGGAAGTCTCAGATGTCCCAGGAATGGGTGGAGCAAAGACCAAGTTTACAGTATCATTATTATTGGTTTTTTTTTTAGGAATTTTTTGTTCTCGAATTCCTTATGTTTCAGTACTTTTGGAGCATTTTTTTAGGGTCCTCCCATGACATTTTTTTTCCATTTTGTTAGACATGCAGTACCCGGCAATATAGTGATGGTGTTACTTTTTATAGTGAAAGTGTTCTAGGGTTCATGTAAATACCGATTTGAATGGACTTCATTTGGGTCAATTTTTTTGCATTGAATAGCAGTGTAGTATAATTTTCTTTTTAAATACAGTGTATTTAACCAATGACCTGTAAATCTATGGGTGGGCGGGTGTTAGATGGGTTTTGCGTATGGAGTGAGCCTCAGCCACTGGGTGGGTAAATGGGTAGATAGGCTTATGCCAATTTACGAGAGAAATGGACCTGAGTACTTTGGAGATGACTGCATACTGTATATGTAATATACCATGATGTACTGTATCCCTCCAAACAGAGATGATTCTTTTGTTTGTTTCTGAAATCAATAAAACATTTACAAGAAAAAAAAAAAAAACAGTGCATTTTGGAGTTAATGCAGGAAATGACAAGAAAAAATGCTCAATCTCACCAAAATTTACAGCATGGGTGAAGTGAAAATTATCAAGAATGAAAACACAGACCTTCACAATCTTGTTTTGTGGTATTAATGGGTGTGTGAACTAAATATTCCACTTATGTTTTTCCATTTACTCACTGTTACTGTTTGAGAGTTTTGCGTTTTTGTGTGCGTTTGGATGAATAGATGCTACTAATCTTTCCTCAAAAGCTTTTTTGATTTTGATTGGTAGTTCTTGTACAGACTGTGCTGGCCCTCGGCCCCCCTGTGTTTATTCCTACACTCCTCCAGCACACAAACAATCATAGCGGTTAATCTGACTTTAATGCAGAGGTGGATGTAAGGTGGGTGGGAACCATGACACACATCTCCTAAACATCCTAGAGTCTTAATGACCTATGCAAGCAGTTAAGAACTTCATCAAAGGCCTTTTTGTGATGCGGCAAAAGTCAATGAATGTCAAATAAATCTTACTCTTTATTAAATCCCATACAGTTCATTCATTCAGCATGGTTAAGGAACAGGCAATACATATAAATAATAAATAATACAAGATGAAATACAACAGAATCAAAATAGTATGGGTACAAAAAAAAAAACTTTCTCTGAGAAGAACAAAAATTCACACACCACAAGAGCAGAGCGCAGATTCCAGGAAGTGGGTTACATTCATCTGCATATGTGACAAATTATATGCTTAGACATCAATTTGGTTAAACTTGTGATTAGAGTCTTTATTTAGCCTCTTGTTTGTTCCAAAAAAGTGTGTGCATTTCCCAATAAAGTGAATCTGAATGCATGCACGAACATTTGTAGGTTTTTCCCCCAGATTGGACACAGATTGACCTGGCTAGATCAAGTAACACACGTAAAAAGTCCTAGCACATGCAGCGATAGGACCGAAGACACTTAAAAGTTTCATAACAGACAAAAACAGCAACGTTAAGTTCAAAGAACACGACAGGACGACGCAAAGTCACACAAACACACGCGTGATAAGGAGGAGTTACAGTTTTGCATGCTGTATTTGGTGCACATCGAGCCTGTGGACGTGCTGAGAAGGAGCACATTCTCTGGGTTTTTCAACGGCATCAGTTCCTTCCCATTGTTTTAAGGCAGGTAAACATGGGCGTGTCACTGTTTACTTTTGCTGTGGAGGTGTTTGCTTTGTTTCAAGGACATCTTCAGGCGTGAGAAGCACAATAAAACCTTAAAGGGAAACGTCTGATTGGAAATGAATGACAGGACTGAGCAGATGTTTTAAACAGCAGACACTGGGATTTATCATAACAGGACAAAAAATAGGACCAACATCCCTGTAGATCAACAGGTTCCATCAAGAACCAACACCAAGTTGAATGTGTGAGGTTGTCAGGTTCCGTCTCTACATCAGAGTCCTGTGGTCTGCCTGCAGGAGATCGATCTAACAATAGAAGTGGGCGGGACTTTCACTGGAGAACTCAACTCATTCAAGTCAAAGTTCATAGATGACGTCTGTCAGTGATCAATAGGAACTAGACTGATATTTCTAACCATTTACATGTTATAACCAATTAAAATATGGGCCATTAGAAGGAAAGGCATATTTTTTTCTATTTCAAAAATGCCAAAATCAAAATTCCCCAACTGTGAGCAAACTTTGTAGACATTGTCCCAACAAAGCTACAAAATAAAAAAAAAAGGAAAAAAAAAATCCAACCAGAACTTCTACAGAAGTAGATTGGTGAACTCTACACATTGGTGACCCTGACTTTGACCCTTCAAGGTTACTCTCGGTCATGGACCCAAATAAAAGCTCATATATAATTTCCTATCAGTGAGGTATTATCTGTAACCATTTCCGTGTTATAAACAAAACATGGCCCATTAATAAGTAAAGGAAGATTTTGAATATTTCATAAAAATTAGCCAAATTCAAAAATTTAAATTTTTCAAAACTGAACAAACTTAGACATTGTCTCAAAGAAGCTACAGGTAAACTTTTACATTAATCTGACCTGTAGTTTTGTCAGAGAAGACGTTTGAAGAAACAAGAGACACAGCGCCTTCACAGAGCCATGCTCTGGGCCAATTGACCAGTGAACTAAACACCGATTTTCCTCAAAACTTTAAAGAATTTGGTGGTAATGCAGCTCCATGGCGTGGGTTTACTTACAAATGTATCACAAAATTGACCTGAATTCTCAGAAAATCAGCAAAAGAAAATGTAGGCTTATTTTTATCCAGTACTATCATGTGACAAAAGATATGAGTTGATGATCATCATCCTTCTTCTTCTGAAGTTTGTTGTTACTTCCTGAACTATACCGCTGGTCTGGATCCACTACAAACTGTCAAAAGAATTTGTCTAAAGTTTGTTTCTACAGGTCTAGTATCTGACAGTTTATGATCCACATATAATAATCCGCTACATTTGTTTCTGTTGCACTTATTGCTTTATGTATCAATTTGCCAACTTATCCACATCTCTTGAGTGTAAAAACCTGTTGGATAACTCAGAATGATTATTGTAGTGGCTTTCAAATGAGTTGTTCCTCCACATCAAAGTAATTTGTGTTATATTTGGTAAAATCTCAGAGTCAATTCATAGGTTATTATATCAGAACACAGAAAACTGAAGAAAAAGTGACTCTCAGCAAAATATATCATTAACTGACTGATGCAAACACAAGTGTCTATGGAAAGCTGAAAACTGCTGTAGTTTTTAACCTTTAAAGACCTACAGTTATTTTTGTGGCAATTTCCAGGATTTTTTCCTCCACCATTTATTATTTTCAATTAATTTTTGACTTTTCCTTAACTGAAGACGCGAATCATGTAGAAGTTAATAAAAGATAAGAGTGATTTCAAAGGTTATTATATCAACACAGAAAAATGAAGGAAAAGTGACTTTTTTGGGGCAAAATATATCATTAACTAAACATGAACACAAGCATCTACAACCATTTTCATTTGTCAACTCCCTGGGTTTTACTGGTGAATCAATGTAGAAGATGATGGTGTTTCCGCAGTAACTACAGAACCTCTGAACATCCAAATGGGTCATATGCGATGACCATGAAAGAATGGAGAACTGTATTTTACACCAATTCCTTGCATGTATTGATAGGATTAGATTTTTAGATCAGGAGATACATTTAGTCACCAAAGGTCTTTCGGGGTTAATATATTTACATGTGTTTTTTCTTTAACCAGTTAACGTGTCTGCTGTCAAAAAGATCTGTTCAGTTAAAATCAGTGGAATATTCTATCCCACTGTGCAATTACATTCAGTTCAATTAGCAGTTAAGGCAAATCTGCTTCCCACAAACCAATAATGACTGTTTAATTGTGATTTCATAGTTGCTGTCCCTCTACTGTCATATTCAATGCATGTGTTAAATTTCAAAACAGAAACAACATACAAGCAAAGCAGGACGGTGATACTATATGCGTGTGTTCAGTATGTAAATGTATGAAACAGCCTGCTGTAAAACCAAAAAGCTGTTAATGTCTTTCCTAGTTATAATTCTGGATAACCAAAGATGCAGCAGATTTGGCTTCCTCATACATGTTTGGATAATGTGACTCAATTTAACATGATAATGTTGTGGCCGGTGCACTACTGTCTTTTAGGCAATATTTGCTTTCACTTCTTCTACGAGAGTCCGTGTTTTCGTCAGATGTTAATGAATGATTGCGTGCACACTTGCTGTGTCAGCCAACTTTCAAGTTTAAGATTACACTTATCACTGTCACATCAGCATTATTATTATTATTATTATTGCGTAATCAGTCCAAACAAACCATTAAACTTGAGTATGGTCAGATTTGTGTTGTCAAAACGCACATCTGTGCAACAGAAAAGGAAAATGAGAGTCTGTACTCAGCATTTAATTCATGAACAAAAGGAAGCCTGACGAAACAAAAAGAAAACCAGAAAACACAAACGTCAGTAAAGTGGAAGTCACAGTTTGTCATCCTTGGATAAAGGAAGCTTTGACATGTACAACAATAAATAGAAAATAAATAGGAAAAGCAACGTATTAATAATCAAACAAACTAAAAGGAATGTCCTTAGTGTGAATTTTCCTGAACTGGTTGTAATAATGTCTCCATTATTGCTGCGTTCAAAGCCATAATGAATATATGAGAGTGTGGTGCTAAAGCTTAACTGTGGCTAGTGAGAGTTAAAGGTTAGTGAAGGAGTGTGAAATCAGCTGAAGGAAGTATCCTCATGGCTTTAAGTTTGCCCACTCACACACATGCATGTTTCTATGCGTGTGTCCATGCGTGCCCTTTAGCTGAGGAGCTCCAGGTACGTCACAGGCACTTTTCCTTTCTGGTTTCCTCTCTCTCCGATCAGCCAGTCGGAGTCCATGCCCGGCATCGTGTAAACGGTGATGAGCTGTAACGCACAAGACGTGGCAGTCAGAACACGGATCCAAAAGACTGATGTACGCTTACAATGAACACTCATATTCTCTGTTAGGAGTGTGATAAAGTGTAGGAACACACTGATCTGAAAGCAGTACTTGATTCATAAACCCAATGTAACAGAGACTATGATCATCCTTTATCAAAACATCAAGACTGACTGTAAACATCCATATCTAGCTTGTAACAAATTAAAGGCCACAGCTGTTGTTGGTGTAAGAAGAGCTGCACATGATCTGTCATTATTTTATTTTAACAGGGTCAATAAATTGCACAAGTGTCAAACATGCGGCCTGGGGGCCAAATCCGGCCCACCAAACGCTCAGATGTAGCCAGTGGGATGAATTTGTGAAAATGCAAAAATTACATTGAAGATATTAATCAATGGAGCTGGGATAGGCTCCATGCGACCCCCGTGACTCTAATGAGGATAAAGCGAGTATAGAAAATGAATGGATATTAATCAATGGTGTCAAAATCACTTTAATTCAGATTCCACAAACAAACCAATTAGATCTGGAATAGGTCAGTCCGGTAAAATACTACTGTAGTAACCTATAAATAATGACAACCACAAAATTTATTTTTAAGTATATTAAAAAAAAGTAAAATTACATGAAAATATTTACATCAACAAACTTTCCTTTTTCAAAAAATTTGAATAACCGGAAAAAATATGAACAATCTGAAATATCTTAAGACACATAAGTGTAATTTTATCAGTAAATGTTTTGTGTTTCTCTAATTGTAAATTAAGTTGTAATGCACATGTGTAAATGATAAACTGAGGCAGAACATTGTTAAAATTGCACCCGTTACTCTTAGGCTACATTTACACAAAAACCATCTGAACCAAAAATGCAAAAGTGGCGTTTCATTCTCACTTTTAAGTCCACATTTAGACGTGCATTTCTGGGTGAAATCTGTGCAAATGGAAACGCAAAAGTGTGTGAAGTGTCATATATATGGATGCAGAATACACGCCAGATGGCTCGGGGGCAACACTCCCAAGAGTGCCTGCCTAGAATGTTTTTACTTCTCTTCTACCTGTTCACAGTGACTTCCAGATTGCATCCACAGCTGTCTAGGTCGCCTCCTCTGTATTGGTGCATCAAGAATTTGTAGAGCGTAGTTAATTCTTGGTCTCTGCTCTCAACTACTCTATCAGGATTCTTCTTTGCTGAAAGGACTCTTGGATGTAAATTACAGCAGCGAGGGCAAGTTGAACCTCCGTCACAGAGCAGGACATATTGTTTACTTGTTTTTCCGGTCCTTGTCACGTCATTTCTATGTGAAGAGAAATGCAGTTTTGTGCTTTTCATCCTTTACACGGTGACGCGAGGGTGGAGCGTTTAACATTTCCACTCTGAAGGGTGGTTTCACTTTTTTGCGTTTTCAACCCCCAAAACACTGTAACCATCTAAACGATACGGACATCTGATAAAATTATTTGTGTTTTTCGGCCCTGAGCGTTATTGTGTAAAGTGCCCACTTGAGATCTATTGGGCTGAATGTGGCCCCCGAACTTAAATGAGTTTGACATGCCTGGTGTATTGATTGTAGGGATACGAAGCTAATTGATTTCCAGTGACAGGCCGGGGGATTTGTGTGACCACTAGAGGGAGTAGTGAGTCACTCTGCTGGTCTCCTATGGTAAGGAAAACCAATACCACAGGGCCTTTGACCAAAACATCAGAAACTGATCAGATGGGATGAGAACCATTAAGAAGAAATCAGGAAAAGAAATCTTGATTAAAGGCTCTCATAATTCATGCACGAAAGGGTTAAAGTCACTGAGTATATTTTGTTTGACATCCACAGTTTTTATAGAGATTTCTTGATAAACCATGATAGAGCGATTTACTCCCTGGGCGAAAGCCCCTGTTGGCGCCCCCATCCCAATCCCCCATTCCCCCCAACCCGGGGGGGGGGGGTCGGAGGAGCGGCGGCGGACTGACGGGTGCCGCCCCCATACGATGGCGCTAGGGGGCGGCCCAGGTGGCCCCCGTCAAAGAACACCCTTGGTGGAAATTACACAAAAAAATTTTTTATAACTTGTCTTGTCCAGCATCCTGACAGCAGAATGGTAGTCTGGCTGCCTTTTGGTGCTAAACAAATTTGCCTTGCCAAAGGAAGCTTCATAGATTATATGAGGCTTCCCTTGGTATTCTACTGTCTTTATTATGAGTTTTGTTGAACCACATTTCGATGCCGGACCTGACATGAAGAGACGGGGGGAGGAGAAGAGAGGGGGAGGAGAGAAGGAAGGAGTGAAGGGGAAAGGAAGGAGGAGGTGGTTGAGACCCGCGCAAGACAATATTATTAATACTAACAATAACAACCATGGAGAAAATTATAATGGGAACAATAACTAGAACCAGAACTGAGTAAACTGGACAAAGAACGAAATTATATGGAAATTACACAAAATTTGACTCAACACGATTGTGCTGTAGTCAGCAATCTACTGTTTTCACCCAACACTCAAATAAATTGCACCGAGATGAAAATTCTTGGCCAACGCCGAAAACCAAAAAAGAAACCAAGGCCGAAAGCAGAAACACTGAAATAAATTATGCCAATTGCATTCATGGCTACAACTGTGTACTAACCTCACTAAACTCAAGGCATTGCAATTGCATACATTAATATTAATGCTTCAAAGAATAAATGAATTACACTCCACTTGACCCCACTCAGATGTACATTAAATAACTAGAAAAGCACTGACAGCACAGACCTCCGCCAAGGCAGTGTTTGTACTTTCCTCCACTAGATGGCGCTGAATGTACAGCTTACCTCATGCCCTGTCTCCCAAAGAGAAAGAAACCTTTAAAAAAAATTCCTGGATCCAGATGATGATCCAGATCACCACCAAAATGTAATCACTTCTTCCTCGTCCCATTTCTAACAATTCCTGAAAATTTCTGCCAAATCCGTTCAGAGCTTTAAGTTATTTTGAACACAAACAGACAAACAGATAGACGCCGGCATAAACAGAACCTCCTTGGTGGGGATAATAATACAGGCATATAACTGACAGAAATACCTGCAGCTTTAAGCTCATGGACATGAGTTGCAACAACATTAAACAGCTCAGATAAACACACGTCTGACAAATGTCATCTGCTCAGCATAATGGGGCTGCTCCATCAGCCTATGAAATCCCACATCCTCTATGACAGAACGGCTGATCATCTAAGGTAATGAATTCCTTAATTTTTTTGTGTAATGCCCTCTGCCTTGGCACCATCACTGGAAAACTTTCTTGCCTTTTCAAATACGTCCACTGCAGACGGAGTGGGCATGCTCGGAGGGTTTTCATTTTCTGTGCCGCCTTCTTATCATATTCAGAAATTCTGATTATGAGAATCAGAATGGTGATCAGGATGTTTGGATTTCAGGTGATAAATTAAACCCGACGTGGAGTAACTCTTTGCAGATTCACTCCCTCTTGAAATTTCGGCGTTACATGTTTTACAAATCACTGTCCATGGGTCTTTCTCGGGTCTTGCACCGTAGACATCTTGGCCCCTGTCCAGATAAGCGCGTGCGGGCCGTGGTTTTTGTTCGTCATCACAACATCCTGTTTCGGCCGTATTGTTTTGGTGATAAAAAAAATCTTTCAGACGAAAACCGAAAATACACTTTTGAGGGATGCCCTAAAATAAATAATGTATTTATTTATTTTACACACACAGTCATAATTTTTCAATGTCTGCAAAGCATTTAGAAGGTACAGACTCCAAGGAAAGGTCTAACACTACAACAAGTAAATACTACAATATAAGATTAATACTACAAAGAAACTCATTTACACTGGGCATAATACAAAAATTGGTTTAATGAGGTCTTCAAACAGGATTTCACACGATTATAGGTTGCTTTTTTAACAGTCAACTGGAAAATGTAACAAAAAATATCCAGAAACCACTAAATTGACCAAACATCCAATTTACTACAAGTACTACATCAGGACAGGAATGTGTTTGTGGGATTTTTTATTTTTTTTTAACATGGCTGCATGCCAATGAATTCTGAAATTACAAACAAAAAACAAAATGGATCCATTACTTCCAATGTAACCAGTGTTGTGGAAAAAGAGGGGGTTAAACCTGTCATGTTTCGTAATCTGTCATGTGGGAACCATGAATAAAAACTGATACTTGTGCATTTAAGAAATTTAGGAACTGAAAGCAGATACAAAGTCTTTCAGGCAAAAATAAAGCATAGTAGACATAAATGGAGGCGACCGTTGAGTACGAATATTAGATCAGGGGATCACAAAGGTAGTGAGGGTAGGCATCAAAACAAAAAGAAAATAAATAAAATGGATATTATGGGCTAAATGACATTGGTTCTCAGAACTGAATGCGACCCTGAAGTGACCCAAATGCGCAAAAGTGGTCCTGATGTAATACAGGACCACGCAGCATGCACTGTGTTTATTTAAATATGGATATATCAGGGTGTGTGTGTGGGATAGATAGATAGATAGATAGATAGATAGATAGATAGATAGATAGATAGA
>JAQQZY010000029.1:10554860-10565966 GCA_030068375.1 Ostorhinchus rueppellii
CCAGATGAATTGTAACAATTCATCTGGTGTCAATCAGGTTAACCTACTGTGGGTTCAGGTAGTATTTCATTAAAGCAGTGTATATACTCATAGTCACATCCACCAAGGAGGTTCTGTTTTTGCCAGCGTTTGTCTGTTTGTTTTGTTTGTCTGTTTGTGTTCAAAATAACTTGAAAAATTCTGAACAGATTTGGATGAAATTTTCAGGAATTGTTAGAAATGGGACGAGGAACAAGTGATTAGATTTTGGTGGTGATCCGGATCACTGTCTGGATCCAGGAATTTTTTTTAAAGGTTTCTTTATCATTGGGAGATGGGGCATGGCGACACTGAGTTGCATATGAGGTCATTTAGCACCATCTAGTGGAGGAGTACAAACACTACCTTGGCGGAGGTCTGCGTTCTCAGAGTGCTTTTCTACTTTTTTATGCTTCATATGGCCTACAGTAAAAATGTTTCATCCTCACTGAGTTTGAGAAATATTAAACTGTGCCTTGTGAGACCCCTGATGTGATTAAAGCCCATTGCTGAAGTTGTCATGTGAAAGTCCCCTCCTGTTGTGACATCTGTAAGTGCCATTCATGCAGCTTATAATACTTACCTAATACTTGCAGCACGTTTCTAAGCATTACTCTTAGTTTTCACTTAGAATAACAGTGCCTTGGTAATCTGGTGACTCACTGACTCACAGACATAATCCAGCGAGCCTCGTGTCTCCACTTCCACAGTACGTGGACTTAGCTTTTGGGTAAACATATGGGTAACGGAGTGTGCTTGTGTGTTTTCTTGGCCTTCTTGTAAAGCACCGGACTCCATGTTTCTCCATTGCTACGACTCCTGCTACGTGCGCGCAGCAGCAGGTCTAATCAAAGCACTCCATAATACTGTTAGCTGGGTCATGTGCTGGAAGCCAGGATTAAGAGCAGGAGGGCACAGGCTACTGGATCCAGCTTAGGAGGGTCTGCTCTCACTCTCAGTCTCTCTCCCACTCTGTCTCTCCTGTCTTTCTGTTAACCTCACACTGGGGATCCTGCCATCCAAGGACACTCATGATTTCACTGCAAACCGGAATAAACAATGCATTTGCTCTGATCCTTGAAAAATCATCACCTCCAGTCAATTTCTTCAACTGATGGTGTCCTTATTTTACCTCTGGCAACAAATACCGAACCTCTGAGTCAGAATCCCGCCTAGACGTAACGATACCGTAGCGCTGTGGATCTTCGGTTGGTCTCGGGTAGCCGGCTTTGGGCAGTGAGGAGAGCAGAGGCAGATCCCAAATGAATTTTTCTCTCTATTTAACCTTTTTAAAGTGATTTATCACCAGTTATTATAATATTAGCCTCTGTAATTTGCTTTCTTTCCAATGAAAGTCAAGTATTTTCCAATATTATATTATCAACTGAAAAGGTTCTATCTGCACCCTTCTCTTTTACTCTTTTAATTGATTATTACTTATGTTTTATTGATTATATTTTAATTGCAATTGTGTGTTTTTTAGCTTGTCTCTTTTCCACTTTTGTAAAACACTGTGAATGCCCTGTGTATGAATTGTACTATACAAATAAATTTGCCATGCCTATTTTTCATTTATGTATCATGTCAGCCAAGATGTCAGTAAAAGCTCAGATTAAAGTTGAGGGTCGTTATATCAGAAATAGAGAAAAGTGAAAAAAATGACTTTTTCAGCAAAGATATCAATAACTGAATGTAAAAAGTGTCATTTACATGGGTTTTACTGGTGATGACAGTTTTTCCACATCCACTACAGAGCCTCTGAACGTCCAAATGGGTCATATCTAATGACCATGAAAACATGACAAACTGCATTTTACCCAAAGTATTTCATCGTATTGATGTATCATGGTTCAAAAGTTATTAAATATTTTCAGAGATGGAAAGATTCAAACATAAGAAAAGGACTTTGTTAGCTTTGATAACCAATTTGTTTAGTAAACCATTAACCAAAGAATTCAAAGTAGTAGATAACGCCAGGTATTTATTCCATTATTATTTGCTCTTGTTTTGGAATAAAGTTGGCCTGAGTCCACCCCTTAACAAATTCATCATAAAGCTTACACTGTTGGAGTACTTTTCAAGACTTTCTTAAACATGAAACTGAATCGTAACCAAGTACGGAGGAACCAACAGAATAAAGAATGCCTGGACAAAGCCCCGCAACTCCACTGTCACTTACGGTTCAATTCTGTCTTAACATGTAGAGAGCGACTCCTGTACAAGCATTCATATTTCAGATGACTTGACCCTTTTGTGTCCAGATGGGAAACAACCTTTCATGTTAGAATATTAGATCTAAATGCTCTAACTGTTCAGAATTATGTGCATGAACTGGAACTTCACCCATTCCACAGTCGTGATGCTACGGTTCTCCCTGACGTGCTTTTCTACAAACCTTTGTGTTTTTAGGTCAAGCCCAGATTCACATGTGACACCCGCTCGCTTAAGGCCACATGACCGTGTATGTCAGCATTTTCATGAAGCTAATTTTTCCCAACACTCCCCTCCATTACAGCAAAAAACCTGGCATTTTCACTTCACCACCTGAGTGAAGACTTGGTTTAACTCTTGATTAGTCAACCAGCAGCCACTGTGGTGTGAATGGAAGCTTAAAACAAAGACAAATTCATTTATTCTCATTAGTGTAACCAAAACACGATTGATCGTGCCGGGAACTTCTCACTGGGTCTTTTGCTCTTTTCCCACTGTATTCCCAACACTTGCTAATACTGGCACCCACTTTGCCCCAGTAACACATTTTAATGCTGCAGACCAATGCCAACAGTAGATTATCAGTCTCAGCAGCGGACAAAAATGTAGGTAGGTTGGAGGTCCTGGCACTGGTTTTCGCACTGAGAGCCAGATCCACATTTCTCTGTTTCCACACCTAAGATGAGGAGAGATTGGGAAGAAGGGGGAGGAAAGAAAAGTAGAAGGAGAGGGGGTGAAGCAGACTCTGTTCGCTATTGGCCACCGTTACTGATTCGTGGAAGAGAACTGGAACCATCCGGACAAAGCCAAGTGTGGGGTAGGGGATGAGAGAAGGGTCATGGGTAAAATGACTCCTGCGCTCAGGAACATGGAGATAGTTGGCAGAAAGAGAAGAAAACTGGACCTTAACAAAACAGCTGTTGGTAGGTACTGATCCTTATTGTGTTAGTAGTCATATGATGGAACGGCTGGCCAGAAAAGTCAGCCCCCTGTCTGTTAACCATAATAAAGGTCCTGGCTCTATGATATTGGTCTTTGAAGCACAATTTGATTGGTCAATTAGGATCCCTGTTGTGATCAGGGTTGATTCTCAGAGGTGACTAATAGTTTCTGTGAGTCTAAAAGCAGTATTTTGGGTTCTGCATCCTTTGTGTGGCAACTCTTTTATCCGTAGTGGTTCTGCTTCTTTTGTACATTTGTGTCTGGATGTTTCATGAGGCTTGTTTGCCTAAGATTGTTTTATAGGATCGTAGTAACTCTCATGGTTTTTCAGAGCTCTTTCATATATTTCTATGCCCTGTTTTCAGTCCTTTTTAGAAACCAACAGCACAAACAGTGATAAGGACTTATAATTGGGAGGAGTCGCTTCAGTCACTTTGCCATTGCTGGGTGAGGAGTCAAACCCATGGACAGTCTCGGCTGAAACCAGAGAAAGCTGACCTTAAGAGTATTTAAATATAAGGCTTACTCAACACTATAAACCAGAGGGGGGCTCGATTGTTTGCTGTTGTAACGTGGTCTGTTTTGGTGTTGCTAAAGGCTCAGATCCTTGTTCAATCTACAGAGTGCAAGACACATTTCTTTGAATATTGTCAACCGTCTGAAGTGAAAAGGAAGTAGCAGTGTTTTTCCTTGAGCCACCAAAAGGAAAAGCAAAACTTGAAATGCCAGAAGCTTTTGTGGAAAGTATTGTGTGTAGTTGGCAATAGATTGGTCTGTTAAGGAAAGGTAGTCAAATACATACTAATGTTTAATTTCACCTCTATAACTCAAGAGGACTGGGTCAAGTTTTGATGCATCTTTTAAATCGTCCACTGGTTCCTTCTGTCACAGTCACTGCTGTTGAGTTTTTCAGCGTCTTCTAGTCTGGTATAGTTTCATACTGTGTTCCATTTACAGTTATTGTAGATCATTCATTTAACAGACAGGGGTAGTTGTTTGTTTACCTGCTTGACTAGTTTCAGCCACTTCCTGTGGCTGCCTTCATCACATCGACAAATTTTCAGCATCTTGTTAGTGCAGTTGTAACTTGTCAAGCTTCTGTTATTGTTGGAGATGAGAACTATGACACAAAAAGACAATCACTAAGATTAATAAATATTGTGTGTCTCAAATAGAGCTGTCTATCGATTATTTTTGTAATCAATTAATCTATCAACTATGTTATTTGATTCGATTTGACAATTATTTAAAGGGGCAAAACAAATAGTAAAAATGTGAAACAGACATGTTCGAAAATGACAAACATGTCCCTTATTCCAGAACCAGCTGAAAGAAAAACCACAGAAGTATGAGTAAAACCATATAAAAAAGATCTATATAGAAATAACAATAGTATAAAAGTATATATAAAAATACCTGTAGATATGAACAACAAGCAAGTTAAATGACATCTACAACTTACTAATCTATACCAACATGGAGCTAACATCCAACTGTGTGTTGATCCTGTCATCATGTGTGCCATACTATTGGCCCTTTTCCACTGTAAACCCTACTCCATTCTACTCGGCACGCTTCAGCATGACACGACTCGACCCACTTATCGGACCGGCACGGTTGTTTTTCCACTGTCAGCTGTTACTAGTCGGGACTACTTAAAGTGGGTGGAGTTGGTGGGGTCGACACTGCCGTGCCGTCAGGTGACTAATGAAGTGTCACGCCACAGTCAGTAAAGTAAACGACAACGATGGAGGCACTGGATGACATTGAGGCGGTACTGCTGCTGTGGTTTCCGCTGTGGTTTATTGTCACTGAAAACACCAAAAGACAGACGGCAGGTCTGTGTGGGGTGAGTATTTAAGATCCCCGAGCTCCGTTGCGCATATTACGACATTTCCTCTGACCAATCAGTGAACAGCGCTGTTTACGTCACGTTTTAGTGCCGGCTCAGCACGGCTAGAGCCACTTCTGAAACGGGTACGAAAAATCGTACCAGGTCCCAGGTCCAACCCACAGTTGAAAAGGAAAAAATGGGGGTGGAGTTGAACCGTGCTGTGTAGAACCATTACAAAAAACGTGCAGTAGAAAAGGGCCATAAGTGTCCATGTGAAGCTCAACAGTGGCACCAATGTTTAGCAGCAGCAAAATTAAGGAAATGAAACTTTGAATCAGGTCAATTGTAATCAAAAAATTTTTTTCTAAAATTGATTCAAGTTGATTAATTGATTAATCATTTCAGCTCTAATCTCTGCTGTTTAGGAACCTAACTGTCACCCAGTGTTTAAACCTTGTTTTACCCATGCAGAACGAGCATATTAATTTTCAAAACCTCCTAAATAACATTTCTCCAAAGTGATAACAATCAAGAAAAGTGTAAAAAGAAGTAAAACATTCTCTCATTGTTTCTGAACTCTTGCATCCTAAAACACATCCACAGCCATACATTTACACAACCATCCTGGAATGTTCTCAGTAAGCACAGTCAGAGCTCATGTTTGCTCTAAGATTGCAACCAATGGCTATTTCAACAGTCGACTGGTCATCAACTACCATAACAACTAGTACGCTGGTCACATTATAACTGCTCACACACTCTTCTCAATGTTGCATACATATTATTAGAAAATTGTCAGACAAAACAATAGCATTACTTTCCACCTGCACATACAGTAGTGTATTTGCTACTAGCATTATCTAACTGAGGTGCACCTGAATCATCCAAAACATTGTTCCTCCTCAGGTGTTCATGCACAGTTGAAGTGGCCCCATGGTATGAGAGGCTCAGTTTAAAGATCTGGAATGTGACAGTTTTCTTGGTTTTGTTACATAAGAAATGTTCCCAAACTTTGAACTGTTTGTTGACTAGCTGACAAAATGTTGCAGCCCTAGTGTCCTCACAGTCACTTCAGGAACTTGGGGGTGGGGGGGTGTGTGGGGGGATCTGTGCTAATCCCAGTTGCAGGGTGCAAACATGCAGCAGAAGAAGAGCATGGCCTACACATTCATCCTGCCCATAAACCCAGTGCAGGTTGTCCATACACATTTAATCATCTGCATGCTGCTGCGAACACCAAAAATAAGAAATACATACAGGAAGAGAGCAGTGTCTCTGCAGGTCCATACACCAAGTCTTACATGTAATGCCTTTATTTAGTTTGATAATAACTAATGATGATGAAAGTTGACATGTAGTGTGTAATGTTGGGTAACTGGTTCTTACTGTCAATACATTCAAAAATTTAAAACAGAAATACTGACATGGACATCAATTACCATAGCAACAGCAGAAACTTGGAGCTGTTCGGGTCAGCCCTTCTGTTTGGGAGTTAATTCATTCCTTGAGCTGTAAATCATGCTGCGGAAATCCACAATATAAAACAGCCTTGTACAGTTTGAGTGGAGTGTGGTGATTCACAGTGATTCGTTACCTTCTCTACAGTTCTGTCGACAGACTGCAGATGAGGTAGAATTTCTTGTGTATGTTTTGATGCAGCCTACCCGGCCTGTATTCATATGTAGAGCTGAAATGATCAATCATTTAATTTACTCAGCTGATTACCCTTGAATTGATTAAAAAAATATTCATTTACAATTTTCCTGAATCAAAACTTCATGTTCTTAGTTTCGCTGCCATTAAATGTTGGTTCCACTGTTGTGTTTCACACGGGCATTTATTGTGACACACATGACACCAGGATCAACACAGTTGGATGTTAGTTCCATGTTCAGTTGGTATAAAGCCGTATTTCCACAATGTCGCACTGACTCGACTTGATTGGACCTGACCTGGGTACCAGGTACTATTCCATTCCATGACAGGATAGTACTGACTTCTGCTGATGAGCTTGCTCGTTGTGTGTTACCCTGTCAAGCTCGCTGAATCTTTTCATCATCCACCAAAGACAGAAATGTTTGAACCTCCTCGACCGACCACGGTGTCGTTTTACAGGCTGTCATCACAGATGTATTTAGTCTACCGGTATATTAACGATCAACTTCCAAATCTGGTTTGGTAAAATGGCGGGACGTGCATTGATGACACAGGGACAACTCTGACCAATCAGTGGTCTACAGTGAAAGTCACATTTTAGTGTCTCTCTACTCGTTTTGGAACCTCGGCTGAGCAGATACAAAAATAAATAGTTATTCTGTTTTCACTACTGTTTGTCCACTAGCTTTACAGATAGTTCTTCAAAAGACACCCAGGAAGCTTCTTGCTGTTTTGGATATTTAAAAACCGTACACCTGTACATACAAGAACTGTATGTTACAATAATGTACAATTTCATTTTTCATGAGCAAAAGAACATGTGTAGAATATCAAAATACAACCTATCATTGCTATGTATATGTAAATCATACACAACATTCACTTATAGTGAGCTACAGTTCCAAAAACACACAAAAAACCTCAGTCAATGAAAGTGATTAGCATGATGCTAAAGTCCATGGAAAATCCCATATGTATGCTAATGTTAATAGCGTCTTCCGTTAATGCACAAAATAAAAATATTAAGTAGCACAAGGAGCCTCAGCTGACTATGTACAGTGATTTAACATGTTAATATATAACAGTACTTACAGACAGATATCTTTGTAGGGCCAAAAAATACGTAACTGGTCTTTAACTGTCACCAAACTGACCAGACATCTTCAGCACCATGAAACTACAGCAGCTCTGCATGGACAAAATGCATGAACCCAAACTGAACACCACGTGTCCACCAGGGGGCAGCATAATAGTATTGGGTACTAGATTCCATGTACTTTTACATTATGGAAACTCAAAAAGGTGGAATTGAGCCGGTACCATGTTGTTAATTATAAGTTAATAAGTTGGATCCAAATGTGCCCAAGCCAATCACTGGACTGGTTTGTTGCTCATATCTATAGATTTCATACCATTGTTATTGTTGTTATTTCTATATTCTACAGATATTTTTTTTTACATATCCTCTTAGTTTGTTTCAGTTAGGTCTGGAATAAAGGACCAGTTGTCATTTTCAGACATGTCTTGTTTCATATTTTTAATATTTTTTTCACTCATTCAAATAGTCATTTAATTGAATCAGAGAAAAATGATCAATAGATATATTAATTCCAAAAAATAATCAATGCAGGGCAGCGCTATTCATATGGTTGAATTTTACATGAAAAATGGACAAGTGTGATCTGCAAAATTCCATCTTGAATTCCCTGACGCTTGTGGTGTGCTGTTGAACTGCAGAGAATTATGAAGAGATGATAAATATGTCTATATTAAAAAGGTAAAATGATAGTTTGTTATAAATGTGGACCAAGTATTGAGGCTCTCTTGCTGCCGTGGGGTTTTAATGAAAGACAATAGGATGATTATCACTCATCCTTACCAGACTTCACAAAACTGAGTGTAAGGAGAAACTACTGATGTTGCTACAGGGACATGACGGTTTTCTGACGGTGTATGTGTTATGGCCATCAGACGCAATCTAAAGGCTTAAACAGTTCCTTTCCTCTTGACAACCTGACTTAGTACTGCAATGCAGACTCACAGCAGCAGAGAAAATAGAATGAGTGAGAGGATTCATGGAAATATGTGTGTATGTGCATATCTGCACAAGCCTTTGAAGATGGTGTTGAGAGCTGCATGCTCTTTGCAGTCATGTATGTTGTTGTTGTCATTCTTAAGCGACCCCCCTCCTGCACACGGAGTCAGACTAGTCCTAACAGCATACAGTGTGAGAGTGCGAGTGTGTGTTTGGGTTGTTGGAGACAGCGCCCCCCTGCTGTGAAGCACAGAGTCAAAGGCAGCAGGTGCAGCTGACGCAGATAGGCTTTTTAGCAGGCGAGGGCCAGTGGGGGGGCGAAAAGGAGAGAGAGAGAGAGAGAGAGAGAGAGAGAGAGAGAGAGAGAGAGAGAGATGTTCAAGGAGGAGGAAAACCACGGCAGCTCAAACAAACACCAAATCAGACCAGTCAACTGGACTGGACAGATGAATTTAATGCCATTTTACTGGTTTGTGTAGAGGAAGTCAAAGAACGGTGCATGGGAACAGAACGTAAAGTTCAGGAGGTGGCGTCAGATTCTGCTTCAGCTGCACAGGTGTGTAAGTATTAATGCCTGGCTTTGGGTTTATGCATTGTTTCTGCTGTGATTTGAATACAGCTGAAAACTTAATAAGTGTAGTTTAGTGTCCTATCTGCTGCTGGGTCTTAGTTTCTGTTTAATTTGAGGTTATATCACTTTATGTAATCTTTTTGAATAGTAATGTAATCATTCTCATAGCACATAGGCACGTTAAGTTTATTTATACATAATTTTAAAAAATAAATTACAATGTTTGCATGTATGTTTGCAGTGGTGGAATTTCCCCGTCTATGGTTGTGCAGCGCTGCTAAATGAAAACAAAGGAAACACTGTTTATGTTTAAGAGGATGAAGAGATACGGAGCACTATTAGGACAACACTGAAGATAAAAAAACATATTTCTGTAGTTAAGTCATGATATTTTGGAAAGAAAAGTCCTAATATTATAATAATAATAATAATAATAATAATAATAATAATAATAATAATAAAGCCATAATGTTGTGACAAAATAAAAATGACTATAAATAGATTATTATTATTATTACTACTACTACTACTACTACTACTACTACTGTTGTTTTTTATTATCATTATATTTTGTTAATTACCCAGGTTTTTTTAAAATAATTGAGGTCTGTTTTTATACCTTTAATTTATTATATATACTGTGTTTAATCTTATGTAGTGGTTTGTTGTTGTTTTTTTTACGATCATTCTACTGTAATTTCCCAGTTTGGGCTCAGTATAGTCCAGCTATCATCTAAACAGAGTTGTCAGACAAGTCATATTATTAGGAAAAAAAACTATGTTACAAAAAATGTACTATGTGACAAAAAAATGATATAAGAAAATACAGCAAGAAATCTTTGACAGAAGTCAAAAAATGCAGGTCAAGTTAAAAGTTTGAAGTCGGGCCTAAATACTTGTGGACGTCTGTTTTTATATTAATGCTGTGAAAGCCCTGTACGGTTGAAAGATCCCTATGACTAGATAAGTGGAAGGGGCTGTTGGCGTGTCTTCAGAGGAGGGTCTTCTGTCTGTACTTCCTGTTGTATTCTCTTAGAGTGCTGAGCTGTTGACCGTGGCGCTCCTCTGAGCTGTTCCTGTATGTCTTTCAGTTTGGCTGCAGTGACTCTGGTCTGCACTTGTGTTGACCAGAGCCTCTGTGTCTGCCCGCTGAAAACAAATGACAATAAGGAGTACTGTTCAGCAAGTCTTTGAAAAGGACAGTTGTGGAACAGAAAGTGATGTGTGGCTCGTAGCCAAGTTCTAGTGTTGAGATAGTGGGCGTTAGTGTCTGTGTAACCAATAGGCCAGTCCGACACACACATGAGATAATTGTGATGACTGATCAATGACTAATTGTGTCGTCCATATAACATCTGATGACAGCACAAAATAACCTCAGCCAAAGATAAAGTGTTGAAATTTGGGGTGAGTAATGTGGCCCAAAGATCATATCACTGTATTTTTAATCACAGTCCATTATCTGAACTGTGATCTTTCTTCTCAAAACAGAAACAGACGTTAGATTTAGAATTAGCACTGCAGCTATCAGTTATTTTTTAAAATCAATTACAATTTCTGTCTTTGATTTCATCCACAAAGCACGAAAGTAAAAGGATATAGCCTACACTACTTCCTGAACTATAAACCTCTGCTTTTTTCTCACTTTGAACCCTGCGGCTTATACAATGCAGTTCGATTATAGACTTTTATGGGCTACTGGCCTCCAGGGGGCACTCTAACAGGAAGCGCAAAAATGAGACAGACAGGTGGAAGAGGCTAGTTTTAGAGCTGCAACTATCGAGTATTTTTGGAATCGGGTATTCTGTCGATTATTTCTACGATTAATCGAGTACTCTA
>JAQQZY010000029.1:10616049-10630080 GCA_030068375.1 Ostorhinchus rueppellii
GATCCATGGACCTGTCCTCAGAATGGGATGTTTGATCCTCTGGGAAATATCTGAGACTGGCAAAAATCAGGGAAAATTAGTGAAACTGGCAAGATTTGGGAAAAGTTCAAGACCATTGAGCTACAAATAAATATTCAGTGTTTTGAATGAAAATTTAGCAGAATTATTTGATCATAAGGAACAGTTCCAGAGTGGAGGAGCATGGATTTACAGACTCTCACATTTAAGAACCAGCCTACCCCTCATGTTGTATTTTTCACTAAAGAAATAGAAAAATTTTTTTATCCATGACCTTTGACCTTTTCAACATGACAGAGAAGAACAAAGGATTCATAGATAAACGGTGGTTTTATGAACCTTCTGCTGCTGTTCACTGATGATTTAACACATTTAGAGTATACACAATTAAAAAACAAAAAAACTAAAAACCTGCTGTAGCAGATGAATGAACACGTCCAAAACTGTTGTACACAAGTATCAGGTCACAGTACATTATGTGTCAACTATTTTTCACTTTACTACAACAACAAAAGCACTTGAACACAACACAAGTGGAGAGGATCATCTTCCTGACAGCACCTGAAGGCAGCATGACTGAACACCCACTAGATGATAAGAGTCAACAAACTCATACTAATGCCATCATCACCGAGAAAAAACTAGATTTATCTGTGTCGCAGTCCAAGAAAGAAATAAAATTAATGAAATCTGACAGCACCAGGGAGATTATTGGAACGTCCAAGGTTTGGTTTTTGTTCTTCATCTGTCTGTTCCAGTTGAACTTGGGAAACACACCTTGGATGAACAATAACCTGGACAAATAACAACTTTCACAGACGATTAGTCAAACACTAAACTTTTCTCATGAGACAAGGGGTCTAAAAATATTTGTGTTCAGTGTTACAACATGTTGATATGTAAATGTTTTCATGTTACATTAGACAGATCCATTCGAGACCAGAAAGATGACTTATTCTACGGCTGTGTCCGAAATCACTCACTACTCCCTATATAGTGACCACACCATTTTGCAGTGGTGTCCGAATGCTTAGTGAGCATTGATGTTCACGATATAGTGCGCTTAATGTATTCACCGCGAAATGTAGTGGACAACCAATGGTCACCAGACGGCCTGATATATCCCATAATGCATTGCGGCTACGGTGCCAAATCGCACAACAACATGGCGGAAAGGGTAGAAGAGCAGCACCGGCAGCAAAACGGCTATAAATGACATTAGATTAGATCAGTATACATTTATTTAAAAAAAAAAACACCTCGGTATAATATCTATTCAACATGTAAACAAACCCCGCCAAACCGTTTGAATTGTGCGACAGTAATGATGTAATTAACTGTGCGGCGAAGTAGTGCCCGAAACCGTTGCTGAGTTCAGTATATAGTCCACTACAGAGTTCCATATGTAGGGAATATGGAGGAGTGAATGAGTGAGGGATTTCAGACACAACATACATGTGTGAAAATACCACTTCCTATCAGAAATATTTCAAAATAAATGTCTCTGAGTCTTGCATAAAAATTATCTTTGGGTTTACTCGTGAAGATTCAAATTATTTATCATTAATAATTATCTGAGTGTCTAATATATGGTGCTAATGACAACCACATTTAAATTTTTAATATAACTGGCATTAGTCTGAACAGGTAAACACAGTTAACTCACTTCCAAATACTGGCTAATTCTGGTAAATTCACCTGAAGGGTAAATGTGGTTTACACTTTTATGGATGTAAATAAATAAATAAAATATATATGTTTTATTTTATGGATGTAAATAAATAAGTAAATAAAAAATACTAAAACATAAATAAATTTAAAACATAATTTTAAAAATAAATAAAATGAAATGTATGTATATTTTTAATTGTATGGATGTAAATAAAAAATTAATGAAAAAAATAATAGTAATTTGAACAATAAATAAAAAATAAAATTAATAAAAATAAATTACAAAAATAAAATAGAAAATATTTTTTTAATTTTTTGGATATAAATAAAAATAAATACATACATTAAAAAGCAATAGTTATAAAAATCAAAATAAATACATAAATAATTTAAAAAAGTTTTTAAAAAATGTAATTTAAAAAAAAATAAATGTATGACTGTAAATGTATTCTTTATGTTTGGGATGGCAGTCATTAGCTTCATTTAGCCTGCTAGCTGACATGAGCTGCTGTTAGCTCCCTAGCTAACGTTAGCCAGTGAGACCAGAGGTATTGTATGTGTCTGATATAGTTTTATTTAGGGAAAGGTCAAAGGTTAGATTATCAGACTATAAACAGCATCTAGTTAAGCCTCTAATTGGACTGGTTGTTGAAACTGTATCACATCAGACACTTGGTTATTTGAGCAGGTCTGGTCAAACATGAACCTTTCACCGTTTGTGTCATAATGAACCCTGGGTTTAGAATATGGAAACATTTTAACTGTAGTTTACATCAAAAATGTCAGTAATCTGCTGTGGGGAAACTGCATTAGGCTCAAAACTGGTATTTAATTTCTTCTGATGAATTTGTCTAAACATCAACATCATATCCATCCCATATTTTCACGTCTCACCTCCAAATACTCTTGTTTCCCCTAAAACCTCAGATAATCAACTGCTATGCACAAATGTAAAACTACTGATGGAATATCAATAATTGTGGTGGTGATTTGATTGAGTTACCGGGGGATTAGTAACAGAAGTTGTTGGACAAATAAATCAATAAAATCTCTCGGATATTAAGTGTGAATAGACTCATTGGGTTCATAACTGGTCCAACAGCCTCTGACGATCTCCCATTTGATGAGTGTAAATGAGCGTCCGTTTGGTTTGTGTCACACTGCCTTTCTTCCTCCATTGGTTTGTCGTTTGTGTGCAGATCAGACTGAGCTGATGCCCAGTCTTAGTGTGTGACTGTGTGCAGTGGCTGGTTCCTGAAGCTCGGGTCCCAGGGTTCATGCTTTGGAGCTGCACGTCTGAAATATTACAAACAACTGTGAAGTTAAACAAATGCATTTTTTTTTCTTAAATAATAATGATAAAATTTTAAAAATTACAGTTTAAATAAGTGATTAATAATAATCAATAGTTAATGGTACAAAATGTAAGAGTGTCCAAGTAGGATTTTAAATATGAATTAAACATCACGAAGTTGGGTTTCTGAAATTTCGCTAATAATGAATTGAGATTAACAGGCAAATCATTAATAAAGAAACCAAATAAAATATATTCAGTTTTGAGGTTTAGAGTAATATCCAATGTTCTATTGAAAAAAAAAAAGACTGAGTCACAGCAAAAAGTTTGACTAAATGTACGTTCCTAAACTAGATGAGCTAATGTTTCATAGGCATTAGGACAAAATGAACAAAGAGGCTCAACATATTATTATTATTATTATTATTATTATTATTATTAATCTGATTGTAAACCAAAGCCAAATAAACTGGATAAAATTTCAGACATACCTCTCACACCTTATTTGACATGATGAACTTCCTCAGTAATAGTCTACATTTTTCCAGTCAAAACATCAAAATATAAATTATTCCCAAAAATAATGGAGGCTGGTTTACAAACTGTTCCCCTTTGAATTATTTCTCTCTTTTTTTCTTTTTTTTTTACTTAAGACGGGTCTGAATTTCCTCTGTATAATTCTGACTGAGCTGACTTCAGTCTTATAGTTTGTGTAATATGGGATGTTTTGGTCCTGACATCTGCTGCCATGGCAACCAGCTATGACAGATTAGCAACACAGATGTGACATGCTGCCATCTGCTGGTGTAAAACTGGCACAGCTAAAAAAAAAAAAAAAAAAATGGAATGACAAAATAGGACAAGTAATTGTTCATTCTCGTTTTGTTTCGTTAATGTATTTTATTTTATTAAATGCTAAACACAAAACATTTATATTTGTATTTGTTAGTAAAATGTTCTCACTTTCTAAATTTTTTTTTCAGTTTTCCGAAATAAAACCCATTCTGAGATATACAGCATATAAGACAAGAGAAGCACTGAAATACGCGTCTACGTCTGTCTGAAGAGGGATACTGTTATTGGCTAAAGTTTAAAACCACCAACACGCTCTCTGTCGGCCTGACCTTCCACATTTAGTTGGAGTGTGACAGAAACCTCTCATGTTTCTCTGGCCGTATAAGAGCAACCAAATACAGCAGCTGTAGCCCCGCCCACTCCCAGGGTCACGTGACCTCAGAGCTGCCAGTCCTGCACACACTCATGTTGTGTCAAAGTGGGTTCTAGTATAATGACATGAAGGTGAGTTGAGAGTGAACTGGTGGAAATCTGACATCAGCAGGAAAGAAGGTCCAAACTTGGATTCACGTCTTTATCTGACGTCTCAAATCTAATAAAAAGCTCATTTCCTGTTTTGGATTCATATGAGCCACTGATTTCAGGTTTCCACGCTCTAATTTGACACCACATACTGTCGTTTTAACTCTTGCAGACCGACTCCTCTCACTAACTTTGACCCTTTGGCTGTTGTTGAAGAGCTGAAGGCAAGTCCAGGCTTTTGTTTGTGAACCTTGAACGCACCACATCATTATCTAATCCAGGGTGGCGAATCCTGGTCCTTGAGGGCTGGTATCCTGCATGTTCTTCCAGCACCTGACGGTCATGGTCAGGCTTCTACAGAGCTTATGATAGGCTCATCGTTTGAATCAGGTGTTGGAAGAGGGACAGATCTAAAACATGCAGGATACCGGTAGGAGTGTGTATCGGCAAGAATCTGTCAATACGATACAAATGACAATACTAGGACCACGATACGATATATCACCATATATCATGATACTGTTAAAAAGGCAGTTATTTTGTTTGTTTCTCTTTTTTTAAAGTGATTATTTCCTTGAACAATTGAATTCCACCAGAAATCTGCACAAATACTAAACACATTTTTATTTGATCATAACAGGATCTGATGCTGCAAAATGTTCCTGTTCAAACTGAAATTCTATTTTACAGTCATTCCAGTTTCAGATCCTGCTCAAATGTTCATATTCTATTAGTTCAGAACATTATTTTTGTGCGATCCCAACAGAGGAACAGGAAAAAGTGCTGTAGGATGATTCAAATAAACATTATTTCATAAAACTGTGTGAAATAATAATAAAGAAAATATAAGCAATAAAGAAAAACAAAAAACTTCTGCTATATCTGCATTTAAATAAATACCTAAAAATATTGATACACTACTTTTTAATATCGTACAGTATTGTGAAATGAAATATCACGATCTATCACAGAACCGATATTTTCTTGCAGCCCATGATACCGGCCCTCTAGGACCAGGATTCCTCGTTATTTAATCCATTAGCTGTGATTAAAGCAAAGACCACATGGAGGACCAGTCAATTCAACACAATTAAAAACTAATGAACTACCAAGTCAGAAAAGTCCAGTGTAAACGGACTTTTTAATTAGTTTGTCATGAACAGTTGGTCTGCAGACAAAAGCCTGGGCCGTCTCCGTTCTTCATTTTGTCGGCTCTGATGCGTCGTGTGCTGCTGATGCTGATGCTGTTTCCTCTCGGGCCGTGGTCTCCAGGTGGGCTCCGTCGTGGCCGTGGGTTGGATCCGTTCCAAGAAGGCGGTGGACTGGCGCCTGTTCCGGAACATCTTCCTGGCCTGGTTTGTGACGGTGCCGGTGGCCGGGCTGTTCAGCGCCGCCGTCATGGCCCTGTTCGTCTACGGCATCCTGCCCTTTGTCTGAGGGGGCGGGGCTACGAGACCGGGAGAAGAAGAAGAAGAAGAGAGGGAAACTTGAGTTTAAAAAAAAAATCAGAGCTCAAGTGTCAAGGGTGGAGATGAAGGAGGAGAGGGAAAGGGTGAAGGTGGGTGACGGGACAGGACGGGGGAGGAGGGGGCTGCAGATGGACTCGGTTGTACTGTGGATGTTGGACGGTTGGTTCACATGCTGCCTGGCTCCGTAGTCCACAGATCTACAGACTCATTTGAGTTTGATTGGTTTTATTTATTCTCTTTGGGTAAAATAGGTTTAACTGACACACCGTTCAATCTGCTGTACATTTAAAAAAAACATAAAATGAATAAAAATAGGAGGATTTTGGACAACTGCTGGAGAAACCACGTGTTTCTTCATTAGAAAATCTTTTTAAAAAATCCCAGCGGCGCACCACTAAACATGACAAACGCCTGCAGCAGTATATCCGTACAGGTAGAGCCCATCATGTGCTTATTCTTCTTCTTTCTCCAAAAAAAAAAAAAAAGACAACAAAAGACAACCTGTATATATCGTTCTATCTGACTGTGATTTGTTGTATTGCGGCTTGCTTTAAAGTTACAAAAAAAAAAAGAACAGATGTGGTCAACCAACCCGTCCATCATGTCACCTTTAACACGCTAAGCCAGGTACAACTGGGGCCAAGAGGAAAGGACGCCTCAGAGAGAGAGGGGGGGGGGAGAGAGAGAGGGGGTGGGAGAGAGAGAGGGTCATGGGACTGTCACTCTGTCGCTTTGATTTTCCACATGATACCATAGAAACCTGATTTGCTAAAGAATTGATTTTTTGTTTTGTTTTTTGTTAAGAGCTCCTGTATGTTTTTAGAAATGGATCTCATATTTTTTAATGATGTATTATACTGTAATTTGTACTGTAAATAACTGTCCTTAAAGCGTTTTTTGGGGGGCGGGGCCAGGGGGATCATGGTTTTAATGTCAGTCAGGCGTCTTTTCTTCAGCTCATCATGATGTCATTGACAGCTCGCTGACAGGCTGCACAAATGCATTCATCTAAAACAGTATTTACCCTGGAAGCAGTGGAGCCGGAAAAGACGGAGCGAACAGTTCAAAAAAACACCCTGTAGAAGAAAAAAGGAAGCACTTTAGTTTGTCATGGAGGATTCGAGCCGCACTGACGGGAAAAAGACACAGTATTAAGAAAATATAACACGTCACAAAAGTAAGAACGTTCACAGAAACTAAACAAAAATTCTATTTTTGGGGGGGGGGTTATTAATTTGTATCGTTTTTAATGTTCTATACAGCACTTTGGTTGTTTTAAAGTGCTTCATAAATAAAGTTGGGTTGGAAAAATAAGAAGTTTCACAATAAAATAGTGTTTTATGGAAAAAAGTCACAGAATTAAGCTGTAATATAAAATAAAATCACAGCATTTGAAGACTAAAATCAAATTTCACAAAAACTATTTTTTATTTGTTAGAAAATGTAACAAAAATGTAATATATTAAGACTTGTTATTTTTGCCCCATAAAATTACAGCTATTTTGTTGTGAAATTTCGCCTTATTTGTCATTACAATTTTTATCACCTAATAACATAATGTGACTACTTATTCTCATAATATAATTTTTTGGCCAAAACATTATTAGGAATATTAAAAAAACACGTTCAGAATGTTTGGATGAATAACTACAACTTTATTTTTGAATTCCCTGATGTATATGACACTGGTTTCCTGTTTGAACGACAATTTCACTTCCATCATTATAACAATAAATATTACGTAAAAGTTGGAATTATACAAGAGTTTTTTAATAGGAATCAGATGCAGTGGTTGGATTTCTATTATATTTGATGAATCTGATTTGACTGAACGACATCCTTTTATTACATAATTTGAATATACAGTCTATGAATTCCTATGATTTACAATAACAGCTTTATTTTTATACTATTGTGACTTTTTTCCTTGAATCATTACATATTTATTTTCAGTCTGATGTGAAGATATCCAGCTGTGTCTTGTTCCTTCTCGCTGTGTCTCCAATGCTCCTTTAGTCAAACGTTTGGGTGGATTTGGGATGGTAAAATCCGTTCAAAGGTGCAGGACCATGCCAAAATAAGCTGTAATCTGTCTGCCGTGTCTACGCGCCAATTTCCCTGTAGACTCACAGAAGTGGAAGGTGCAGCTGAAGCCAAACCCAGGCTGGACGGACACAACTGACATATCTTCATCCGTTTGCCTTTTTTTTCTGTGTTCAGCCGAGTCGTTGCCAACAACGTCCTTTTCCAATCGTCTCATATCGATCGATGGCCTGTTTGCCTGTCAGTCTTAGCCCAGGGTTTATTACATGTGTGTTCGTTCTCTGTAGCCCTTAACCTCCGTCTCCTCAACCTCGAGTGACACGTGAGACTGGGGTTAATTCTGTCGTATTAAACACTACAAAAACAAACCACATGTACCTGTATTTACCTGGATCCTATTTCAGACCGTTTATGCAGGGGTGGTGGTGGTGGGGTGGGGGGGATTGGACTGCCTCCAGCCACATGTGTAGCTCCTCAGAATGAGCTGGGTTTTGTTTGTTTTTTTTGTTTTTTTTTCGATGTAGAAGCATTGGGTGTTTCGGTCTAAAGTGCTAAAGGTTAATATCGATATCGTAGTCTGGAAAATCCCACAAACCTCCAGGACCTTTTGTGTTTGAAGTGGAAGACGGTTTCAGGGTGGGGGGGTGGGGGTGGGGGGTAGAACTGATCATCACCAGCTTTTTAACAAGGTCCCCTGACCTATAGATGAACAAAGTCTAAAGCTTTTTTTATTTGAACAAACTCAATGCCAGGTGTTGCAAGTTATTTGTTTGTTTCTCTTTTTTGTTCTTGTGGTGCGTTTCCTAATTATGTTTTTTTTTTTTTTTTTCTCATGCAAATTATGCTTCAGTAGCCACTTGCCTTGTAACATTGTGTTTTATTTTGTGCAGATACAGTAAATTAATTCAGTACTGTGGTGTTTACATTGTAACCATATTGTAGAGTATCTGGAAAAAAAAAACTGTTGCCTAATGATGCCAATGAAAGACAAACTATTAACCATGAATTTTTAAGTGCAAAGTAAAAACAAAAAATAACCAGAAGTGTCTAGAGCGAGAAAGAGAGCGAGAGCAAGTGTGCGCGCGGTGACTTGTTTTCGTTATTTTTTGAGTTCGTTTCTTCTCGTTTTGTCGATGTGGTAGTGGTCGTAGTGCTAAAACATGATCCCAGTCACTTTACGCTGCTACTACGATGCGTTCGAACACTACATGTGTGGGTGAAGTTCGGTCACCGAGAGAATAACTAGAGAAATTTCATCGAGACTATATATTTTTCTACCATATCTGAGTTTTAACCTGGGTGAGTTTCCAGACACTTCAGAGGACACGTTGGAAGGGCTGATGGGAAACGGGCCGACGCTGACGTGTCTGACACCAGGGGGCGCTGTGGTGCGTTAGCGGCGCCGCGTCACCGTCCCATGATTCCCAGCGCAGCCACAGTCGCCGCGTTTCCTCCTGAACATGTAGACTTGACGTGTCTGACGCCAATAGATCAGATTTTTAAATTACCATTGTTATTTTTTGAATTTTAGATGAAAACACTTTGTAATTTTGTTTCCCTACTGCTTTTTGATCATGAGCCGTGAGAGCAGGACGAGCATCGAGCTAAAAGCAGGAAACCCAAACCTGAGACGGCGGACTGCGTTTGTTTCCTGGTTTTGGCGAGTGGCCATTCATACCTTTATTTGTTCTTCTGGCAACTGAGGGTTACATGGGGGCGGGGTCAGTAAAGGTGCAACCAATGAAATTAGACACAAGTTTCAAAAATGGTCTGAAACAGTTTGAGTGTTCTGTGACTCAAAACTCACACTGGTTTAATTAAATAATAATAATCATCATAATAATCCATTTTATTTATAGGTGCCTTTCTTGGCAGTGAAAGACACGGTGCAGTTAATTCTCATCCAGTCAAAGTAACGTTTGAACAAAAAGAATCTACATGGACCGAAACAGATGCTAAAACGTATTAAATTTAACCTTTTTACAAATTCATTCACTAACCAACAGAATTTACATAAAAATCTACAGGACAAACACAAATACACATGTGATAAGTGTAAACATGTTAACAGACGTGCTTCTAGTCCAGTGTTTTCATAAATTCTAGTGACAGTGAAGGAAGTACAGATGTGTTCAAATGTTTTCGATCCAACATTAGTTTGGGCCCATTTCACCCTTTCATGTATGAATTTTGAGAACCTCAGTTGAGATTTTTGTCCGGAGTGTTTTTATTTGTCTTTAGGCAAAAAAAAAAGAATTAAATTTAAATGTTTTTAATTAACCTATTTTTGATGGAGTTACAAAAATGTTGGACACCATATGTTAAATGTTTAAACAAATGAATCTTTTTGTTTAATGAAGCTGTTAATTACAGTCCAGTAACAATTAGCAACTGATTTCCACTCAGACATGTTGGTGTAGATCAGGTTTATGAAGAACAGCACAGTTACAGTGATGAAGTGAAACCATGAATAGAACAGTTAGAACAGAAGGTTATTTGTCATTGCATATAATAGTACAAGGAAACTGGGCGGAGCTTACCCACAACAGTGGCACAAGATAAAGTGCACAGCAATAAATAAGCGAACCCATCCTCTGAGGGAGAACATCCAATAAAGTCATATATCCAACAAAAACAGCAGCGGTAAAAGCAGACGTCCACAGATGTCCACTGAGCAGGAAAGGGTTAAGTATTTTATTGTGGAAATGCTACAAAATAGTTTTAACTATTCGCAGAACACTAGCTCCATACAACGGGCTTTTTTTTTTTTTTCCTGATCATTTGTGCTGCAGTCGACAGTGAAGTAACATCGAAAACCACAACTCCCAGAAGCCTTTGGGTAAAAGTGTAGTTGAACCTGAGCCACAGCTGCTCTGAGGCTAAAACTATTTTTTATTTGAACTTTAAAATGTCTAAAGCGGCAGCCGACCGTTTTTAATGTTGACTTGTGTTTCTGAAAAAGCCAGAGGTTGCACCTTTCATGACCTTATTTTATTTCACAAATCAAACATATAAAGTTTTCTGTCACTGACGAATAAAGAAACAAAAACATTAAACAAACTTTATTTTCTAAAAAAAACTGACACTAATATTTAATCGAAATTGATCAATTAAAAGTGGAAGGGTCTAAAAATACTGCTTTCATCCTGAACTGTGATGAAGTGAAATTAAAACAAAACCCAATAGTTTCAGTTTTCAGTAACTAAATGAACTCGGTCAGAGGTCAGAGGTCATCGTGCTCTGCTGCAGACCCCCCTTTGTAACTCTCACCATCTTTTTTATTCTATTTTATTTTGGTTTTGTCCCCATGCATTCTCAGACCTGAAAGGCTTAAACTAAGGGATGCACTGCTCAAGACGGGAAGGGTCAGAGAAGAGCTCCCTCTGGTGGCAGCGTCGAGCATCTGCAGCACAAACGCATACGACATGAAACTACCGACAGTGTGGAAAGTGAAAGGTACAGTGTGTAAGATTTAGATCCTGTTCTTTCCAATAATCTAATTGTTGATTAAAATTTAATAAAACTTTGCTCAATCAGTTAAAAAAAAACTTGTTGGTGAACATTTAAGCTAGAAAAACCGGTTTAAATATACGAGCCACACGTACTATTATTGACGCCATTTTTCCTTTACATGAGCCAATAGGACAAAAATCTAAGTATTCGCCTGCAGAAGGGGGCGGGGCTTCTACATATCTTAAATATTTCACATTTAATTCATGAACGTTGGAATGGACGCGTTGGGGCGCTGGCCAGTTTGGCAGGTTGTGGAAACCGAAACTGTAAACTAGAAAAGCACTCAGAGCACAGACCTCCGCCAAGATAGTGTTTGTATTTGTTTTAAGGTAGTGTTTGTACTTTCCTCCACTAGATGGTGCTGAATGACCTCATAATTGACTCTGCTCCACCATGCCCTATCGCATTGATAAAGAATCCCTTTAAAAAAAACTCCTGGATCCAGACGGTGATCCGGATCGCCTCCAAAATGTAATCATCTCTTCCTGGACCCAGAGCGGACAGATCCTGAAAATGTCATCAAAATCTGTCCATAACTTTATGAGTTATCTGCTAACAGACAGACAGACAGACAAACCAACGCTGATGAAAACAGAACCTCCTTGGTGGAGGTAAAGATAGAGCAAAGCCCGTTAGGTCAGAACAGGGAAACAGCGCCATCTTTGTGTTGGTTCAGGTATTTACTGCCACCTAGAGTATGGGCGTTACACACTGTACCTTTAACAACAGCCACAAACTGTCAAAAGTGGAGTTTTGTTTCGTAAATGCAGCTCGGATTTTCAATAATAACTTGTCATTTGCTCAGCGGCCACTGGAGGGCGTGGTTTTCTTTCCCTGCCTGTAGAGGGACAGCATTTAGACCAGTCCTTATCAACCGACCCGTATCCACGAAAGGTGCACTCGCCATTGATGGAGTGACTGCTTCTGTTGCATTTCAGCCGTTTCCGAACCCCGTCGTGGTTTTCCCTCCTCCACTAATGTGCAACACAAGCCCATAATGTGGTGAAGGTGCTTCTGCTCTGCTGTTACGCCCACGTAGGTGCACCTGACCTCGGTGTGATAGCGCCCTCTCCTGTGTGGATGTAGTCAGAGGAGGGGGGGGCATCAGTTCAGAGCTTCATCTGGATGTGGCGTGCTGTCTCTAGTTTTCTGGTCTGTTTTTGTAATAGAATGTGCTCCTTTGGCTGGTCTGCAGGCTTTACAGGCTCTGTGTTGTCTTTTTACTGTTGAACTGCTCTTTGACTGTCTTAGTCCTTCAAAAGGAAAAAAGAATAAAAAAGAAACAAGTTAAAAAAATCTAAAGGAACCGTAGCCTGCTTCTACAAAATCTTAAAGCTCTTCTGATTTGCATATATTGTACTGTAATGTTTTATTTAAGATTTTAGTGAGAAATGTCTGCATTTAAAGTAAATTATGGGAATTAAAATTACAAAGAATACCTACAGTTACACGTGTCCTGTGTCTTTTTTTATTTATTTATTTATGATCAACTCCATGAGTGAAAAACTAATATTTAACATGATCGTCCACTTCTGGAACAGAACGAATATGAGAACCTCAAAATATTTAATCAAATTTCACTCATTATTTTTAGAGGTTTTCTCATTATTTTTCAATACGATAATTTTCTGTAAAGTCATTTTAAATGGTTCTTGCAAAATAAATTCCTGTCATGCTAAGGTCAGGTGATATTTTTTTGCAAAACTCATTTTGAGTAAATTTACAGAAGTGTTTTGTTTTTTTGACTGATTTTGTTACTAATTTGGCAAAACTTGATTTTGCAATAAGTCATTTATTTTTTTGCATACAATCATTATTTCATGATACTACTCTCCCCCCCCCACCACCACCACCACCATCACCACCAACAGTTTCATTATTCTGAAATAACAAGAACTTATTTTAGGACACAGTCATCATTTTAGATTTTTTTTTTTTTGAGCTACCAAGTGATTATTTTGCAACACAAAGCTTTTATTTTGAAGAACTGTCCTGTGTCATATAATAGGTCGGTATTTTCGGCCCACAAAGTATTTTTTGACACTAATTTGGTATTAAACCCTTTCACACATGAATTATAAAAACTTTAGTCAAACTTTTTTCCTGGCTGTTTTTATTCCTCTGTAGACGTGAAAAAACAATGTGACTGAATGAACCTATTTTTTATGAGGGTAGATTTCTTTATTGCTTTAAAAAAATTCCATTAAAAAAAAAACATTTTCAATCAGAAAAATGTATTTTGAATGGAAAAAAAATTAAGATATAAAAAACTACATTTGAATACTTTTTCTTTCATTTTTATTGATGTGAATTTATTTCGATTGGAGAAATAAACTTCTTTTATTGATTTTTTTTTTTTGTTAAAGCCATAAAAAAACAAATCTTCATACTTTTATGTGTAATTCCAAAAACATCCACTCCTCTTGACACAATGTGTTTAATTTTTGAAGCAAAAAATGCAATTTCATTAAGTGATAAACTGAGAAATTTAAAATCAAAACATTTTAATGCAGATAATTTAAGGTTTTCTCACATTTGATCATATTTCCAATTTTTATTAGTAATTCCCACTCAAACATGTTCCTACAGATCAGGTTTATCTACAACAGTAAAGTTACAGTTAAAGTGTGAACGTCAGTGTATTATGGGATGGTGCATCAGTGTCCACTGTGTTGGCTGATATGGAACTAAAACAATAAAAGCATG
>JAQQZY010000029.1:11089856-11101358 GCA_030068375.1 Ostorhinchus rueppellii
GTGTGTGTGTGTGTGTGTGTGTGTGTGTGTGTGTGTGTGTGTGTGTGTGTGTGTGTGTGTGTGTGTGCGTGCGTGCACTCCCAACTTGATGCGTGGTTGAAATCTTTTCCTAAAGGAGAGCCCTTGGATTGTAGCGTTGCGTGCTGTGCGCTGCAGCTTGTCATGCTGGTCAACTGTCAGGACTGGAGCATGAAAGGGGGCCCTCAAAGGAGAAGGAGCGGAGGGTCCCACTAGAAGGCTCCAGAAAGAGGAGGGGTGGCTTGTGACAGACCTCCTGGGCTTTGAAGGCCCTCTGTGTGGGCTGCCACAGCGTGGCGGCCCTCTTCACAGGCAGCAGAGAAGGGAGGGCCGGCTCGGGGGAAGGTGGTGGCGCTCTGGCCCCTGCAGCGGCGAGGACAGGCAGGACGCCAGCTCACCCGCTCAAGTCCCACAGACCAGATGTTCCTTGTCAGGGAGCACTTGGCCTTTAATAAATTGAGTTACTGTAAATCTGTAATAAGGCAAGGCAAACATGGGCACCCCCACCTCCCCCTCCTCCCCCCACTCCACACACATTCCACATGTTGGGCCCTCACAGACTCTCCTCAGTGTCGTACAGGTCAACCCCTGGTGAAGGGGCCGTGGCCCAGCTACTGAACCTGCCAATTATTTTTCAGCCTACAGAGGAGAACGGATGTTTTTCTTCCCCTTTGCCCCCACCCGCACTTTTAACTCCATAAAACCGTGCTTCTGGACTCCAACATCACTGTTTCAAACCCCAGCCCTTGATCCCTTACAGGGACCGAACCCACAGAGAAATATGTTTATAGTGTAACAGAAACTCATGGAAATGGGTTCATTTGTCCTGTTTGACCACATGCCTGTCTGCTTTGGCTGTGGCTTTGTGCCCTATTGATGTTCCTCGATGGTACAGATACCTGATCCCATCCATTAGTGCTGGGTGATGGAGAAAAGGACTCATAAAGGTATTGGAATCAAAATATAGAGTCAAAGAGCCAGTGCCTACAACACAGCATTGAATGATTAAAGACATGTTCAGAGTAAAACAACATCACAGCTGTGTGTATAGGTAGAAAAATGTGGATGTGTGTTTCCTTCATCTATATATTATTACAGATATTACTGTTGTACTAATGTCAGGTCAAAATAATGCAGAGTTTTTAGTCACATGACAACACAAAAACCCATCACTCACAAATAAAAATGGGACGACAGAAGTCTGACACCCATCATATGGCTCTGTGACCGTGAACGTCACAGCAGTGTTCAACTTGAAACCAAAGGAACGGAGGCTGTTCAGTCTGTGGACACTTCTATCAACCATCCTGCTCCTGTTATGTGCAAACGTGGTCCAACTTTACTGACCTGTTTCATTTAGAAATGTTCTGGCATTTCTGCACTTGTAAAATATATTATATTATATTATTCTACATTGAAGCTTTTTGTCAAGAGTAATAGATGTAATCTCCAATTACAAAAAGTAACAAATTTATTTACATATAAAATAACAGGAAAAATAACCTTTAACATAACATTTTCAGAATAATGACATGATCCTATCTATGGAATGGGATTTGGCTGAAGCCCAGAGTTCGTGTGTATTTGAAGGCGTTTTCTGCAGGTCCACACTGTCAGACTGAAGGTACGGGTCATTTACTGAGGTAAACGCAGTCAGTGTGTTTGGAAGGCATCTGATCTACTGCTAGAAAAATAAAAATAAATGTCTCTGAGCTTATAAAAACAAAGCCAAAGAGATCAACATGTTCATTGTCCAAAAGGGAGTCTTGTCAGGCACATCTTTTAGATATATTTTCAGAATTCCTGCCAATATGGAAAGGACATTATCACCGTGTAGACTCTTAAGTGCAATAGAATTGTTCCGAGGAGCCCTCAGAAAGGGTCGGCAGAATGTCCCCAGTGCCGTCTTGGTCAGATTTACAGCGCCTCTGAGGATGTCTGTGATCTGGCAGTGGTCACTTGGCTTTGAAGGGAAGTGTTCTGCGAGTCCGTCACTTTGAACCTGCACCGAGCTGAGCCTGAGGGAGACTCGGAGTCCCACCTGAGTAGAACAGGACAGTAAATCTGCACTGTGACATGGGGACTTAACTCTGAATTTGTTGCCTGCCAAACCTCTGGTCCAACAGTTCTACAACTGTGGCCCGGTTCCAGGGTGGCGTCAACACTTTTAGTCGTTGCCTCAGCTTGGATCACTTCCACGGTAAATGAAAGAACTTAACAGAAAGCCCATATCTCTGTCTTTTCCTCTTTCCTGGTGTACTCTAAGTTCATGATCCTTGTATCTTATGTTCGCTTCAATATGCTTATTTTCTTTTGAATTTAATTCCCTTGACTTGTGCACACCTGCAAATGTCTGCAATTATGCAATTATGCGTGGTGCCACAGTTACAAAACCTGACACCTGTGGTCTTCGAGTCAGATTACACAAGAGATGATGGTTTAGTGATGTGGTACCAGTAAGCTGATCACTTTGCCATCTTCATAACACTGTGTAAAAGGTGAAAACAGTGGGCAGACCACTGTGACGTCACCCATGGATTTTGTTCCACCATTCTGATGGTCTGGATTTAACATTTTGACTGTTGCCTCATAGTTTTTTTTAAGACAGAAGTGACCATATTTGGACAGGTGGTTGGAGCTGAGGAGGAGAAAATTTTGTACTTGATTAGTTTGTACAACAACGCCCCGAATTTACGGGAAAAAAGGTTGATTGAACAGAGACCCCAAAACCCTCATCAGACGAGTGAGCTGATTAGTGATCATACCTTTCAATCAATAATTTGACAGAAGAATAATTGATAAACAACCACCACTATAGGAGTTAGTGTGAGCCCTGAGTTTTGGATCCAGGCCCTAGCTGCCATCAGTGGTATTACACGGTACTGCCGTTGGCGGTCCACCAGCTGCTTCCCCAACAATAATACAGGCTTATGAGGTTCTGAGCCCAGATGGTCCTGATATAAAGTCCCTTACCTCCAACTAATACTTTGACTTAAAAGGTGGTCATGTCTTTGTCCTCCTTGGACAGTGCTTGTCCTGCATCCTTCGCCCAAGGTGTTCCAGCTTTGTTTAAAGATGCCGTCAGAGTCACTGGGCTGTTTCTTTAGCTCATCTCCCACTGTGGTGCAATGTTTGTTTTTTGTTTTGGTTTGTTTTTTTGTTTTGTTTTGTTTTTTTTGGGGGGGGGGGGTCACAAGTTTCCCATGTGTTCCCGTCTTGGGGTTGTCCAGGCTTTCTCATGTGTTTAAGGATCTTTAGGTAAGCCGGAAAAGCAAACAAAGGCATATCTATTAAATGGTAAGTGGCTCTCATGTTACTCTCGTGTTTCAGCACAGTCGCCAGTGTGGGCCACTTTCCAGGTGACTGATATCTTCACAGGGGCCAACATGTCAAGGGATGGTGTAATTGATTGTCTTGGATATTTGAGTATGCCACTTTCCCCAGTTCAGGGACCCCCTAATGCTTCCTCCTCTGGTTATAATGCTTACTGGTGTGCTGAGGTTCTGACACATGACTGAAGCTCGACGGACACACGGTCATGGTCCACATTAGGACAAGGGCACCGGGGGCCACATGTTCAGTTTTATAAGACACAGCTACACGGTACACATCGTAGTTTACAGCGTTTAAGCGTTTACTATCTCCTTCATGTATTCAAACAGTATTTCCCAAATATACACAAATACGGACTTGAGGCAGTTGCTTCCTCTTCTAAAGGGTCACTTTGTTCTCTTTGGGCCTGAACAAAGTTTTTTCTTTTTCTTTTCTTTTCTTTTTTCAGCCCCCAGCTGAAGTTTATCCAAAAGGAAAACCTCAAGGCTAAAATCACTGGATCTCCAATGAGTTTATTGAGTAAAGCTCTCGTTGCGCCACAGAGGAGTTTTGATAGTAGCCTGGAGGTATGTGGTGTTTGAAGGAGAACTTATCTGTTTGAATAAGTCTTTTTTATCAGCTTCCCTTTATGTTTTGGCTTTTTTAAACATCGCTTAAAGGCAAAATCTTCTCAAGTAAATGTTTCCTGTAAATGTTTCCTGTTCTAACAGGAAGAGATTATTAGCATTATTTGATATTATTGAATTTGGTTTTGATATTTTTCTCAGACCTTTGGAACCTTAGGCGACTGAAAGAGCCAGACTCAACAAAGAAACCTGCCCTAGATGAGAATTTGAGAGTTGACATTGCAGGTCATTTAACTTGCTTTGACGATACTGATCTGCTGTAGGAGCGTATCCAGCAAACCTGCATCTTTTCCATCTGGCATTGTTGTTAACCTCTGCAAGGCTGCGAGAACTCACTTCAGATTTCCCAAATATGCGTACATACCACCAGACCGTTGAACCACATCAAGTCTTTTTATCAGAAGTATCCTGAACGTGCCATGTTTCTTGACTGTACTCTTGCTTTGGACCACTGCCATCGCCCCCTTGAGAAAGGCAGTTAAGCTTAATTACTCTGCACAAACTTGAAAAATAACTCGATTTCGGAGTAAATAAATCACTCTGTAACATAGGTAGGTTACATTAGCCTTACCAACACACGGTATTTTTCCAATTGTTATAGACCATAAAAAACACTTCTAAAGCGCACATATTACAGAGTACATGCCTGTTAGTGCCAAAAAACAAAACAGCGAAACATGAAATATTAACCCTTTCATGCATGAGTTACAAGAACCTTCATCAAGATTTTTTTACTAAGTGTTTTTATTCCTTTTTAGGCATTAAAAAAACTATGTGATTGAGCATTTTTTTATGAAGCTATTTTTCATGGAGTTGCAAAAATGTCCATTAAGCAAAGACATGTGTTTACTCATATACTATCTGAAAACTATGAAATAAAAGCATTTAATTGTGATATTTTCGCACATTTTAACATATTGTAATATTATTTCTGGTGACTTGTCCAGGGTGTACCCCGCCTTCACCCTTAAGTAGCTGGGATAGGCTCCATGTGACCCCCGTGACCCTAGTGAGGAGAAAGCGGAGATAGAAGATGAATGGATGCTAGTTGTTACTCACTTCATGGAGATAATATGCACAAAAAACCCAAGTTTTTGTTTTAATTACAGTTGAATAAAAATAACAAGAAATTGATTTACACTTAAACATGTAGATCAGGTTTATCTCGAGCAACAAAGGTACAGTAATGGTGTGAATGTCAGTGTATTATGGGATGGTGCATCAGTGTCCACTGTGTTGGCTGGACTAAGACAATAAAAGCATGAATCTCTAATAGAACAGCGGTAGAAGAAGAGTCCACTGGAGTGAGCAGCAGGAATGGAAGGGTTCATATTTTTTACTGACATACTGTGTGAAAACTATGAAACATTTTCAACGCTGCTAATCTGTTATTTCTCACATTTTAACCCTGTGGAGCTGAAGATCACATGGTGTCTTTAAAGCACCGTAACATAAAAGCTCTGTCCCATGGAGCGTCGTGTGGATTTGAAACTCTGTCCCAGTTTTTATTTGGCGCCGATAGACACGGAAAACCACAGATATGATAGTTTTAATTAGTAAAAAATGTGTTTCTGTGAGCATAAATGTGCACTTGTACTGGTGGGATGGAACGGCAGGAGACGCATCTGTGTCCATATATTCACCATTTTATGAAGTGGGAAAAGTGTCCGATCAGCTGATACGACTGTACGGGAAGTTGAGGATTTCTGTGTATTTTTTGGCCCAATATGTTAATGAAGTAGGTTCTAGTGAAATAATAATTATCTCTTCATATAGATGAAGTTGTGCTAAAAAAAAAAAAAAAAACAGATCCAAGTATGGGCAGGTGAAACATTTTATATGTGGTTTATAGAAACAAAATCAAAAGGATTAAAAACAGACCAAACAGGTTAAATATTCCAATACTAGTCACTACTCACTTCATGGAAATAATAATAATATAAAAAGTACAGTCTAATAACAATAACAAGCAAGTGCTTTACACTCAAACATGTCGGTGCAGATCAGGTTTATGAAGGTGGTACGGCATAAATGACAGTTCACAGGATGGTGCATCTTTGAACAGCTGTCCACTGTAGTGACCACGATGCAGGAAAGGGTTAAGGATTTAAGACACAAGTGCCTTCGCTGCAGCCAAACCTTGAGTGAAACGACTTCAGTGGGGTTCAGGTCAAAGGAAAAGGGTGCATGGCATCATATATTTTGTGGGGTATTTCTTAAACCTTGTTGAAACACAGTATTTAGTTCCATATCAGCCAACACAGTGGACACTTATGCACCATCCCATAATACACTGACATTCACACCATTGCTGTGACTGTACTGTTCTACATAAACCTGATCTGCACTAACGTGTGATTGAAAATCAATTACTAATAAAAATTGGAAATGTGATGTAATGTGAGAAAACATTAGATTATCTGCATTAAAATGTTTTTATTTTAGAGTTTTCACACAGTTTATCATTTTCTAATATTGCATTTTTTTTGCTTCAGAAATTAAACAAGTGTTGAAATGAGTGGATGCTTTTGGAACTCCACATAAAATTAAGAAGATAGATTTGTTTCTTTATTGCTTTAACCAAAAAATGTTTTCAATAAAAAAAATTTCAATCAAAAAACAAAATTCAATTCAATCAAAAATGAAAGGAAAAAAGTTTTGAAATTTTTCATTCAAACACTTTTTTTCTTTGAAAAAGTTTTTTATTGAAACTATTTTTTTTTTTGTTAAAGCAACAAAGAAACAAATCTAGGTTCATTAAAAAGAATTCAGTCGTGTTGTTTTTTCGTGCCTAAAAAGGAATAAAAACACTCAGGAACAAAATCTTGGCGAAGGTTTTTATAATTCCTGCATGAAAGGGTTAAAGTGTGTGTGGGACTGAAGTGTAAGTCAGTAAAGCTGTAAAGTGTGGGAGAAACAAAACAAGTAAACACCAGTAAACACCTCAAATCATATCATATTTGTTCAGGTTATTCACATTTTTTGCAAAATCATACTTTGTTTTAGTGTAAATACATGAAAATGTTTACATTTACAAAGATAAATAATTGGAGTTGTCATTATTTATGTTATTATGATCCTATTTTACTGGTCCCGCCCACTTGATATTGAATTGGTCTGAATGTGGAACCTGAACGAAAAGAATTCTTAACGTCTTAGTGTAATTTTTGCCTTTCACAAATTCATCCAAAGGGCCGAACTGGACCCTTCGGCGGGCCGGATTTGGCCCCCGGGCCGCATGTTTGACACCTGTCCTGTAACTCCACGTGGCTTCAGGTCGGTTCAGTCATTGGCCGTGTCCTGTGGTCAGGTGTCCGTGGGTGAGCCGCTGCAGGTGCCATGGCTGCCCGGCCGCTGCGTGTGTTCATGAGTGTGTGGTGGAGCTGCCAAAGGTGCGGCTTAAGCTTAGCCTGAACTAGATGAACAGACATTTCCTGCACATTCTGGGTCACAAAGTGTCAAACCTGCCGATGTGTTTGGAACGACAGCGTGTGACAGTGACTCCTGAGTCATTTTCCAAAAACCAGTCACAGGAAGGTGTCTAATTAAGTTGTGAAATAGAAAAGGAAACTCTAACGTGTTTCAGGAGGAAGTTTACGGTGCAATTGGCCAAGTTTATTTTGGTGTCTGTCCCACACATTCCTAGATACTGATATCCACAGTGGTTTAAGACATTTCCTGGAAACGTACACTTTCCAAGCCTGACAAAATGATCTCATATCATCCAGTCTTTAAATCATGTCCATACATTCCCAACCCACTGTATCATTAAATCAATTATTACTCAATCAAATCCAAATTCACATGTTATGGTACTTGTTTTGAACTATGCAGAAACTAAACCTCTCTCCCCTAGATTTTTACCCCCTTTGTGTCAGAGTAACTACACCTTCAGCCTTATATTAATAACCATTGTAATCTTTGGAATCATCAGTGTTGAAAAACAGGATTGAATGAAGTGATCAGTAGTGCACAGTAAATAAACCAGTCCAGTCTGGGCTCGTTCTGTCCTTGCACCGTCCACTTTGAACACACTGTCAGACACTAAACGTACTCGAAGTATTCAGGCGTGCTGCCGAGACGTTGTGCTTTCCTGAGTTTTACGGCTTCTCCCACAACAATAACGGCCCGGCGGCGAACATGGCTGGAATCCAGCAGCGCGAGCATACAGTTGACACAGACACAGGTGATTATAGATTTTTTGACACCCTTCTGCATGTGTGTATAAGCCGCTTTCTCCCAGTGCGCCAGGCCAGGCCCCTGGTCTGTATGACCTAGAAGGAGCTAGACTGGATGACCCAGTGGTCATCCCAGAAGCCATCTGGCATCGACTTGTGTGGCTTACCCTTCACACTGCCTCACGCAATTCCTTAAGCAAGCATAAGTGTGCTTAGGAGGACTTAATCTCAGAGAAACTGGTTTGGCCGCGCTGCTGAGTGCCAGCGCGGGTGCACCCGGCTGTGAGGTCACGGGGTTCCTTCGGTCATATAACACTGACACCGTTTTTTGGGGGGGGTGGCTCATGTCCACCTGCTGCAGACCGGATATACCCCAGCAAAATGTCTGAAGGTGTTTAAATTAGTTTAGTACCAAATAAGTGGGGGGGTTTTCTTGGATGTGCTGCACTGTAAAAGTGTCCTGAGAACTTCATAAAGCAGGGGTGTCGAACTCATTATACTTCAGTTCCACATTCAGCTAAATTTGATCTGCAGCAGGCAAACCAGTGAAATAATAACATAAGAATATATAAATTATGTCAACTCCAAACTTTTCTCTATGTTTTAGAGCAAAAAAAAAGGAAATTTACTGTATGAAAATGTTACATTTACAAACTCTCCTTTCAAACAATGTGAATAACTTGAACAAACTGAAAAAATATGTGTAATTTTAACAATATCGTGTCTCAGTTGATCATTTCTACATGTACAGTATAACGTACAGACACAGTGGATCTACAAACACATAAAACATTTAATAACAGGCAGAATATTAATAAAATTGTATTTACTTTTCTGAAGACATTTCAGGTTATTCACATTTTTTGCTAAATTATAGTTTGTTTTAGTGTAAATACATGAAAATGTTTACATTTACAAAGATAAATAATTGGAGTTGTCATTATTTATGTTATTATGATCCTATTTTACTGGTCCCGCCCACTTGATATTGAATTGGTCTGAATGTGGAACCTGAACGAAAAGAATTCTTAACGTCTTAGTGTAATTTTTGCCTTTCACAAATTCATCCAAAGGGCCGAACTGGACCCTTCGGCGGGCCGGATTTGACCCCTGGGCCGCATGTTTGACACCTGTGTCATAAAGGATGGTGTCTGTGCCTGGTGCAGACGCTGGGTTCTGTCGGCCTGCGGGCTTCGGAGCAGGAGCCTGTGTGCGTGTGCACAGGTCACTGCTGGCCTCTGACTCTGTGCCAGTGCAGGGGCCAGAGTCTTCCAGAAGAGGGCCTTGGCTACAGGCAGACGACTGAGCCAGCCAGACAGACAGGCAGTCAGCCGCATCGTCTGCAGTCTAGGTCTGGGGCTAGAGCCGGGGCTAGGGCAGCTCAAGTTACCCAGACAGATTTGTTAACACTGTTTGGGTCCGCTCGGCTTTCTAGCCAGGCCTCTGAGCCAAACGCGGCTGAGGTGACTTAATCTGTCATTAAACTCACATTACACCCGGACAGAGACTCGGCTCAGGGGGGCAGAGACATCGCTCACTCTCCCACTCGCTGGCATGGCTGGCTGGATTTGAACAGACACAAAGAATACACTGCCCCCTCCCCCTCCATCTCCATCCTCTTCGTGCCACACACTATGGCACAGCGAGACGGCCCAGCGCGGTCTAGACAAAAGCAATTTCACTTGAAGTTGAAAAGTCATTTGAGTGTGTGACGGGCACAAATGTGGACTCGGTGGTGTTTCCAGGGAGCACAGGTCTGTTTGTGTGCACTGGGACAGACTCAGTCAGAATACTGACAGGATCTGCTGCTCTGGTGGGCTTTATCAATGATTTTCATCTGCAGAAATATAGAAAAGAATCTTCTCAAAGCTAAAGGAAATGGTACTTACTTCATAATTACGGTAATTGTGTCCTCTTTTCATATTTTAAATAGCTCCACAAACTCACTCCTTTTACATCCCTGCTAATATTCTATTCCAGGCCTGTCAAACTCCTGTTAGTTCAGTTCCACATTCAGCCTAATATGGTATAAAGTGGGCGGGGCCAGTGGAATAATAGAAATAATAGGATAAGAACTTTTGAGTGAAAAAAACCTAAAATTCCATCTTAAAAATCTTTACATCTATGAACTGTAGTTGAGCATAACATGACAAATATGAACAATCTGAAAATTATGAAGAAAAATCAGTGCAATGTAACAATATTACAGCTTAGTTTATCATTTATACATGTTCATTATAATGTACAGATACAGTGGATTCACAAATACACAAAACATTAAACAACAGACGGAATATGATTAAAATTCCATATACTCTTATGAGATTTCAGGTTATTCACCTTCTTCTATAAAAGGATAGTCTGTAAATGTCAACATTTTTGTTTAATTTTGTTTTTACACGAAAACTAACACCAAAAATTACAGTTTTCATTATTTAGAATTTATTCTGACAGTATTTTACTGGTTCTGATCCACTTCAGATTGAATTGACCTAAAACGATTTGAACATCCTTGATTGTTCATATTTTCAGTGTCATTTTTTTCATTTCACACATTCATCCCAGGGCCGGACTGGACCCTTTAGTGGGCCGGATTTGGGCCCTGGGCCTCATGTTTGACACCTGTGTTCTAATATTATTCTAAATATGCCAGTATTGTAAGGTCCAAATAAACCTATGTGGACCTGTTTTTCCTCCGGTTCTGCCTGTTTTGGTTTCCTTTGGACTCTCCTCCTCCGTTCCTCCTGATCCGTTTCATCGTCGGTCACATTAATCCTCCGTCCTCTTGAGCGTCTCAGTTTGAAGAGCTGACTCTGGATCAGTCTACAGGGTCGTTTTCACTGCACTGTTTCCACATTGCACTGATTAGAAACAGGTTTCACGAGTGTTGTCTGAAAACGTACACAGCACCTTCTGAATGTACATTTCTTTTGGACTTTTTGGGTCACATGACACCTGCCCGTTTACGTCAGCAGTTTATGGGCAGTTTTCAGCAGAGGTGAACGGCCCAAAGAAAAGCCTGCATGTGTGGTCAGAGGAAGAAACAGTACTTTGAAAACATTGGAGCTGTAAGAAAATATGGGTTCTGCAATATATCACAATATTATATTTGGGAATACTGTATTGATATTAAAAAGTAGTGTGTCAATATTTGTAGGTATTTATTCAAATGGAGATATGACAGAGGGTCCGTGTACCATTCGTTCTTTTGTTTTTCAATTCAGAACCAAATAACAAAAAAACGGGGAAATGGGTCGTTATTTCATTATCCCGTTTTAATACCAAACGAAAAAACAAATGTCGACACCTTTTTCCATATATTCATATTTCATGTTCATAATCGTTTT
>JAQQZY010000029.1:11184684-11196678 GCA_030068375.1 Ostorhinchus rueppellii
TTAATGGATTTGTTAATTTTTCTACAATGTCCCATAAAATGGTGAAAAATGACAATGCCCTCAAATGTTTGGTTAGATCCATAATCCAAAGCTATTCAATTTGTTGTCACAGAGCAGGAAAGCAACTAGAAACAAGCTTGAATTAGAGGATTCTGTCATTTTTCTTTTAAAAATTACTCAAACTGTGAAGTGATTATCTAAATAGTTGGTGATTCATTTAATAGTTGACAATGTATGAATTAAAAATAATTGTTGCCGTTCTAGACAACTCTTACGATATATAGTTAAAAGTGGAACATGTAACTTCCAAACAGCAATTAAACAGCAGAGTCTGAGTATAAGGAAAAAAAAACTTTTATTGTTTCACTCTTCATATCTGTACAAATACCATCAAACTTTGTATGTACATATGACATTTACATAAAAAATACAAAACTATATATTCATAACAGAATTTTGTATTTCTCGTGATGTTTGAAAGTAACAATGGATTCTGACAAAAAAAAAAGAAACAAAGAGAACAGTGGTGAAGTCTGATATAGTGTCAAGTACAGCAGTGGTACTTTAAACTATTTCAGCTCTGCAAGAGCATTATATGGAGCACAATGGCAAAAAAAAAAAGAAAAAAAGACAGCACACAAATGTTAATGGCACATTATTTCCAAAAAATAATCAAGTATTATCCAAAAACTTACCTTTGCTATAACATTTTGAGACAAACTGCTATTGAATAATGTCTAATGAAGTCCATGTGGAAATGAATGATCTAAACAGATAAAACAGAAGAAAACCTAGAAAAGAAAAACAAATGGCTCTTTTTTTCTCTTCCATGTCATCACTGTTGTGTATTTTGAAACAGAAAGAAATAAAACAACAAAAAATTAACTAAAAAAAAAAACCATTGAGAGAATCCCTTTGGTCAGTTATTGAGTTGTAAACAAACCAGTTAACACTTCTGTACATAAAATGATTGATATATTCCCAATAAATAAACACACAGCCTAAACATGCATTTACGTACATACGTATGTGTGACATAAACATCTGTGATAGAGATTTGACAGTTTTAACAAGCAGATTTTTACAGCTCAGGGAATGCAATTTACAGCTTGTAGAGGACTTTATATACTTACACGGTAACAGGACAAATAAATAACACTGCTTCTCTTTGGACAAATATATTTCTTCATGATAAAAAAAGAAAGAAAGTAAAAGGAACAACAACAAAAAGGGGCAAAATGAGGGTAACACATTATATAATGGTAGATAGTAAGCCTGACATTGTAAATGTATAAATTACAAAACACACACACATGCACGCACGCACACACACACGCACAAAAAACAAACAAAAAAAACAAAACGTATAAATAAACATCTAGCAGACTGAACTATATGTATACTTCCTTTTTCCATTAAAAAATAAATAAGCATACACATAATGTACAGTAAGGACATGATTCCTTTGCCCTATAGGACTGTTCCCCTACAGTGATGGGGGGAGGGAGGGGGGGCCTATCCATCCAGTACAGAAGATAAATGGACATAGGCCATGTAGTCTGAGTCCTCATCTTCCTCATCCTCCTCCTGGTCTTCTGTAATAGCTAAATGGGAGAATATATGGTAGCTGTTGTATGAATATGGACCACAACAGCGCAGAATATCTCAAAAAAAAAAAAAAAAAAAGCTCACAACAAAAGCCACGGACACACAAGCTCGGATCGATTTGTTTGTCATTTGTTTTATGATTGGTCATGTGTGTGTGGTGACGTGTAACAGCTCCTAAACGTACATATTGTAGCAAGTCAGGATTGCAAAAAGAGAAGTGGGAGGAAAGGTAGGGATGGATGGATGGATGCACGAGAGGTGGTTACATTTTTTTGGGGGGGGGGGGGTCCTAGAAGCAGACACACATGACATACACACACACACAATATATATGCTCTGGTATGCTAGGATTAGCTAATATCTTTCTTTTTTTTTGAGTGGAGACGGAGGACTGACTGACTGACTGACTGACTGACTGACTGACTGACTGACTGACTGACTGACTGACTGACTGACAGCCCGGGAAGCAGGTCAAACATCATCAACACAGCTCTGAGGTATTTTCTCTTTTCTTTTTACAGAAGAGATTTACATCATCGGACATAAAAAATAAAACTAAAAAAAACACAAGCGAGAGCAAGAGTTGACAATAACAAAAAAAGAAGAAAACAAAACAGGCAGTCCCTCATCAATCCAAATGGATTTACATATTCTGATAGACAACACATTCACTGGCAAAAATAAGCACAAATACAAGGTCTCTGATTTTCCTAATGCTTGAGATGAGATGGTTCTACAAGCACCTGAATGCGTATCCTGCACACTGTAAAATATCACATTATATTCTATTTTTTAGCTCATGAGGTGATCATAAAGTTGGTCCCTTGGTTTCCATTGCATACCTCGAGGCACGTCACATTAAGGAGAAAAGAAAGGAAAAAAACAGGGAGACATCTCTTTCACAACTTGGCAACTTGGAATGTAAATTTAATCCTTCCTTGAGGCTGTTCAAATTGATGTTTTGGTTTTTTTTGTCTTATGGGAGAGTGGGAGCAATCAAACAAATAGGTAGTCTCTGCATGAACCATTAGTCATAAATCATGGCACCAATGTTACAATCACCTTATGCACAGTCGTATGAGTAGAGTTTAAAAAAGGGTTTGTATATGTTGACGCGTTGGCAGCGTGATGTATGTCACAAGAGGCAGTGCATTATTATATTCTGAAGTGATTGATTACAGCCAAAAGGGAAAAAAATAAAAACAGAAGCAAAAATAATACAAATACACCATTGAAATGAGCATGTGACTGTGGGCTTTTACAGACTGTAGATATGACCGCTGCTGTTAAAAAAGAACAAAAACGGGACTTAAGGCTCCGGCAGCTCTGTAGTATATCAGCGATTAAACTCTAAATATCAGGATTGTTCCACTGCAAACAACAATACTTTATTATTGGAGTTACTGAGCAGACTGTGAGGACAGCCTGCTTCATTCATTCGTTCGTTCACTCATTCACTGCCTTCCTGTTATTTTGTTTTGCAGTTTAGAAAAATACAAGAACAAAACAAAAGCCAGTGACAAAGACATGCAAGTTCTTCCATTTCCAAGTCCTTTCTGTTTAAGATGTGCTTGTGTTGGTGATGTGGTCTGGAAGGGTGGGATTGACTGACTGATTGTTTGTTTGATTGATTGACTGATTGATTGATTGAATGGGGGGAGAATAGTGGGGGTGAAGGAGGGCACTCTCAGGGAAGAGTTGGGAAAGCAACACGAATATTGTCTTTTTGCTTGGAGAACGGGACAGGGGGAGGTGTTTCGTATTTTTTCTTTTGTGATTTACTTACAGTTGCAAGATCCCGAGTGCTTGACTTCCAGCAGTACCCCCATTGAACAAGCAGCTTGCTTCATGGCACATTCGCTGGGATACGTGGTGTTGTCGCTGGCGCACACCGCCTCGTCCGTCCTGCTCTCCGGGCAGGTCTCGTCGCACAGGGAGCAGCGTCCCCGGCTCATCCTGGCGTCCCACAGACACTTCTTCCCTGAGCTGCACTGGATGTCCTCGCACGACTTGGCCTCTAGGAGGGCACAGAAGAAGAGGAGGAGGAATCAGCACACGGGAAACTTCTGATCACATGGATTATCATCAACGCTTTTCAAGCACCATCAGCTTTTATGGAGAACTACGCTCAGAATATCAACTAAATCCTGCTTTATTGGGTTAAATCTTGTGGCATTTTTAAGACTCCATGAGTTAGACTGACTGCTCTCTGGATACAATCTGACTCAAATATTAACTTGAAGCATGTCTTCATGGCCCCCAGCACTCCTCTGTTTTCCTCTCTCCCATGTGGGACAACAGGCTGCCAACATCAGGAACTAATAACATGTCTATCATCTCTTGAGCAAACACTAGAAACTACTAACGCGCATGCGCACAGTCCTTCTGAGACCCCCCTCCTCAGTGGAATGTTGGCAAAAATGGAGAGTGAAGAACAGGGCCAGAAAAGCAAACGCATTCACACAGAGTCCTCACACTTACTGATGCATTTGCCCTCGTACGCCACCCCGATGGACCTGCCCAGCAGACAGGTAGCTCTTCTCAGGTGACACGCGCTGGCGTAGATGATCCCGTCATTTCCACACAGGTACTGCTCTGGAGACGTCACCTCGGGGCAAATCCGATTACACGTCACACAATATGCGTTATTTGTCTGGTCCACCACGCACGTGGAGCTACCGGGGCACAGGACGTCACGGCACGTTTCTGTTCAGGAGGAAAGTGAAACGTTTGATGAAAGAAACTCATATAAGAGGAAAGCTGGTTTTAATGCATGCTGTAAACAAACAAACAAACAAACAAACAAACAGAAGTCCGACCAGTGACTTACTCTTGCACTTGCCCTGGTACTGCACATCCAGGTCAGGGTGGCCTTTACATTTGGCCTTCAGCAGCGCGCATTCGTCTTTGTAGCTCTTGCCGTCGGAGCCGCACACCGGTCCTTTCCAGGTGATGTTGGAGCAGTCTGGGGCGCACACGCAGCGGGGCTTGCTCCTCCTGTTCATCTTGCACCTCTTCCCAGGCCCGCAGTCAACATTATCACAGGTTTCTAAAATAAAAGGTCGGTGTTAAGTGACGCCAATAAGGATTATGGACATGCGCACTGAACTGTTCTGCAGGAAACGAGCCATTTACGCACGCATTTGGCGCGTAAATCACGATAACGGCACAATTAAATGCATTGACTGAGGTGTATTATGTAGAAACGAAGGGAAATGAGTGCACCTCCACCTTTGCAAGGTATGCAATTAGGGGCTCCGCCATTGAAGATCATCCACCTAAACAGGGTGCTGTTGGGGACGTCCTCTTCGGTCCAGGATGTCCCCAGCCGTCCGCTCCGACAGCACTCGTCCCTGCTCATCCCGGGCATGTAGAGCACCTGGCACCTCCCGTTCTTGCCCTGCTGTAGCCAGCAGTTGCCAGCTGAAAAGAAAAAAACAGTGAAAAAGAGCTCCAATGTCGCATGTTGACTGTCTGAAACACGCTGACCCAGACACACACACACACACACACACACACACACACACACACAGTGCAGGCAAGCCCCATATTATCCCGCGACGCTCCCTCCCTCCCTCCCTCTTTTCGCCCTCCCGGCACTATTTTGTCTGATTTTTTCTTTTTCTCTTTGCTAGACTGTTAACACTTGCATATCCCATCGGTGACTGACAGCCCTTACAATGCAGCCACAAACCAAAAAGTAAGGAGAATCTTTGGAGAGAGGAGGGGGTGGTGGTGGGGTCTTTATTCCCAGAGCCTCCTTGTTATCTCTGGACAGAAAGTGGAGTGTCTAGACAGTCTTAAATAGCAGCCACTCTCTTTCAGAAAAACCACGGTCTTTAAGGTAATAAGACTGAACACAGCAGCGTCTCCAACGCCTTCAGAACAATATGGATCCACAGGACAGTTTTTTTATGAATGTCTGCAAATCCAAGTTTTATTTCAACGCGTAAAAAATAAAAGCAAGTTGTGCTGTTTCCAACGCGTCAAACCTCCTTTCATCCAGCAGAATGTCTGAGGCGACACAGACACACATGACATGAAGTGTTCACGAACTGCTTTAAATTGAAGCCAAATGTCTCTGACATAGATTTAAGCCTTAAAACGAGCACAGGCACTTTCCATTTTTATTCCTGTCACATTTTAATATCGCTCAAAAACATCTTTTAACGCAACTAGATGCGTGCGTAAAAAATAGAAAACAGACGCCCTGAAAGTCCCCTTGGATGTACATGAAGTTTGTCAGAGGTTGGAGCAGAGCATCGAAACACTTTAAAATGTTCACACTAAACTATGTGACTGTGTTCAGGTATTATGGAGAGCTGCCGCTGCCACCAGCGCGGCGTGGCGGCTTAAACGCGTGCGCCTTCAGCGAAGCCTGCAGAAAACTTGCCTTATAGTGTCACTTTAAAATGTCCCACTGGCACCTGTTTTATGGAGGTTTTCTACGCACGCACCGTCTGCTGGGGAGAGTTTTATCAGCGGGCTGAAGGAAAAGGCAAAGTCACTCCTAAAAGTTTCTTGGTTTGCAGGATCCGACACTCGTGCGTCTGAAAGTCGAAGTTCACCCAAAAAAAAGACGCAAGATGGAGAGAAAAGGAGGTGAAGAGGCTTACCTTGAACTTTTTGATGTTCCATAAGGTGACAAAGCCAAACGAACAAGAGAAAAATGCCCGGGTGGAGGTGGTGTTTCAGCATCCTAAACATGATGGAGAGGCAAAGTGGAACCACGGACTATTTGACACAGCGCAAAAGTAATCTGCTTAAGGTGGCAGTGTTGAATAAGTGTCAGTCTGAGAATGCAGCGTCTCTTTTTAAATCTATAAGGGGTCTCGGGTCTGTCTTTGGTGGGCGGTCTCCTCTTCTGTGGGGGTGGGGAGTTTTTCTTTTCTTTTTTTTTCCTTACCAAAGTTCTTTCAATCCCAATCAGGTGACATCGTTACAGACAACTTTCTCTCTCCGGAGTAATTAAAGTGTGTGGAAAATACCCGCGCATCTCCAACCAAGCAGCTTTAACTGTGAACCTCACCGGTGGCTGTCAGGTATCTGAAACCCCGAGCAAAGCAGGCAGGAGGAAACTCAACTGATGAAAACGCCGTTTTGATGGGGAACATTTTTAATCCTTGTAGTTTATGGAACACATGAGTAGGACGCACAGGGGGGTTACGCAGGTTTTAACAGGAAATAGGTCTTTCAAGCCATTCTAATAAAATGATGGTAATAATTGGAATATTATTAATATCGATAGGACCAACAACAATAATAATAATAATAACAATAATAATAATAATAATAATAATAATAATAATAATAATAATAATAATAATAATAATAACCACATGGCTGTTATTGGAGCATGCGCAGGGCCTGGTCCACTCATACCTGTCCTTCACAGTCAGACTTGGGTGTAACTGATATTTTTTCCACTAACTGCAGAAAAAAAAGTGTAAATCTTTTGATGAGAGTTGCCTTTTGGATATATATCCGTGCTCAGACAATAATAGAATTCATAGTAGTCCGCAGCCGCTCTGCTAATATTAGAACAGACAGTTGTTTGGGTTTCTCTCCCGGGTCAAGCTTTTAAATATAATCAAACCTGTTTCCGAAGAGGCTTCAGACAGAGGAGAGCAGGGTGTAGCGTTTCACTGAATGAACACACACGCACGCACGCACGCACACACACGCACGCACGCACGCACGCACGCACGCACGCACACACACACACACACACACACACACTGTCTCTACTCCTTCAGAAGTCCTTGCGCGACCTCTTCAGCGGAACTCGGGTTACAGCTCCGCAGAGCACAGCGGACACCTGGGTCGAACCAGCCCCAAAAACACGACCGTGTCCAGCCTCCACATGCACGTGCACCGGCACCACGGGCCCGACCGGAAACATCAAGCACCACTTCATTTTTCACAGCTATTAATAAGGTTCCAGTGGTCCAGATCCTCCTGAGGTGACTTCTGTAAAGTTCACCCTGAAGACACTGACGTTTGCGTTTCTGTCCATGAACAGATAAAACAGCTGTTTGCACCAGGTTCTATCGTGTCTATAAAGGACTTGTATTGCTTCATCTCTGAATGGTACACTGCAAAAAGTAAAACATTGAATCAACTTCAAATGTTTCTTCAATTGGTCACAAAAAAAAGTGAGTTGAGTGAACCGAATTAAATTCAATTAAATGTAATTTAATTTGGGTCACTCAACTCATTTTTGTGTGTGTGACCTATTGAAGAAACATTTTGAAGTTGATTCAGTGTTTTACTTTTTACAGTGTAAGATGAACAACAGTGTTCAGTCTCAGAATTAACCCATTCAGACCCAGAGCTACTTCTGGCAGGAATTCCAAATGAATTTTCCCCACATTTAACCCCTTTAACCCTTTCATACATTAATTATGAGAACTTTATTCAAGATGCTTTTTCCTGAATATTTTTATATCTCTTTAGGCGTGGGGGAAAAAGGGATTGATTTTTTTTTTTTTTGTATGAATGTAAAATGTTTACTCAACTGGACATTGTGCATTTAATATTTGAAGCAAAGAAACATGTATTTACTGCCATAATGTGTAAAAACCATGAATTATTTGTTTTGTTAATGCTTCTAATCTGGTGTTTTCTCACATTTTTAACAAACTATAACATTAGTTATTACTCAGAGAATATGCACCAAAAAAAGTGTTACAGACTAATAACAATTAGCAATTAATTTACAGTCAAATAACAGCTTTATAGTCCAGTTACAGTAATGGTGTGAATGTCAGTGTATTATGGGATGGTGCATAAGTGTCCACTGTGTTGGCTGATATGGAACTAAAACAATAAAAGCATGGATCTCTAATAGAACAGCAGTAGAAGAAGAGTCCACTGGAGTGAGCAGCAGGAATGGAAGGGTTCAAATGGTTCATCACCGTCTATTAGAAAATGATCCCTTATATTTTTACAGTGAAAATCAGGTATTTTCATATATTTAATTAATTGTCTGACATGTAGATGTTCAGAAAAGTACATTCAAAGGTTCTTGTATCAGAACAGAGAAACGGGAGAAAACATGATCTTCTCAGGTAAATATAGAGTTCATTGCACATGAAAAGGAGCGGCGCAGCGGTTTGTCCGACTCCATGTTTGTTTTGTGTGAACTCATGTAGACGCTGATGCTGTTTCCATGTTTACTACAGAGACCACGGATCTGAAAAACACATCTGATGTTGTGGAAAAGCTGTCAAAGTGCATTTCAGATGAATTATTTCTCTGCATTGATAGGATTAGTGGTTGAAACGTGGTTAAATATTTTAGATCAGTCGATGCCTTTGGGTGTTTGAGAGTTAAGAAAAGATCAACCTGATCTGAGTTCATCTGGATTTGATTTCTTTGAAACAGCGACAGAAATAAAATGATGCTGTCCATACATTTTTAAAGACACTTTACAGAAACATAAGTGACATGAATTAATGTTGGTTAATGCAATAATAAGCATGAAGTGACAGTTAATGAACGTGTTTATCGTGTCCTACAGCCTTTCCAAAGCTTCAGTTATGGATTCATTATGTATTGATCCTGTATGTTAGCGCTCACATGGTTCTGGTGTCGCACACTCACACCTGGAGAGGAGTTTAGGACACGTGTAAATACAGCTACAAACCAACTGACACACGTATATTATGGGGTTAATGTCACTTGAAATGACTTTAACACTTCACAATAAGGATGATTATTACTAAGTATCATGGTGAGTGTAGACTGACAGTCAGCCTTATTGTGTTGACTAATGTGACTAGCATTACATAACATCTGACAGTGACTAGATCAAATATATATACATGAAAACATTTATAATACACTGTAAAAAATAAAACATTGAATCAACTTAAAAATGGTCTTCAATAGTTCACACCTAAAATAATGAGTTGAGTGAACTAGATAGACTGGACTCACCTCATTCCGTCATGTGTGACCTTTTGAAGAACGTTTTTAAGTTGATTCAATGTTGTACTTTTTACAGTGTACATATATACTCTTCTTTTTGTTTTGTTTCTCAGATCATTTTTTATTTATGTTTATATCTACTATATATGTGTATAATTTTGTCCAATTATTTTGTTTGGAAAATGTATGAAGTATTACAGTTCAAACAATCTCTACACTGTAAAAAGTAAAACATTGAATCAACTTAAAAAACTTTCTTCAATAGGTCAGACATAAAAAATGTTTTTGAGTAAAACAAATGAAATTACATTTAATTTGTTTTACTCAACTAATGTTTTATGTGTGACCTATTGAAGAACATTTTTTAAAACTGATTCAGTGTTTTACTTTTTACAGTGTACGTTGCCAGGCGTGCTGATATGGATGTATATTTTCAACATTTGTCTTTATTTCTATTCTTCACTCTGCTTATATCATCTGTTGATATTGTTCTTACCAGTATGTGGGACTGACTCCAAAGCCTGTTTAACCTCAATAAAAAGATCTTATTTCAAACATTAATAATAGGAACACCACTGCTAAATGACTTCCTGTTTAAGGAGTATTTTCACATTAATTAATGTTAATATACATTTGTACTGTAGTTAAGATGAACACCATTTGTAATAGATTACTAGACACATTAGCTTTTTATTTATGGTTAAATAAAATGTGCATGCGTCCATGTGTTTATGACTTCATCTGTAAATGAAGGTGATGCAGTTCTAGAAAAGTAAAAGTCTTGTACAAACCAATGTATGGACATCATTCACAGACGGACGAACCAGGACGGCTGTTCACTTAAATAAACTGAGTCCATGAGCAGAACCCTCCTGACTGAACTGTGGATATTAGACACATTCATAAACACAAACTGTTGCTTCATTCCATAATAAATGTCAGTGGAACCTGAATGTTCCTCATCTTTTATTTGGGAACATGGGTTTATTTTATTTATTATTATTTATCTTTATATTATTTATTTTATTTTTTTATTATTTTATGTCAGTGATTACTGACTGGAACAGACTAGATCTGACCAAATATCTACAGTTTAAAGCTCTTTCCAAACAGAAGGTGTGGTCACAGGACAGGGGGGCGGGGCTTCTAGTTCACTGCTGTTCCGTTCCATCTTCTGCTCTTTCTTACTTTTGTTTCTTTGTGTTTGTTGTTTATCGTGTTAAACTGTGTCCCTTCCATTACCACTGTTGCTCTGTAGTTACTGTTAAATATACTGCATTATAACTTGTGCAGACTCTTATTTTGATAGTGACTATAAACTTCTGCCCTTTTCCTTTTTGTAAATAAGCTGCTGCTTCAGCCCACGCCTTTTGCTCATGTTTCATCTATAAATAATAACTGTATGTTTGTATCATGTTCTGTTAAAGGACAAATAAATGATTAAATGAAATGAATGAATAAATAACATTTGAACAACAAAGTGTGTGTGTGTTAAATGTGTGTTACTGAACATATTTACACATAAACAGTGGTTGAAGACGTCCGTTTGGAGGCGTTTCTCACTGACCATATTCCATCGGATCATCTGGGAATCTTGAGGTTTTTCTCCAGCTCTGCCTCCAGAAGTGGACCTGTTTCCCCCAAACTGGATGTGAAATGACGTCGTCCGCAGCTCGACATGGATCTGACTGGATCAGTTCAGCTGTCATGTTGAAAAGGTTTGGATGAGACATTTTTGAAGTTTCGACTGATCTGCACACGTTGACTGGATGTGGAGTTCTGCTCAGTAAATCACTGCGGGGCTCCAGTGTGTGATTTGTGAGGTCAGTGTCTTTGAAGAGTTGAAGTTTCCAAAACACCTGACATGGGGAGTCCATTCCTGCCACTGCTGGATCCACTTGAAAGTGCTGGCTGTTGTCCTAAAGCCATTAATGGCATCAGCAGAAGGACGAGCAAGACTGACGGTCCCAGGCCCAGGACGGCTTCAAACACATCCAGTGACTGATGAGTCCGTGGAGAGGAGATCACCTGCACTTCCACCGACAGGAACGCCACCGTCCCAGCTGATGAGCAGCACACGGCCCACAGAGGGTTCAGGCTGAAGGTTCTCTGGAGCAGCGCAACAGGTCATTTCAGCTTCAGGATTTATTTGATAGGAGCTGAGGTGTTCTGAGCAGCCACCAGGATCAGATCCATGAAGGATTTCCATGTAGTTCCATTTCTGCTGCTTATCTTCTGATCATCTGCACATCTATCCGGCACTCCTGCACTATATACAGTATACTTTCCACTATATATAGTGGAAAGTGTACTGTATAAATCACACTGCACTATATAAATCACACTTTACACTATAGAAAGCACACTTTACACAATCTAAATCACACTTTACACTATATAAAACACACTTTACACTATATAAATCACATTTTGCACTATATAAATCACACTTTG
>JAQQZY010000029.1:11347117-11357723 GCA_030068375.1 Ostorhinchus rueppellii
ATAATAATAATAATAATAATAATAATAATAATAATAATAATAATAATAATAATAACAACAACAACAACAACAACAACCTGATTTAACCTATTCTATTTAATGAAGACGACAAAGACGTCCCTAATCCTAACCCAAAGACGAAAATGAAGACAACAACAACCAGCATTTGGCTGGTGAGCTAAAAAGGCAAATTGAAATGGACTGTCCACAAATGTGAAGACACTGTACATGGACATGTTCATGGACTGGTCATTCAACATGACAACAATGGAAATGTAAAACATCCAGTTACTGAAACACATGTTCTCATGGACAGAACATGACACAGGTCAGAGGTCAAAGGACGTGACCTCTGACCTAATTTTTGTAAGACTTTGAGGGATAATATTAAATTCCCTTAAGTCCTCCTTATCATGTTTATTAATCTTAAGAGAGTAATATGAAGAGTTAATGGATTTTCCAGTTTGATCCAAACTAAATGTGCAAATGTGACCCCCCCCCCGGTCACAGCACAGGCCCAACAGCTGTGGACTCTGTCCCAAATGAAAACAACATTTCTTGTGCAACATGAAAACATTTCAGACCAATAACTGAAAGTTCTGCAAAGCTGATGTCACCAATAAATAGAAGAAAAAGAAAAGAACTGATGATGGAGGAAGTTAAAAAGAAGCTGGTTCTAGTTCTTGTTCCCAGTAGAATTCTCTCCATGGTTCTTATTGTTAGTTTTTTTCATTTTCTCTGTGAGGGTCTTCACCACCTCCTTCCTCCTTTCCCCTTCTCTCCTCCCCCTCTCTTCTCCTCCCCCTGTCTCTTCATGTCAGGTCCGGCATCGAAATGTGCCTCAACTAAACTCATAATGAAGACAGTAGAATATGAAGGGAAGCCTCAGATACTTTATGAGGTTTCCTTTGGTGAAGCAAATGTGTTTAGCACCAAACAGAGCAGACTACCATTCTGCTGTCAGGACGCTGGACAAGACAAGTAAAAAAAAAAAAAAAAAGAAGTTCAAAAGAAGCTGAAATAACAGCATGGCAGCCTCAGATAGTCAGGCGTCTATAAAAGGAGATGCAGCACACAGAAACGAGGACCACGTTTGAGTCCACGAACAAAATGGAAATAAAAACAACTGAACCAAATACCGACAATGTGACAAAAATATGAAGCGTAGATGAGACTTTCAGGTATTAAAGTACCATAAATGGACATTAACTGACATTTGTGACATTTCATCAGATTTTATGTTGTGGCTGCTCTAAAACCTTCCTTGTTGTGGGTTTGTACAAATTACATGTTTTGTTTTGTTTTTTCAGTCATTGTTCTTTGGATCCCTGATGCAAATCTGCACCATCCTAGAAACTGAGTAGTCAAAGCACAGACCAAAAAACTCCTCTGTGGTCTGTGGAACTGGGTTTGGACCTTTTTACTCTGTTTCCTTTTTTGTGCTGGACATTTAACACAACCTACAGACTACGTGTGTGTTCCCCACACAGAAAACAAACACTGAATGACTCATGTTTTTATGTTCCTATTAATAGGGTTAGAATCACGTCTTACTCAAGAAAGCGAGTGATGTATTCTTTGGAGCAGGGCGACCAAGTGAGGGGTGAGCTGTCGTACATGAGCTGTCTGGACATGATGAACGGGTGCCTCCCGTCCAGCTCACAGTCGTTCCCCTGGCCGTCATGATGGATTCCAAAGCTGTATTCAAACACAAGTACACGTCTGGTAAATGAGAACAATATGGTGTCCCATGTCACAGGAATACAAAGCTGTAAACCAAACAACCTGCCTCCTCACTTTTACTCTGGTTACAGCTCTGGTTATACGAGATCCTTGGCTATTATTGGAAAACACTTAATGTAATAATGGGCTGGAGTTGGAACCCTCAGTTCTATAGAAACAGTAGATGGAACTATGGTTTGGTATGATGTTAGGTAGGGCTCATATATCTGCCATTTGACTAGAAATTAGATCTGTCTGTGTAGTGTGGTAGTTGAGTGTGTGACAGCCGACATCTGCCTGGGAATGTAGATTAGAACTGGAATTACCTTTCACATGTCAGTGTAAATATATTGTAATAGTAAGAGTTTGAGTTGGTCCACTGCTATCGCTATAAACATTAGCCGAGCACAGCACTGTAGCCTACATTTGAATGCTTCTTATATCTTGTCAGAGGATTATTTTACTATATATGAGCTGTTTTATTAAAGCCTATAGAAACATGGCATGTCTATAGATGCTGTTTTTATTTTGGGGGCAGCTGTGGCCTAGATGGCTGGAAAATCAGCTGATGAGTCGGCTTGTGTCCGATAGGATGCTGGTTCGATTCCCTAGACTAGCAGAGAGTTATTGGCTGATGTGCCCCTGAGCAAGCGAATCAATCTCCCCTTTTGCTCCACGGGCGGCTGATATAGGAAGCCCACTGCTCCGAGTCTGCAGTGTGTGATGCATGTCTAGTGATGGGTTAAAGGCAGAGGTCATATTTCAGTGTGTTGCATGTTTACGTGTGACCCTACTGACAAAACAAAAGATTCTTCTTTAACTAGCATATTTGTTAAGTTAGCCTTCATTAAACTAATTAGCTTAACATCAGACAAATCTTTTCAGTGTTTTCAGATTCATCTGCAAATAAAAAGTACATTTACATATTATTAACTTCTCTCCCCGCTTTCTCCTCACTAGGGTCACGGGGGTCACATGGAGCCTATCCCAGCTATTTAAGGGTGAAGGCGGGGTACACCCTGGACAAGTCACCAGTTCATCGCAGGGCTGACATATAGAGATCAACAATCACTGTCACATTCACACCTATGGGCAATTTAGATTAGCCCATTAACCTATCAGGAGCATTTTGAATGCAAATATTATAGAAACAATTACATTATGAATAGATTTAAGTTGTAAATAACACTTCTATGCTGCAAATTCTACATGGAGACATGTACAAACTGTGCAAAAGAATCCCATTAGATCATTTAGCCCTTTATGATCAGTGTAAAAGACTACGATGACAAATTTAACACCAAAAAATGATCATATGACAGTTACTTTTTAATGTGTAGATTGGTCTCAATTCAAGTTCTGTCAAAACTGCTGACATTTATATAATCAGTGGATTAATAAAGAATGTAAACAATGCGAGCATGTTTCTATAAAGCCTCGTCCTCTAGTAAAAAAGTGATGAACAGAAAAAATCGTGTCATGCTTCTGATCTCCTTTTGCTGACTGTTGGTCTACAGTTAGTAAAACAAATGGTAACTGACACTGTATGTGTAATGCAGATATTATCCTTATGAAAACAGACACTTCATTAGTCCATGTTTATTCACACACACCTGTGGCCCATTTCATGAGCGATGGTAAATGCAACAGGTAAACCTGAATCCTCGTTGATGTTGCAGCTGCGGTGTGGCTGGCACATCCCAGACAGATGAGACAGACCCAGGGTCTCACAGGGCTGATTCATTCCTGCACAGATGTCTTTCCTAAACATCAAAGACAGGAGCATTACATTTGTGTAGTGTTAGCATAATAGCCCAAGTCATACACTATATGGACAAAAGTATGTGGACATGGTAAAATCAGGTCTTTCTTTTCTAACGGGTCTGGGATACGAAACAATAATGACTAATGTCAGAATGGAATAGTTCATGATGAATATCATTGCATTAGTTTAGTTTAAATTTTTATGTTTGCTTCCAAAATGCCTCAAAGATGGTTTTAAATTAATTTCTCTGAACACTGATTTTGTTTTAGCTTTTTTTTTTTTAAATCCACGAATATGATTTTAAAGATTCTTTCTCTAAATTTCTAAAACATTTTTCCTGCTCTGACTGTAAATAATAATTTTCTCCCACATCTAACCATCAACTGTCATCACATCTGACTGAGGAAGAAAAATCTGACATTAAACTTGAAGGAAATACTGATGTTTTTAAACTATATGGACATAAATATGTGGACACATCATGTCTACAGCTGTCAGATGTCCTGTTCATGAGGATCAGGCACAGAAACATCAATATTAATGATCAATATAATATGTATCCCATAATATAAACCTATATGATGACACTTGTCATTATTGTTCAGTATCCCAGACCCCAAACACCTGGATTCAATGCTTTTATCCGTATGTTTGACACTGAAGATAACCATACACCATTAAATGAGACTAGAATGTCATAGTTGTTATTTATCAACTTTATAGAAAACCTACTGTACTTCTGTCCACATGTGTTTGTCACTGACCTGGTGACCAGCACAGCCAGGTCATGATGAGCTGGATGTGTATCACTCTGAGGATTAAGGTTTTTCTGCCACGCACAGAAACTGGACAGAGTGGTGTCTGCATGGTGAACTATTTTCAAGCCTTTCTACAAAAGGAAAACAAAAATGCTTTTATGCACATTTTGCACATAAATATAAGTTTAAAGCAGTTTGTAATATTTGTTCTGTAGGGGCTTTATTTTCAGATTCGGAGAATTATAACTTGTGAATTTAGCTGCAAATATGTAATCCAGGTGAAACCAGAGCTGCCTGATGATTCATTTTTTCCCCTCTTCACATTCTTGTGTAAACAGGTGTTTATTACACAGGTAGTGACAGGACTCTGCAGCACAATAAAAGCTAGGGTTGTAACCAGAGGGTGAATTATTTTATTAAACGGGTGCAAGGACCTGGTGGGCTCTATGATCCCACATCATCAACAGGTGCCTATGAAACCCCCCAAAGGACATGGTGTTTAAACTGTATCTGTAACCATCACATTTCTAATATGACTGTTGCATTTTATGCACATACTGTCTTTATCTACCTGTTTACTGAAATAAAAAGTAAACACCCTGATTTTAATGAAGCAGGGTTTGCATGTTTCTGACAATATAATAGAAGTGGGACCGTTTTAAATTACATGAACCTTTGGATCTAAATTCTTCGAAGTGAACACAGTGTGGAGGTGACATAATGTCAAGGAGAAAAATGTTTGACTGGATAAAAACTGTATTCTATAGTCTTCATAGTAAGTGTTCTGGGTGTTTGCAGCAGAGGCTTTAGCTCTTTTATCTTTCACACCACTGGCTTTGACTGTATTAGTTTACAGAGAACAAAATGGTTTACCCCACCCGGCTGACCAAGGACACCTCATGGGTAAGACTCAAGGTTTTTAAAAAAGTTGACTTTTTTCAGACTATGGTCTGGATCATGAAGAAGTGTCAAGCAACAAATAAAATACAGCCATGCAGAAGTGTCCAAAACGGTTTGGATCCCTACAGATAATAATTTCCTTATTCATCAATACTATACTTGAGTGTATTATATCACACATCTGTTTAATTATTCATCTTCTATCCCCGCTTTATCCTCACTAGGGTCACGGGGGTCACATGGAGCCTATCCCAGCTACTTAAGGGTGAAGGCGGGGTACACCCTGGACAAGTCACCAGTTCATCACAGGGCTGATCTGTTTAATTAATTAAGAACTAAATGTATAGTCATAGTTAATGGCTTTACCAAGTTGGACTTTCTAAGCTTTCTGAATTTACTTTGTTTATAAAGTACAACAAAACCATCAAAAGACTCTGGCAGGGACATTTTCATCAGGTTTATGTGCACTTTAATTCATGGACGGTGTGTATTACATTATATAGTTTTTCAGCTCGTCTGGAAATCAACCAAGCCAATAAGTGACATCACAGGTAGATACTTGTATAGAGTTGATGTAAACTGTGCCTAAAGTTACAACCAGACTCAGCTCGTTCAAAGAGTGAACATAACTGTTCCAGATTCATTAATGCTTCATACACTAATAACATTTAAAACTGAGTAACAGTCATGAAAATATATCCAATTAAGAAAGTGTTACCTCTTCTCCTTGGAGCAGGATGAGACGAACCAAAATGACATGGATGGCATTTCCAATACTAGCGTCATGAAAGATTCCAGCCACCTGGTGACAACGTACAGGTCAAAACTACGGCAACCCACAAGTGCAAACACACGAACAACAAACGTACAAAACACAAACACAACTCCTTAAACACATGAACGAACTGCAGCTCTTACGGAACACCGGAAGTGAGAGCAGAAACTGTTGTGATTGGTCCAATCAGGCACAGCTAGTTGGTGCTAGCTAGCTAATGACAATGTGACCGAACTGTGCTTAAGCTAACTGTATCGGCATTAGTGGGTATGCTAAGTAAAGAAGAGTAAAGAAAATGGATATATACGAAAATGTACTAGAACTTTTCCTGTTAACTGAGCACTTACACGCTGTTATTTTACTGGAAAATAAACGTGCCTTCCCGCAATGAGCACAGTTAGCATTAGTTAGCCGCTTAGCCCTTACGTGGGTCTCCTCTGGTTTGGTTGCTTGATTGGACCAATCACAACAGTTTCTGCTCTCACTACATTCCCTTTCTGTAAGAGCTGAAGTATGTTCATTTGTTTAGGGAGTTGTATTTGTGTTTTGCCACTTGTACATTTGTTTTCAGATTTATTAATGTGTTTGCACTTCTCAGCCACCGTGCAAACCAAAGGTATTCGGAGCTTTGAAAACCATATGAAATCAAGCTCCATTTGGAGTCATGAAACATGTCTGACTGCAAATGTAAATAGAAAATCTAAGCAAACTCTCACCATGTTCATGATGGTGAAGATGTAGGACTCCACATTGTCGTTGCCATGGTACTGGATGAGTTTGGCGTCGGCCACCACCATGGTCTCCACCCAGCGCTCCCTGCTGACGGAGCGCCGCCAGCGGGATCTCACCTGCTCCTCCCCCCTGTGCTGTTCCCTCTCCCATTCCTCCCTTTCCCTCTCCACCTGGACAGAGTCACTGGGAGCATCTGAAGTGTGGATAATGGGAGAAATCACTTCCAGAACACCAGCCGCTTATCCTGGCCTGACACTGTTAAACTGACAAAAGCACTCACTGGTGGATAATTATGGAAACACCTGCAGGGCCAGACACACACATCAAATCTGACACACACCTTGAACTCCACAAGGGCTGGGCGGGCCTTTGGCATCAGGACTTCGTCTTCGTCTGTGAGATTCTGTAATGTTTCTTGGATAGATTACGTGGGCCTGTGGAGTCCCTCCAGGATCACCAGACAATTTCTGAACAGGTTCAATAAAAAAGTGGCCTCCTGACAGCGAGAAGAAGCCTCTCTGAAAATATACACATGAAAACATCAGAAAAAAATGGATGTTGGCTCACATTCATTATTAACTACATTACTTACAGCTAAAACCACACTGTTGAAGAGCAGAATAATGAAGGACGAGTGTGAGGCGTTCACAGAAATCACAAGACATAGAAGCACTTAGACAGCTGTTGGCTTAAAATGGGAATTAGATGACACCAGTGAAAGAATGAAGCTTTGGAATACAGTTATTTTCAAAGCCTGAGAAATACAAAATATACAAATCCTTTTTTCTTTATTTCCTCTTAAATAATAATTTGTTTATATTAACGTGAAACTCCCATTTCAATTAAAAAAAAAAAGATTTTAAAAAACACCTCAGCAAATTAATAGTTAAGAATACTTGCAGGTGTTAAAGGTGCAATATGCAACAACATCAAGCAAAAAACAAGTCTCACTGTTCGCTTTTATCTTCGTCCGCTGTGAACATATGATGCTATATCTAAAACACCCTCTTTGGCTTCATCACTTTCTATAAGAACAGGTACACTGGGTGTCTACAGAGGACTAGGGTTGTCTTAAAAATAACTCCATTTTGCTGAATTTTCCTGAACGAACATGAGTTCTACCCCCCTCCCCCCACTTTAACTGATGCAAAAGCTTCTCATTTCTTGAACAACCATCAGTTTGACAGAAGCATAAAGACTGGACTGTGTTTAATGGACAAAGGTCATGTGGTCTGAGGAGTCCAGACAGACCCTGGTCCAGAAGGATGGATGCATCAGGGTGAGAAGAGAGGTGGAGGAAGTGATTACCCATCATGCCTAGTGCCTGCAGTACAAGCCTGTGGGGGCAGAGTAATGACCTGGATCAGTAGGTTCAGGTCTAGGTTCAGGATTATGTTTATGTCCAAAACAGTAGTTCAGCTGAGCCTGAATAAACGGAACGACCAGGTGGGAACGTCAACGACGTTTTTGTTCCCTAATGACACAGACATGGACTGGCCCCCAGACCTGAACCCCCACTGAGAATCTTTGGGATGTGATGGAGAAGACTCTGTTGTGTAAGTATTGGCATCATTTATGCCACGTGAACATGTCCCATAATCCAAGTTTAAGGCAGTCCTTCAAATTATTATGGATGAGTTTTTCTTGGCTGGCGGTAACACAGATGGACAACAGACAGAAACAACACAAGGCAGCACGCCAACACATAACTGATAAACTCCATCAAATTCACTGGAAAAACACTGAATGATTTCCCAGATACGCTCAAGAAACAACCTGATAACAGACTGAGGGATTACCAACCTGCCATGTGATCCCAGGAGGACAAAAACTCAGTCCATCATGTAAAAGGAGAACAGACAGAGGTAAAATGTGGCAGAATCTAAACATTTGAGAAGATAAATGGTATGATGTGCCTTTTATTATTTACTCAATTCTCCTGCAATTTGTTCCAAGTACATGGTGTCATCTGTTGAAGACACGCTCCAAATTTACAGCTGTAATATAAAACTTCAGATGAAAACAATTTCCTCAAACCTTCTTGCCTAACACAGACTGAAATCTCTCGTGCATTCCTCTGTGTTCTCTTATTTAGAAGTGCCACAAAAACTCCACAAGCAAACACGAAACATTGTCATGTTTCTATCAGAGGTGAGATGTTGGCTGTTCCCTTCTCGACCTGCTAACAAAGGTCATTTCTCAGTAATTTCCTGGGCGGGACCATGACTGATGAACAGCTCTGTATAATGCATCCCTCTTTTCTCTCTGTCCCTGAGGCACATTCTCCATTTGCTGCAGCAGCGAAAGACAGTTTTTCTATGCAAGTATGCAATGCATGTTGTTACTGGTGCTGGCTATTCCTCTGCTGATTGTTGAGGTTGGCTGGTGAACACACATGTAGACATGGACCTACAGTAGGTACACAAACACACCTCTGCAGAAGTGTACATGCATACGCACACAAACAGACAAAGTCTGTCAGATCTGTGACTTTTGTCTATAAACACAGACATTATGAATGTTCCACCTCCAGCTCACTGTTTGCAAGGTCTCCTCATTAAGGTTTTTGTGTGTGTGGGGGTTTTGTGTCAAGCTGAGTCCAAACAAGCCCAGACTGTTCTGGGATGAGCCCCTCCCTCTCTCCTCTCACTAAACTAACTTTGAACAGAATGAATGAGGGGAAAACATAATTCTTCTCAACAAATGGAAACGTCCGTGTTGCCACAACTGAGACACAACACTTGTGAGTGTAATCCATATTCCAATTCCTATCACATTATTTATGCACTCAGGAGATATCACAACCTAGAGCAAGCTTGGGAAAATATTAGGACTCGTGTGTGTTTGAGGATCATGAGGCAGATGTGAAAAATGAGGCCATGCAGTGCTTACAGTTTGGCCAGCTTCAGTTCCAGGGGTCTACCCTGTGGTTTACTGCACTTACACACAGCTCCATTTTCTGGGTCATCTTGACAACTTTAACATGTGTCTGTTTCTTGGAAGAAAAGAAAAATCTCTTTCTATTAATTCAAACATCTGCAGAACTCGAAAAGGAGTGTCATCTTTCTGCGTTCAGTGAGTTCAGAAAGTCCAGATCTGCAGAAGTGCTCCCTGTGGACTGACTGAACCTTGTACAGTAAATGGACTTCAATTATTTATAGGATGGAACAGAGGAGCTTCTGTTTGTTTTTGCCCCGAAAACACTGCCATCGACAGAATATCAGCCAATGACACAGAGTCAAATCAAACCAAACAACCCTGTCCATGTAGATCTGCTCTAAACCTGACACACACACAGTCTTCTGTAGAAGTCTGAGGTTTGTTTTTGTGTCCAAACTCATCTTAACAGAAATGAAATCGCTTCCCCACCCTGACTCAGACCGTGGCCTACAGCCAGGGGTCCCAGAGCTGTGGTGGACTCATCCACAAAGCATGCAGCCTGATACTGTATGTCTACATTCAGCTGGGACAGCGTCCCAGAGGCCCCGTCCTCAGCTGATTCCTCTGGCACGCAGCCGCTCATCTCTGTTTGGCAGGATGAACAACATCCAGTTAAGAGTATCCAAGTCAAATTATCATTTAATTAGAGCATTTAGGTTCAATTCACCAAATGAACATGTTTATCATAACATGTGAGTGAACAGGAGAACATTTAAGTTACATTACCAGAGTACTTCAGTAGAAAAAAGTAACAGGATTAACATTGAATCAGAACAGTTACATGATTAATTTAATTTAATCTGAATATTTAAATGAACCCATAAAGACTCAGTGCTACTTCTGTGGAAGTTCCAGGAAGTTTTGTCTCTATTTAAACTTTCTTAAGTGATTCATCAGAATTTATAATAATATAATAAATCTTTTCAGTGTAAAGCCTGTATTTCCTATATTTAATTCTCTGATCCTGTAGATGTTCATTAAACTCAGATTAAAGTTGATGTTTATTCTATAAAA
>JAQQZY010000029.1:11604984-11616097 GCA_030068375.1 Ostorhinchus rueppellii
TATGCAGTGGGACATGTTATGTAGTAGTGACATTGAATCCAGAAACTTGTTACCTCAGTTGCCAACCAACAGTTGTCCATTTAACCAACAGGGACTGTTTTGGAGTCTGGAATCCAGTTTTAAGCCATAACTTTAACATTTTATGTTGGTACAAAAGCCTGCATGAATCTTGCATATTGCACCTTTAACACCCATGGAAATCACTTGGAAAAACAGAACAGAAAGTTCACGTAAAGAAAAGAAGAGTAATTAGTGCACGGCTTTGACTTAGGAATATTACACACTCTGTTATTGTGATAATGATATTTTTTTCATATATTGTGCCGCCCATGTAGGAACGTGTTTAACACGAGTCCACAACAGGAAGCACCACTTCAGCTAAAACACATTACTGCTGTTGCATCATAAAGTAAATAGTCTCTCTTTCTAGTAGCATTTAATTCATTTTTTTTTAAACGTATGATTGTGTTGCCAGTATGACTGAAAGTACAGCAGGGGTCTTTTCACTGGTTTCAGAATGTGATGTGACCATTCATGAGATTCATGTGCCCTATTTCCATAAATGAGGGCCTCTCCCTGGAGGATCAGGTGGTGCTGTCCTTGTCTCCGTGCCACACCCTCTCCCCCACTCTTCTGCCCTTGCTCTTGTGTAGTTTTACCTGCTCAGGTGTCACCTAATCCCTCCCCCCGGCCCTGCTGTGCCACCGACCCCCACCCCGAGACAATGGAGCTGGGCTGACATTACCATGACCTAATGGAGAGTAGAGTGAGCCATTTCCAAAGAGGGCACCCCACCGAAACTAGAGTTACTCCACTGAGATGAGGAGTAGGAGGCACCTTAGAAAAGTAGTTACTTTAGCCTTTTCGTCTTCCCCGCCCCTTTGGCTTTTGTGGCAGAACAGTGGCAATGTGTACAGTCAGAACCTGATCCATGCACAGCCGCAGTTTGTGTAAAAAGGTAGACGAGAGCGAGGCAAGGGTTTCATTTTCTAAGCTGCTGTATGATATTATGGCAGAGTGTGGTGCTGATTTAATAAGAGCGAAGAGTCTAGAATGATAAACTCACAGCATTAGTGATCTGTTGTACTGCCAAGAGTACAGTAAAACTACAGTATGGCCTCACTACCAGTGCTTTTCTGTGCACTACATGTGAAAATATGTTGCATTCAGTGTCACCACCTGTTCATGTGGGTGCCTTTTTGGGGGTGTTGAAACATATTAATCAATGTAAAATACTGAACCTATGAAAATATATAAATCATACCATCCCACAGAATTGTAGTTTTGTAACCATATCAATGGAGGTTTGGTCACAGTGCCTTAGGATTTGCATGTTGTTTTGTAACAGAGTAATCCAGTAGAGAGAAATTTAATTTCCAGCTACGATATATGACTAGGCTTATGTAAGAAATGGTGAACTTACCCTTATATTGACTGTTTCATCTAATGTTACGTTTATTTTGGCTCGTTACTTGATCATTTACACTTATCTTGTTAAATAAGTAATACAAAGTCTGATCTCTTCCTTCCTTAAGATAGTCTGTCATTGACATCCCCCATGATTTCATGCTACTTCAGTGTCTTTTTCAGTGTTATTTGGTGTTTTTGTTTGTGACCAACCATAATGGCAGACATTACAAACAGTACGTAAGGACTCGAGGTTATATCAAAGATTAGGCTACATTGTGATTGTTTTGATAGATATGGCAATACTTTTCATAAAGTCAGTGAGAAGGGTCAATGTTTCAGAGGAAAAGTTTTGAACCAACCCTGTGCTCTTTGTTCCCTTATGTTGAGAATGTGATTTATATGCTGGGGCATCTCTGCAGCACCACAAAACTAAACTTATAAACATATATTGTGACCCATTATACAGAACCTTTGAGCTCCTGCAATTTTGCATTTGAAATATTATCACAACCGTTTGGGCCAATTAAGTACTACTGTGAACGTCAAGCAAATGTTTGTGACAGCTGTTGCTGTCCCGTTCATGTCCATTCTCTTTGTCACATTTTTATTCTCCTCTTTGTAAACTAGTATTGAACCCTGGTTCGTATTGGCTGCTGTCTGATGATGTGTCTATGGTGTTGAACTAACCCGCTGTTTCTTTTTGTTCTTCAGCTTCAGGTGGTGCTTGTGTAGGAAGAGAGAGAGAGAGAGAGCGAGAGCGAGCGAGAAGGACAGACGGAAGGTGGAAATGGAACTGCCAAATCATGCCAAACAACTGCTGCTGCAACTCAACCAACAGAGAGCCAAGGGCTTCCTGTGTGATGTTATCATCGTGGTGGAGAATGCACTATTCCGTGCCCACAAGAACATCCTGGCAGCGAGCAGCATTTACTTCAAGTCTTTGGTCCTCCACGATAACCTCATTAACCTGGACACAGAGATGGTTAACCCCTCTGTGTTCAGACAAGTTCTGGACTTCATCTACACCGGGAAACTCCTGTCCTCAACAGACCAGAGCAGTGAACAGAACTTCAGTGCCCTCTTAACCGCAGCTAGCTACCTCCAGCTCCATGACCTTGCTGCTCTGTGCAGAAAGAAGCTTAAGCGCAGTGGTGGGAAAGCCCTGCCAGGTAAACCCTCCACTCCAGGTCCCCTTAGCCGCTTACGCCTCAACAACCAGCACCTTTCCTCTTCAACCCCCACTGGCTCCAGTAACCACTATCCTCCCACCTCTTCCGATGCTGACCAGCCACAGCCAGATGAAGGCCTTCGGGACAAACTCTCAGATGATGAGATGTTTGTTGGCAGCTCTGGGAAGAATGGGAACGGGGGGAACGCCGGCAGTAACGGTAACCTCAGCAGTGGAGGAAGTGCTGGGGAGCCAGACCTTGGGCTAGATCTGTCCAAGAAGAGCCCTCCCTCAGCGGGAACAGCCACTGATGCCCTCAGCCCCAACAGCAACTCCCAAGAATCCCCCCAATCTGCCTCAGTATCCACAACCAACAGTGCCTCACTGGATGACTCCTCAACCACCTTACCAGGTGTAGACAACTGTGGCTCGGACCCCATGGAGGTCTCATCAAAAGCTGATGATGCTCAAAACCAGCCTGATGGCCCCCCACCCCAAAAGAAAACCAGACAGGGTTCCCGAAAAAATGAATGGCCTAAGAAAGAGGCATCAGGGTTGAAGTCCGAGGATCATGACAGGCCTCTTGTTAACGGGGTCATTGTGGGTCCAAAAGATGGCCGGTCCTCAAGTGTTGGGGGCAACGGTAGCAGCTTTGTGTCAGAGCAGTGTAAAGAAGAAGATGAGGGAGGAGAGAATGGCCAGGACCACAGTGATGAGAGTGGGCAGAGCGATGGAGAGAGTGCAGGAGGTGGAGGAAATGGAGGGGGGCATCACAGCGCCAACTACGTGTACCGCCAGGAAGGTTTTGAGCCAGCATTCGGAGACAACCTGTATGTGTGCATTCCCTGTGGTAAGGGCTTTCCCAGTTCTGAACAGCTCAATGCTCATGTGGAGACGCACACCGAGGATGAGCTCTATATCAAAGAGGAGGGAGGGACCTTTGTGAAGGAGGAAGATGAGGAAGAGGCAGAGGACCTTTCAGCCACAGTGGGTCCCTCAAACTTTGGTTCGGAAACGCGTCCGTTCAAGTGCACAGTCTGCAGTAAGAGTTACAAAGACCCAGCAACGCTGAGACAACACGAAAAGAGCCACTGGCTGACCCGGCCCTTCCCCTGCAACATCTGCGGCAAAATGTTCACCCAGAGAGGCACCATGACACGCCACATGCGGAGCCACCTTGGCTTGAAACCGTTCGCATGTGAAGAGTGTGGCATGCGCTTCACACGCCAGTACCGCCTGACAGAGCACATGCGTGTCCACTCTGGTGAGAAGCCGTACGAATGCCAACTATGCGGGGGGAAGTTCACCCAGCAGCGCAACCTCATCAGTCACCTGAGAATGCACACCTCACCCTCTTAGAAATGCATCAAGCCAAAGAACTCTGGGAATAGAATAAAAACATTTCTCTACCTTTTTTTTTTCATCTCAAAAGCAAAGAAACGCACATGTACACATTCACATGCAGACAGTTTTACATATAAGTCTAGTTTACGACGCCCTGGTTTAAGTGAATGATGTAGCTTTTAGCCACAGCGGGCTCTTGGTGACGGTGGGATCTTGTCGATGCAAGGATCGTGTCATCATTTATACCGAGTGATGTCTGCTCACCTCTCAGGAGTTCAAGGGGAACAGTTTCCTCTTTTGTCTCTCTCCAAAGTCACGAAGCCATGGTGGAGTGGCACGACTTCTGGTCTGCGTTACAAGTCTGTTAAATGTGAATGTGGGTACTGATGTTAACGTCAAGCGCCCTCACCTCATAACCCCTCGGCAGCCTTCCTCTCTTTTTGTTTTTACCATTGAGTCATTTTGAGTTTCCCAGATTATTCCTTGAATGGCTAGCTTAAGAATCCCATCTGCACTCCAGTGCTACTTTGACCAAAAACCCGTGCAAGCAAACAAACGATACTGGCAATAATTCAGCAAAAAGTTTATTTTTACCCTGACAGCTTTATATCCTGTATTATGTTGGTGATGGGCATCTGTGTGTTAGAGGAGGGGTTACTGGGTTTGGGACCATCTCCTTGCTTTAAAAAGAAAGCCCAGAGAGAAAGAAGGTTCCAAGTGGAATGACATTGGATCAAGTTTTAGTTTTACAGACGACAAATACTCAAAGTCCTCTTCCTGGTAGTATAGAGAGGATGTTCAATGTTTTCTTTTTTGCCTGCTTGTGCACCCAGGAGGGGATCCTGGTCGGAAAGATGAACCCCTTGAGGTACTTGTTTTACTTTAAGAACTTGTAATGTTTCAGTGAATGTTTAAACTGGAAGGTCTTGGGATTTTTCTTGTCGAGGGGAGGGGATCTGGGATGGGATGGGGTGGGAGGGGAGGGAAGAGGGGTTAGTTTATTTGGGGGAGGGGGGCGGGGCTAAGGAGAGGGTGTTTTAGGCTGAACTGTATGTTCAGTAGGTACGTTTATTTTATTTTTTGTCTGTATAGCTTTCCTCCCCTCAGAAAAAGAAGTCTATTTATTTAGACTTGTGACCTCGCTACCTCTGATTACTCTTACAAACTCTATGTTGATTAGTTGAAAGTTCCTATGTAATTAATTGTAAAAAGTGTGTAGATTATGGTAATTTTTCACCTAATGCTTTAACCTGCCCATCTCTCAACACAGGTTTTTAATGCTCATAGATTTGACACATTAATATTGTTTTTAGCTGTTGTTTTTACTTGTCAAATATAGCTTTTCTGGGGAGCCCCTGCTCAATGTGGCCCCCACCTCAAAGTGTACTGTAGCTTCCTGCCTGGAGCAAATAGTGGTTAGTTAGTTAGTTTAGATGTATAGTGTTCCAAAGATCTTATGAATGTTGAGAACAGAGCTAACTAACAAACATTGCTAGACAAGTTCATAACCAAAGTTTTTTTTTTTTTTAAAGATGTACTTAAGATATATAGCATACTAAATTATTTCACTTTTGATTTCTTTTTTGCTGTATAAAACAAATTATGAATTATATTCTAAATCCAGACAAAGAAATACACTCTTTTAATGGCCAATGACTCTGAGACTGAGGAAGGAAAGCTTGTGCTGATTGGTGGGCTGGTATAACATCGACTTTACCACGTAACAAAAAAGAAAAAAAATGGTAAAGTTTAAAACATGTTCTTTGCTGAGCATGTTTTTGTTTCTTTTGATTTTTATCCAGAGTCGTTATCACTTTATATTCCCTGACTTTTTGCGAAACAAGACTTGATGACATGGTATGTGTTCTGTTCAGACCAAAAAAAAAAACAAAAAGAAAAAAAAAGATAGGAATTATAATCAGATTTTTTTTTTTAATGTGAAGTTGCTTGTTAGCTTTTTTTTTTTTTTTTGAGCCAGACTTGTGAAAACTTGTAATAAGAAGGGCGACGATGCAGAGATGCACTGGACAGATGACAACTCATGGACCATATTCACACGGTGGCCATTCTAATCATGCTGAGGGTGTGAAGCTCAAATGCTGTAAACCGTTTAAAGATGATGTCGTACTGCTGTGCTCAAGTTCTATCAAAAAAAAAAAAAAAGGAAAAATCAAAGACTGACACTACATTTCAAATCCGAAAAACATTTGATGACCTGTTGGCTTCCTTCAGACAACGGCTAACGTTCACATTCAGCCACTTTGGACTCAATAATTCATTTTAAAAATGTTAAATGATGTGACAAGGAAAGCATTAATTACATGTGAAATATTTATGAACATCTCTTTAAGCTGCTGTTGTGTTTTCATCTGAGCTCAGAATAATGTCACTCAATGTTACTGTTAACCAGATGAGTTCTAAGTGAAACGCGAGTAACATTTCCATCCAGACAAGACAGTTAATGTTCCTTATCTTTAATAGATGAATATATTTAACTTCCAAACATAAATAGAAACCTACAACAGCATATTAGGGCCACGTAAGAAAATAAAAACACTTGTCACTACGATAATAGTAGTTATTTAATGAGCATAAAGTTGTAGTTTAAAAAAAAAAAACCATTATTTAACAAGAATATAGTCATTATTTAACGAGAATAAAGTAGGACTTATTTACAAAATTACAGTTGGAATATTTTGAAAATTCATCAGTTTCCTGCTTTACTGAATGCGACAAGTGAAGCAGCAACAAATCAGTTCAGTTCTTATGATGAAACAAACCTAAATGTGCGCAAAGTCCTCAGACTGAGAACGGGTTGATGGTGGGCGGGGCTAATACCTCAGTATTTGGTGGGCGGGGCTAATAGGCTCAGCATTTGGCTGTGCATAAACCCCAAATGAAAGCAGAACTTCACTAAATGTTCCAATTCTTCATTATGTGATGAGTGACAACGATTTTATTCTCATTATATAATGACTTTATTCTCGCAGTGACACGTGTTTTTATTGTCGTATTTGGCCCTAAAGCGCCGTCGTAGAAACCTGTTGACACCTCAGAATGAATGGACACCGTTCCCGTTCCATCGTACAACAATAAATAATAATGACGTTCGGTAGGATGTGGATGAATGCAAACGTTAGATGCTGGGAGTTGTCGTTGCTTTGCTGGGAAATATCTACTGCTGGATTTTCTGTCATTTGCTTTTAAAAAATTGGCTGCCAACTCTTTTGCATTTCTAAGACTTGATTACAGCAGTGGAATATTAGCTTTTTTCCTCACATCAGTGGAGCTTCTTGTCTTGAGTGTGACATAGTCGCCATGCAATATCTCACAGATTGATGTTTTGTTTTTTTTTGTGAAATTCTCTGAAGCTTTACCTCATTGACTCGTCTGTTGAGTTTCACTGAAGCCTGCCCAGTGCATCTCCTCTTAAGAACTGTTACACTGTGGAGCACGAACCCTCACTACAAGTTTTTGGTATAGGCATTCCTCTATTGTATTGGTTTAACTCTTTGACTTTTGTTTTTATTCCTCCTTTGTCCTCATGTTATGGTCTGTGAAATTGTTATCAAAAAGGATGCAGCTACAGTTACACTAACATCACTACCGTTTTAAGGTACCTGCGTCCTGGACTCCCAGAGTTGTTACTTGGTTATGTTTGATATCGGTGTCTTTGCTGTTGCGCAGTTACTGTTTAGTGATTGCATGGTACATCTATGAATTTTTCACACTCCCCCCTACACCCTACCCCACCCAAACCACATCATCCATTGTTGCTTGTGACCTCTTCAAGCTTAAGAGGGAGTCCACAATGCGTTGCCTTCAAACGATTATTGTACTCGTCGGCACTAACTGCAATACAGCGTAATGTCTGTCATGCAAAAGGTGTGTTTGTACAACAAGATCCTCTAGCCATCTCTGCAAAAAGACTTTGCAGCTGCATTTGAATGCTTGCTCGTTAGACATAAACGAAGAAAACTCCAAACTGTGACCATGCTATTATTATTATTATTACTACTACTACTACTACTACTACTACTACTACTATTACTACTACTAGTACTACTATTCAAATACTTCAGGGATCGTTCTGCGTCTGTGAATGCAGACTCTCAGCTACATTTGTAAGACATAGTATTGTATCGATTTTCTCTGTATTTTAATCATGGGAAAAAAAGCAAAAACACTAGTTTCATATTTAAGACAAAACAGGGGGGTACTTTTTCAACTAACACAAAGAGCCTTGACAAAAGGCGAGGCAGCTCGAAAACGACATTTTAGTTAGTAACACAGTATGTTCAGAATAGTTGCAAAGTTGTACAAAGAAGAAAAAAGCTCATACCCAAATCCACAAACTATTTTTTAAACCAAAGCACATTTGAATGATTATGGAACCGTGTGTGGCTCTAAAAGAAAAAAAAGAAACCTATGTATTTATCTCATTGTTTACAAACTTTTACAGTTTTACAGACCTCAGTCGAGGCTCGGCCAGTCAGAGATGTGTTCGTGTGTGTTCGTGTGTTTAACGCTTTTCCACAGAGGTTGCTGCCAAAACAAAAGCGTAGCCTCACACATGGGGCGAACTGCTGCATATTCAATTAAGGGGAGGGGTGTGTGTGTGCTTCAGAGGCACCCCCCAGTCCCACCCCACTTCCATACCTTCTGCCAGCTGCCTTTGGGGGTGACCCTGCGCCCCCGGTCCCCTTGCCCTCTGGCCTGTCTTCAGATGAGACCACAGCGGCAGGGATGGGGGTGGGCAGCGTGTCCTTGACGTATTAATCTAAAAGGCATTGTTAGTCAGGGTCTTGTGTCTGTGTGTTTACCCAAAATGCACTTGAGGACTTCTACCTCTGCTGCATGGGTCTTAATATGTAGGAGCGGGTGGGTGATGCTTGAATGGTTTGGGGTGTTTAGTTTTTTTCCTTGTCTAAACACGGTACATCTCTGATGCTGGCTGTTTTTGGAAACCAAATTGGAGAATGTAGCTTTGGATAAATAACCGCATGTAAACGGGCTGATCTGCTAGTCTTAACTGTGAATGTTATTATTGTTTTTACTGCTTTTTTTTGTTTGTTTGTTTGTTTTTTTTCGCTGCATGTGTTCTGTGGGTTCAAAAAGCAGCAGCACAAACCTCTGGCTGGCCTGGCCTCATTACAAAGTTGGTGCAAACACTTATTGACAGTGTTCTCTTTTTTTTTTTAATTTTTTTTTTTTTTATCAAATGTCTATTGTCAGTGATGAATGTATTTATTTCCGGGCCTGCCCTCACCTCTGCAAAGAATTTGCTCAAAGTGTGTGAGACTGAGGTGGAGGCAGGACCCCCTATTTTATTTTATTTTTTTTTGTTTGAGGATTTCAAGCTGAGAATCAAAAAACAAGACATAAAACATAGCCATTAACCACCAATCTGTGAATTTTTTTTTTCTTGGAGATGTAATTTTATTTTCTTTTTCCAACTCAAAGAAAAATGGTCTATGGCATTTAATATCTTCTTTCTCAGTTATATCTGACAGTCTGTAGGGTTTTGTTTTTTTTTTTTTTTTCATGTAATTGACCGTGGGTGCTGTTCTTTTTTTCACCCATGTGTTTCTTGAGTTCTCACTGAATGACTGTACACTGGGGGAGTTGAACTTGAACCCCCCTCTCGTGTGTGTCTGTGGACACGGGCAGGACAAATGGAACCTGCCTGTGCAGAATGGAGGCTACTGTATCGTTTCAAAAAAAAAAAAAAAAAACCAGCTCTTCCTGGGTGTTGCCCTGCTGCTGCCATTCACACACTAAAAACAAAACGCTCACGCAGCAGAAACATAATCAACACTTCTCTGAACCATAGTGTTAGGATTTCTTGTCTTAAACCTCTTCCATCTCTTCACATTTCTGTTGTTAGATCCACATTGGAGGGTGTTTTTGTTTTGTTTTTTTAGTTTTTTTAAGCAAAGGTGAAGATAGCTTTACTAAGTGCACTTTGTATGTTCTTTCAGAAACCTCTGGGAAGACCCAGGCGCTCATATCCATTTAACAGACTGTTTACTCTTTGTCTTTCTCTTCTTACCTCATCATTGTTGCCGTGTGTTTGTTGAAGTATCATATCATTATGCAGTGTTACAAAAGCTTTAAAAATATTTCTATACAAAGCAGGAAACCGAGACGCACTGTATTCGGTGCTCCAAGTGTTTAAGTTTCCATCTCGTTTCTTGGTGGTGTTGATGATGTTTCACCTTGTGCGGTTTGTTCAGCTTTTTTTTTTTTTTTTTGTATCGTCGTAGAGGGGCTGGTCTGTCTAGTTATTAACGGAGATGCTCCCTTCTTCGTACCTCGGCAGACTGAACCAAAGCCAGTTGAAAACGGCCTCCAGTGCCGTTAAATCCTAAGCTTTATTGTCCCTTACTTTTATCTCGGATACACCCGACCCCTTTCTGCCACAGGCCCTTTGACCCTTTTGTAATCTGTTACTGCATGAGCCCTCTCTGGCCTTCTGCAGTTCCTCTAGTATTCGCTGTACGTGCACTGACATGTGCAGTAGTGACAAAATAACAGAAAAACAAACACAATTACCTCATGAATGAAACGTTCAGTGTTTACAGATATGTGCTATCTTGCCATTACATTACATCTCAGAATTTTTTTTCCTCCTTTTTTTTTTTTGCCGTCCATCTGTAACCAAAACCTTTTTTGTAATGGTTTGTAGCTAAATATTCCCATTTTCTTTACATTGGTTTATTATTTCATGGAGGAGATTTAGGGACATACTGAGGATAAAAAAAGGATATATCAAGAAGGCTGTTGTAATATTTGGAGGAAAAGTCATAATGGTACAAGGATGAAGTTGCTATATTTCAAGGAAATAGTCCAAATGTTACTTAAATTATCTAAATGTGGATGAAATGAAAGAAATCACACAAATAATGTAACGGAACAATGAAGTTTATCAAAAACAAACAGCAGCTGCTGGACTAAAACAGCAATATGAACAACATTAGTAGGATTTTAATAATCATTTTTCTTATAAAAGAATGTTGTTTTTTTATTCAATTTGTGTATCTTATTTTTCTTTTCAAAATTAACAATGAAAAACACAAACAGCTCAAATATTTTCAAAGGTGGCGGTCCACACTTCATTCTCTCGCTGTGTTTTTTTGTCCTCCGTATGCTCCTAGTATTCCTTCATTTTTTTGAAGGCAGTGACACCTT
>JAQQZY010000029.1:11916953-11930331 GCA_030068375.1 Ostorhinchus rueppellii
CAGCATCAGCAGGTTTATGGACACAACTGTGGAACTGATTGTAGTAGTTCAGTATTTGGTCTGAAATTCTAAAGAACCGAGTCACATACAAACAATTGGCTCATTTGAACATTGGTAAGGAACCCTTTTATCAGCTCAGACTGGGATTTCTGGAGCTGAAGCACAAATATCATAATATTATTGTTATTACAATGCTGTACATCCAGGTCACACATCATAAGTTTTGCTAATGTCGTGCAGCCCTCACCTCAAGTCTGAACCATGCAGGTTCAAACCGAGTCTCAAATACCTGACACGGTGTATTGAGTTATATTTAACACACTTTTAAATATCATGTGTAGAATACAGTAAACTTTAATGCCTCTTACATACATGAATAAACTGTCTTCATAAGTTCTTTTCCACATCCTACAGCAAGAATTTTATAATACACTTCAAATGTTTATTATAGCAACAACATTAACTACATATAATGTCAGGGATGTTACACTAAATATATTACCGTCTACTGATCTGGGACCAAAATCCAATATTCAGCCAAACACACAATAACTGTTGGTTTTCCACTTAAAGTTAGCTCTGTCAGTCTGAAACCTAAGTACTTTTAACTACTTTAACATTAGCCCTGAGGTCAAACTATAGCTGGACAAATAATACTGCGATTACCCACAGGATTTTTATTCTTTGTGGAACCTAAGATGTTAAGTTAAAAAATAAAATAAAATAAACAAATGCAAGTTGTTTCTTTCATGTTCTGGAGTCAAATGTCATACAGTGATGAACTAACTTAAAGGTGATGAAGTTGTTGTGAAACTGATTTACAATTTATCTCTGAGCAGGACATTCAGGAGTTCTTTGCTTGAATATTTTTGTATTGGGTATAACTCAGTCCAGAAGTCAAAACAGTTCAGTTCCAAAACTTTTATGAGTTCCTAAAGTCAATCAAATTGTGACCTGAGTCCCGATGACTCACATCCACACCCTGCTGAGATCATTCATTCATTTTGGTCAGAAAATGTGTGCACTGAGTTTTCTTACCAAACTGGACATGGACAGTGATATTACATGTTAAATTGTCATTATTTGATCGACTGATTGGGATATAAGTCAGTGTCAAATGAAAACATGAACACCTACTTGTGATGTTTTTTAATTTTACCTGTATTGCTGAGGTGTTTACGTCAAATTTCTTAAAAATGGCAAAGGCCTCTTCAAAGAGCTCATTGCTTATAGCAATATTAGCAATGTCTGGAGCGTCGTAGTTGTCTAGTCTGTTAATGTACTCCATCACACGAGTGCGGTCTGCCTTGATAGCTGTCAAAATCAGCAGGTTCTGAAGATTTCTGGGAAGATAAAGAAAGATTATGGAGTGGAAAAATACACCAAAAAAAACCAAAACATAATAAAGTTGTGTGTTTACACTGCAAAGTGTTCATACATCTGTACACATGCTTATTTCTAGACTTAATATCTGAATTCAAGAAATCTTGTCAAGAGCAAATGGATCATGGACAGATGTTTCACTTATTTTGATGACCTTTTCCCAAATGTAATGTTTTTATCTTGTTTTTAGACACCCCTTTGTTGCAGCGTAAATGCTCCAGTTCAGACGTGCATCTGCTGTACCTGTGCTCACTGAAGACTGAGTTATCAAGCACAATCTTTTCCAGCAGTTCAATCAGCTCATTGGGTAGATCTGCAGTCATGAACGCTTTGACTGTGACCGACACCTCCTCTGGGTCCTGAGTCTCTGACAGAGCTGTTTGTACCACCTAAGAGCCACAAACAAAACATAAATATGTAAAACCTGACAGACCCCACTCAGTCACAGTGCGAGTCACTTCAGAAAACCTGACCTGGTCGATAAGTTGCCTCCTGAATGGGTTATTTTCTTCTAAAACGTTGGCCCACAGTTCCGGGTCTTTCCGTCGTACCAGATACCGAGCTTCACTCTTGAATAAGGAGTTCTCATTGCACACCTGTCCCATCAGAAAATAGGTGAGTAAGTCAAGAATCTTTTACCGTAGACAAACATCTAAATGCTGTGATATGCAAATACACACTTTGATGAGATCCAGGTCACACTGGCCTCTCTCATACGCTACACAGGCCAGGTGTGGATCCCTCTTCTCGCAGTAGCGTCCGACCACAGCGCTATCGTAGAAGGGATTCTCCTTGAGGAAGCGCTCAGGAGTATTGTTGCTGTCGATGTAGATCTTGGCCAAAGCATTATGGGTAGCCGGCTCTTCACAGCCCTCATGGATACGGGACTCCAACCACGGCAGCAGAAGTTTTAACCTGAGAGATGACAAAACTGTCAAACTATATTTCTGAGCCAGAAAATAACTGTGTTTTGGTGTAATGAACAGTCATACCACTAGATGGCAGTGTCGTATCCTCGGTGGTTTTATAAACATCATATTTATGGTATAAACAAGGAATAATGTTTAAATAAACTAAAATTATGGTTTAACAAAGTCATTTTTTCCCCAGCCCTCAAAGGAAAGGCAAGGGGGTTTTGGTTTGTTTGTTTGTATGTTTATATTTTAGCAGCAAATCTGTCAGTTGAATTCATACCAAACTGGGTTTATAGATTGCCAGTGACCCAGAATAGATGTGATTATATTTTGGGAAAAGGAGGTCAAACTGAAGATTTTTTTTTTAAATGAATTTTCAGAATCTTTTTTCCCCATTTACTTCTAATGACTGAAATGACAAACATCTATAAAAAATTCTATTTTGTTACAATTTACTTCAAACTTGACACCTATTAGGCAATTGCAATACATCACTGACATGAAGCTAAGGCATATATATATATATATATATATATATAACTGAAACAACACAAGATCTTTCTTCAAGTCATCTCAATGTTAATACTTTTTTGGTTCAAATGCTGGCATCACCATACGAACATGTATATAGACATGATTATATCAGGACACGCCCACATATGCTGACATCAGCACACACAGACATGATGGCATCAGCTGGATCGCCAAAATAAACTACAATATGTGTGAGGGGCGGGGCTTGTTGTGCCTGGCACCACTTATCAGTTTGCTTAAACATAATTTAAAGATGGAAGTTAAACTTTTGACACGGTGGTGCAGTGGACAGCACAGCAAGAAGGTCCTGGGTTCGATTCCAACACCAGTCCATGGTGGGACCTTTCTGTGTGGAGTTTCCATGTTCTCCCCATGCCTGCGTGGGCTCTCTCCAGGTACTCTAGCTTCCTTCCACCATCCAAACACATGCACTGGTACTTTAATGGGTTCATCTAAATCACCCATAGGTGTGACAGTGATTGTTTGCTTCTATATGTTCAGCCCTGGGATGAACTGGGGACATGTCTAGGGTGTCGCCAGTTCATCTTCGCCCATAAGTAGCTGGAATAGGCTCCAGCGTAGTGAAGATCAAGCAGGTTCCAAAACTGGATGAATGGAACTTAAACTGAATTTAGTTTTTTCCCTTTAAACTGGATGTAATTTAATTCTGTTGCACCAAAACTACAACACTGAATTTTTTAAATTGTCAAACATGGCAGTCAAATAAATGTACCAGTGCTCAGTCTCCTGGTGGAAATGGTGTAATAACGTGATATATTTTATGTTACTGAAGCTTGAGGATGGATGGGACCTGGGACATATTTTTAACTTAGTTCAGAAAACATCTCCATATTAAAATATTTTCAGTTTACATTATCACAGTGGGATTGACTACATTATGATCAGTTTTTAATTGTAAAACAGAGCAAAGAATGTTTTATTGTAAAGTAGCTTTACTGGAAGGGCTGAGTATTAGTGATTTCACCCCTAATTCAAAGGGAAAACAGTAATTTGGGTCAAGAGAGGATCTGCACACTAAGAAGAAAAGTATTTGAGCTGTAGTGAACTCACCACACGGTAGGATCCTAAGTGTGTCGACAGAAACAAATACATTTGGAGCAGGTATTAAGATAAAATTCAGCTTTGAAACCAAACAAAAACGGAAGCGCTGGAGGAGCATTCTCACCTGTTCCTCTTCTCTACTTCCTCCACAAGTTCATCAGTAGAAAACTGACCTCTGACCACCATGATCAAGTTCTTAATAACATCTTCAGCACAGTCTACATCCAACAGGCCACCAATGACCACCGGTAAACGACTGGGGTTCACCTGAAAACAAACGCAACAAAAACACATGAAGTTAGCAAATTATACTTCATTTAAGGAGCGAGTGTGTCAAATCTGTAAGAACTGTTACGTCTGAACTCGAGCCTTACTTTCTGTACATAGATTTCAATATATTTCTGCAGATTGTTGCGGTAGAGGTAGAGTACCAGGTCATGAACAAAGTCAAAACGATCACACACAATAATAAGAGGAAGCTGGTCCGTCAGTTTGGCCTCCTGAGAAAAAGAAGAAACAAAGCTTGTATGAAGTTCAGTTCATGACCGTGATGATGCTGAATCATTGGGTCTGGATGAGAAGAGGTCTACCTTGAGGAAGTTTTTAACCCTCTCTGGGTCGTAACAGTTGCTCTCTCTACAGATTCTCTCCACTTCTTTGATCTGCCCTGTTTTACACGCAGCCTGGATGTACTTAAAGTGGACGTCAGGCTCCTGGCTGAAATTCACAATTGACCCCAGGAAGTAAAACAGACCTTGAAGAAAGATGAAAGGGGAGGAAACCCCACACAGTCAGCTCCTGTCACTCAAAGCCTGAACAAAAAGTTCAAATGTTCCCAAGTTAGAATGTTGTTTCTGATTTAGGATATAGTTTATACAAAAGAATAACCACCGCTGAAATAACTACACTGCAAATGATTTGATTCTTACCAAGATATAAAAACTTAGGTTTAGAAGTGTTCGATAACGGATCCTGTTTTCAGAGTTAATTTCTTATTTTCAGTGTTCATCATTCTGTACACGTTTATTTCTAGATTTAACATCTGAATTCAATCTGCATGGACACATGTTTCACTTGTATTCAGGACCTTTTTCCTCAGATTTAGTGTTTTTATCTTGTTTTTAGACACCACTTTTTTGCAGTGTACAAAGTCTTTAGCTTTCTTTAAGTCCTCTAAAACAGTACACTATGAAAAAGGGTGTCTAAAAACAAGATAAAAACACTAAATCTTCTTGTTTGTAGGTTGTAATTAACAGTTTTCTTAATTAAAAGGGGTTTGTTTTTGCATATTATATTACATAATATAAACAATAACAATAACTAAACAACAAACAGAACAGGAGAGCGCACCACCTCATACAATCAGAACATCACATAAAAACAGATCAGTTCACAAAAGCACTGATTCAGGCAGATGAAATCAGATCCAATTGGTTTTACATACTCAGTGCACTTGGACCAGATCTTATATAATTTTTCTTTTTCCACTCTGATGGAATGAGAAATCTGCTCCATAAACATAAATATCATGAACAATTCCAATCCCTGCATCTATGGTGGGCGGTTCTACTTTGAACCATTCCCTTGTAACAGATTTCTTATTGGCTGCCAACAGTAGAGCCAGACATTGTTTGTCTTTAATGTTCCATGATTCGAACCATAGATCTAAATCTGACCAAGTGTATTTTTCTCATTTTTAGTCCAAATATCTCATCACATTTAAATAAGACAGAATCACCTAAAGAAGAACTGTTCAGTCAGATATAAGAACTGATTTATAGATGATAGATCTGGAAAATGTGATTTTAAGAAATCTGACCAAGATCATTTTCACTTGCAGATTTTTTTTTTTGTGCATAATTGAATAAAAAAAAAATCTCTTAAAAGTTATTCTCTATGTGATTCCGTCTTATTTTATGTGATGAGATATTTGGACTAGAAATGAGATAACCACACTTGGTCAGATTTAGATTTTTGCAGTGTGTGTGTGGCTGATTTTGCTCAACATCTTACACAAACTGTTGATTAAAGTTGTACATTTATCATCTAATCATAATGCTTTGTCCTCGTTCACAAAGCCCTCCTTTTTGTTGTTGTTTGGTGATTAATGGTAGTTTTTTTTTTTGGGGGGGGGGGTTTAGCTGTGAGGTCACACAGAGACACCCCCAGCTAAGAATCTTCACTTTATGTCACTGTAGCCTATGTAGTATTTATTTTAATTAGATTAACGTGTCATTTATAACAGTGACTATGACCACAACATGGTCATTTGAGAAGGTACGGACTTCTCAATTTTCATGCTACCTTCAGGAACACAAGCTGCACTGAGGGGGAACAAGCTGCAGAGGACTGAGTACTCGGTACTGAAATACCGTGCACTGTGCTGTAAAATTCACCTCACAGATCTATAGTGTATCAAAACATCAGCAGATATTTATGAAGTACTAAATGTAGGAGTTTGAACTTCTGGTTTTGTGTGGATTTATAGAAGGATTTAGGCCGGGGCTGTCAAACTCATTTCAGTTCAGGGGTCACATTCCCCCCCAACATAAACCTAAAGTGGGTGGGGCCAGTAAAATAATAACAGTGAAAAAAGTGAAATGATATTAGGATAATGTTTACATCTGCAAAGTTTCCTTAAAAATCTGAATAATATGAATTTCAAATGTATTAAGAATAATAAGTGCAATTTTAACAATATTCTGCCTCAGTTTATCATTGACACATGTGCGTTACAATCATTACAAATACACAAAACACTCAGTAACAGGCAGAATATTAGTAAAATTACACATACTTCTCTGAAGACATTTCAGGTTCATATTTGTTCAGGTTATTCCTACTTTTTTGTAAAAGGATAGTTTGTTAATGTAAACATTTTCATGTAATTTTCCTTTTTTTTTCACACTAAAGCAAAGAGAAAATTTGAAGTTGTCAATATTTACAGGTTATCATAATAGTTTTCTACTGGATCTGACCCACTTTAGATCATGTTGGTCTGTATGTGGAACCTGAATCAAAAGGATTTTGACACCACTGGTTGTTCATATCTTCAGTGTAATTTTTGCTTTTCACAAATCCATCCCATGGGCCAGATTTGGCCCCCGGGCCGCATGTTTGACACCTGTGATTTAGGCAATGCCGATGCAACAGGGCATGTCTGCACCGTCCCTTCCACCTGTGTGACACTTACCCTCATAGCTCTTAAAGGACTCAAAGAGCTCCACTAATGCCTGAGTGCCCAGCTGCTCATGATACTTGGATGCTACCTGGACACACAGCTGCAGGTTCTGTCTGATGTTTGCTGACAGCATGGCCCTTAAGCACTCGAGTGAGTCCTCAACTGACAGTGAGCCGAAGAAGTTCACCAGCCACTGAAGTGACGAACAAAAGACAAAGTCAGACAGCAGCAAAAGAGGAGGGAGGGGAGAGGACACAGAGACATTTTATACATCATCCAAAAAAGTACAAAGTGTATGAAGCTGATCCCAAAAGCGTGAGCTCACGTCCACAGGCGTACCTCAGGGTTGAGCAGATGTGTGTGCACCACGGCACGTTTGATATCGTACAGGTCGGTGTAGTGTTCGAGGGCTCTCTGCAGCAGCCCTGCCTTCTCACACAGCTGAGCCACATGTGCACGGTCATAGTGTGTGAACATCTGGTTCCCAAGGATGGCATCTGCTACCTTTAAAAAGTATACGCACATATTAACACTGAAATCATCCTTAAATCACGTTAGTGTCGTTTTATTTCGAACACATAGAATCAAACAACACAGATCCATACAACATGATCAAACTAAATGTTCTGCACTGGAAAGGAGTGGGCAGAAGTTAAACTTATAGACTCCGCCCCTTTTTACAAACTAATAGTTAAATTAATTCTACTTCCTTTGCTTTAACACACTTTTGTTTCCATATATTTTTACAATAACACAAACATTCACATACACTTTTTCAGTTCCTCACACACAGTCAGATTTACAGAATCAACTGTATGAACTATATTATTTATATACAGTTTAAATATTTACTACAAATACAATATTCAATAAGTGTGATAATATCTACTAATCATTATAATTCATTTCTATACTATCTTATTTTATGCATACGTCTGTTACAACTTGAAATACCCTTATTCAGATAATGTTCAATACTTTGTTATTATAGTGGAATTATTCGTCCTTAATCGTGTTCATAAGTAAAGGGTCCTCATTGAGACTGAAAGTTCACCTGGGGGGCATGTATGAGGTTCATCTCAAGTAACCGTGTCTGTAAGTGTCCTTCAGCGGGCCGGTTGTTCTTTAAAGCATCCAGTAGAAAAGATGTACACTGCTGAATCAGGCTGCCCTCCATGAATACATCCACAATCTACCAGAAGAGCAGAGGAAAAAAAGACAGAAAGCGAACACTTGTGAATACTTAAGGGTGTCAAACTCATTTGAGTTCAGCCTTATATGGTATAAAGTGGGCCGGACCAGTGAAATAACAGAAATAATATGATACAAACAAAGTTCAATTCCGTAATGAAAATGTTTACATTTACGAATTGTACTTGAACATGAAAAACCTGAAAGTTCTTGTTGGAGCCAAAATACATTTTTGTTCATTTATTCCTATTTTTGGTCTTGATAATTGCTTGATGGGTGTGGCTGTGACGACCACCATTATTGTAATTCATCAGTGTCACAAGGTTCCATATACCTGCCATGTGATGGGGTAGGGTGTGTGTGAACAGCCCAAACTATTCTCTGACCGTGAGCATGAAAGAGAAAGACCAACATGTAGATTTAAGTTAGATATTTTCAGTGCTTTTTATGTTAAGTTGACAATTTTATTTATTCTATAGATCATATTGTTTATGACGATTGTGGCACATTATGAACTGATAAACTGGGCAAATGTCAGTAAATGGATCGGCATATCCAAACAAAGGAAAACCACCTGGACGTTCATTCATTCACGCGTCAAAAATACAACAGGTTGAACTTTTACACATCACAGCAGCAGCTACAGGTAAAGCCGCTACAGTTTTTAATTCTTAATATTACGGCGTAGTTTATCATTTATACATGTGAATCACAATGCACAGTGGATCTACAAATACACAAAACATTAAGTAACAGACAGAATAACATTAAAATTCCACAGACTTCTATAAAGGGATTCAGGGTATTCACTTTTTTTAATAAAAGGCTAGTCTGTAAATGTAAATATTTTGTGTAATTTAACTTTTTTACACTAAAACAAAGAGAAAAATGTGCAGTTTTCATCATTTATAGGATATTCTGACAGTATTTTACTGGTCTGATCCACTTTAGATTGAACTGACCTAAAATTATTTGAACATCCTTGAGTGTTCATATCTTTGGTGTCATTTTTACATTTCACAAATTCATCCAGAATTGAACCCTTCAGCGGGCTGGATTTGACCCCCAGGCCACATGTTTGACACCTGTTTTCTAGACCAGCTGTTATTGTCATGGGTGTTGTCCATTTTATGAGATGATATTGTGTGAAAAATAAAGATATTTGTCAAAACAGGTCAATAACTTCAAAGTGTCTGAGAAGTAACTGCTGGTTCACATGCATATGTTTAATTAATTATGGATTGGATTTCTATAGAGCTTTACATTTTTGATCCATTCTCCATTCAGTCCACCTCCACCTTCACCCACTGCTGGTGTTAACCCTTATACTGTGTTCGCTAATTCACAGACACCAACAGAATCCACCACATTTTAACAGGAACGAACCTGGAGCAGACCCCGACTCTGGAAGACGGACGTTTGACATGACCAGTAGGGGTTAAACATGGGGGAGGGGGGCACATGGATGCACAGCCAACTGACCTATAACTGTTAAAAACTAGAACTGTGCTGTTGGTAGTGTGTGTGTGTGTGTGTGTGTGTGTGTGTGTGTGTGTGTGTGTGTGTGTGTGTGTGTGTGTGTTGCACATTGAGCCATATTTGATCCACCCACAGCTTTTAAGTGATGCATCCAACAGCAGTATTCTCTGACCCGTAACACCTCAAATGTCTTTTTTTTTAGACCTTCAGAATTTGCTAAAATGGTAAAAATTTATTTTGTTGCATTAAAACAGTTGTCTCTGTGGATTAGATGAAGCATTGTTCCAGTACCAAAACGCAAATGGTCCTTTTTTTACAAACCTAAACTTCTCTGCTGGGTCAACTTTGACCCAAACACAATATAAGGGTTAAACTACATCTGCGTCCACAGCTGCCCTGGGACAGACTGATGCAAGCGTCAACGCCAGTCCACACCAAACAGCCCCTCCCACCACAACCAAACACTCATACACACTCATAGTGTGAGTGACATTGGAGGCAAAGAGGGTGAAGTGTCTTGTCCAAAGACACGACGGCAAATGACTAGGGCAGAACAGGATTCACACCACCAACCCTCTGGTTATTACTACTTCATTAGTTCATATTCATTCAGTTTATTTGACAACAGAAGCAGAAAACATCTTCATGCTTTATAGCAGGGGTGTCAAACTCATCTTAGTTCAGGGGCCACATACAGACTAATCTGATATAAAGTGGGCCGGACCAGAAAAATAATAAGAAAAGAACTTATAAATTATAAATGAAGTCAACTTCAAATTTTTCTCTATGTTTCTGATTGAAAAAAGTAAAATTCTGTAATGAAAATGTTTACATCTATGAACTGTACTAGAACATGACATGAACAAATATGAACAACTTGAAAATTCTTTAAAAAAATAAGTATAATTTTAACAATGTTATGCCTTAGTTTGTCATTTATACATATGCATCACAACTTACAGATCACAGTGGATCTACAAATATAGAAAACATTTAGTAACAGGCAGAATATTGGTCCAATTCCACAGACTTCTCTTAGACATTTCAGATTTTTCACATTTTTGTAAAAGACTAGTCTGTAAATGTAAACATTTTTGGATAAGTTTTCTTTTTTTCTCTCTTTTTGGCCTTTTTCATTATTTATAGGTTATTCTGATAGTATTTTACTGGTCTAACCCTCTTTAGACTGAATTGACCTATAATAATTTTAACATCCTTTGATTGTTCACATCTTCAGTGCAATTTCTGCATTTCACAAATTCATCCCAGGGGCCAGACTGGACCCCTTGGTGGGCCGGTTTTGGCCCCGGGGCCACATGTTTGACACCTGTGCTTTATAGAGAATTCAGCTCCATGAAAACGCCACATTCCTGTTCGTACAGTCATACTAGGTCCACATCTGAAAAGGTGTGAGCTGTAAACTGGAAAAGCACCAGTTTATAAGGTTTTCTTAAGAGTGGAACTGAGAAGACTAATGATGTGGCTTTGAAAGGAAGACAGGGATTACTGACTCGGGGAATTCCTGGCATTGCTACCACATCTGGAATAACACAGCTGGGTCTTCATGTGTACATGTGGAATTAAAAGGGAGGATGAATGTGCAGGAGTCGACGCAGTGCTTATGTTACCTGGTTGATGTTGGCTAATGGCTCCTCATCTTGGACCAACATTTGGGCAAACTGCAGTCCCTGGTCTGGATTGACACGCATCACATTCCTCAGCAAAAACACCCAGTCTGGAGTGTAGCCCACCTGTGTTCAAACACAATGAAACGCATGTTTTCAGTCACGATTTGAGAAGAATATGGAGAAGTACTGGAAAGTACTGAAAACCACGTTAGGCTTTGGCCTCTTTTCATTTTCAGCCAAAAAACAAAAACAAAAAAAAACCCAAAACAGTCAGCTCAATCAGTAACAGCTGAATGCTTTAAATGTCATGGAGCAGAGTGCTGGACTCTACGGATCAGAGACACTTGGTAGAATGTTCAAACACAGTAATCCTGTGTCTGCGTCACCAAGAACTCATATAGTTTAAAACATGTTGTGGTTATTTAGAATATTTGAATTTAGTAAAGATTATAATGTAAATTGTGTTCTTTGCCACTTGTTTAAAGACCCCGTTCATAAGCAGAGGACTGCTTCTTCTGTGTGTGTGTGTGTGTGTTTGTGTGTGTGTGTGGGGGGGCTATTACAAAATGTATCTTGTAAATGAAGTGTTGGTTTTAATTGTTTGCAATAATTTTGTAATAAATTGATTGAACCTCTGAATTGAACTTCAAGCAAGTTTGACTATAAATACGGACCTACAGTTATTGTAACTGTAATGTTTTATTGATAGCTTTCCTTCCAAATGTGATGTTACAGAGCATTATTAGCACATTTCAGCAACAAGGCAATTCAAGGTGCTTCACACAGGACATTGAAATACAAAGACAGGGAAAAAGAAACACATATAAAACATTATAAAAGAAACATGTAAAAGGTGATTAAAAACAACAGAAAATCCAAAAATATCAAAACACACACACATTAAAGTAAAGGAACACGGGTCATTCTGCTCTCCCTTCTTCTCCCTGAGAAATAAACTGTCCAGACCTAGGTTTGCAAACATATTTTACCAAAATGCCTCTGCTCCTCCATTTCCCCTTGGACTTAGGGCTGTGTATCAGTAAGAATCTGGTGATACGATATAAATCACAACACTAGGATCACAATACGATATATCACAATATATCATGATACTGTTAAAAAGGCCATTTTTTGTTTGTTTCTCTTTTAAAAATGATTATTTCCTTGAAGAATTGAATTACACCTGAAATCTGCACAAATACTAAACACATTTTTATTTAAATCAGAACAGGATCTGATGCTACATCACAAAATGTTCCTGTTCAAACTTAAATTATATTTTACAGTCATTCCAGTTTCAGATCCTGCTCAAATGTTCAGATTCTATTAGTTCATCACATTATTTTTGTGTGATCCTAACAGAGGAACAGTAAAAAGGGCTTTTAGGATGATTCAAATAAACAGTATTTAATAAAACAGTATTAAATAATAAGAAATAAAATATAAACAATAAAACACTAAAAACAAAAATGAACTTCTGCTATATCTGCATTTGAATAAATACCTATAAATATCAATACATTACTTTTTAATATCGATACAATATTGTGAAATGAAATATCGTGATACACTGCAGAACTGATATTTTCTAACAGCTCTACATGGACTGAGATGTTATTATGCCATAAATATAGACAGAATATGTGAGCAATTAATGCAAGACATACTCTATCCCCTAATTGGGACCAATGATTGATCTCTGGTATTAGCACTAATCAATATTTGTACATCAGGAAGTGCATTCATCATTCTCTGGTATTGAGCAACATCTGCTCTCAAAAACTTGTCGCACTAAGTGTACCCTGTGCAAAACATCCTGAGAATTTTCCTCAGGCTTTGGTGTTTTTCTACATCAGTTCACAGGAAATGGGTCCATCATGTCGGACACTAAGGTTTCTAATAACATACAGTGTTGTGGAATGTTCTATACAGGGTCCCCCCAGGATTGTTAAACCTAAATTTAAGACTTTTAAGACCTTTTTTAATGCCATTTCAATTAAAATTTA
>JAQQZY010000029.1:11933381-11945023 GCA_030068375.1 Ostorhinchus rueppellii
ACAGTCACATACAGATCTAACAGCACATCCCATAATACCTTGGGCAGGTGTCTGTTAAAGTGACAGAACCTTTTTCTCTGTTACCTACATTACAAATATATGACATTACAAACTGATTCAGTGAAGGAGCAACAAGTTGAGTGTTAGAAACCTGAGAGAAACCACTTTGGAAACAAAGTCTGAACTTTTTCACTGACTGGATCTGAGGCACGTGTTCTGAAACAGAACTAAAGACACTTTGGACAAAGTCATGGCCTTATTTGATGAATGAATAATCGGCTCATTGAATTGCACTGAACAGATTTTTATACCAGAATGAATGTGTTTAATCTGAATGTGTTTAATTGCTCTGTATCATGATTTGGGTGTGAATCGTATCGTATCACAAGGCGCCTCACACACGTTTCTTTAATGTATCAGATTGGAGATGCTGTACCCAGATGTGCATCGTATCAACCTTACAACTAAGATTTCCAACCCTCCTCTGTAGGTATAAACACTTCATTTGTTCCATTTCTGCAAACATACCCCTGAAATCTTCCAGCCTGAATATTATTTCTAACGAGAAAAAAATCTTGAATGCCACATGTAAGAAAACTAAACCTGTTTTCCAGCAGACAGATGTTCACGGTTTGGGCCAACACTTCACAGCAGTATAGCTTACAGACATACCTTTGGTGCTGATGCAGCAACCTTTGCAGCTTCTGAGTAACTTCCTTGTGCAAACAGAGTGTTGAACTTCCTGCCAAAGAGTTCCTCAGCTCCAGCCAGGTTGGACCTCACAGCCATCCTCAGGGCCAGGTCTGGGTTCTGCAGGACGTTGGTGGCATAGTTGACAATGTTTTCCTCTTCCACACATACTGACAAGACCTACAGTGAAAAGGGTGGAAATACATGAATAGAAGCGGTGCAGAGAAAAATAGACTCTCCAGTGCATCGTGATGCGGACATGCCCAAATATGGATTGATGCAGAAATGTCAAAAATCAATGTTCTGAATCTAATGTCATTTTAATAATGTTGACATGCAACTAAAAATGTGGAACTAAATTGTGACCGTGGCGCTGCCCCAAACTATGAGGGACACAAAATGACATAAGGACAAACAAACAAATAAATAAAATAAAATGTATAAATATATAAATAAATTAATAAATAAATATATTTTGGTAATATAAAGGCTTTTTCTTTATTTTTTACATTTATATATTTATTTATGTATTTATATATTGATACATTTATATATTTCGTTGCCCCTCTGTTAATAAGGTAGGCGGTCCTACCTCAGTCTAAGGCCCGATTGGTTACATTGTTATCGGATCTCCTAGTGCTGTCCCCCATACCCACAGTTTACAGCAGGTGTGCCTTGTGAGCTACTATTCCGCATGTTTTAGATGTGTCCCTCTTCCAACACACCTGACTCAAATGATGAGCCTATCATTAAGCTCTGCAGAAGCCTGATAACGACCACCAGGTGTGCTGGAAAATGGAAACAACTAAAACATGCAGGATAGTAGCTCTCGAGGACCAGGACTGGGTACCTCTGGTGTACAGTGACCCACACACGAAACAAAAAGATGGCAGAAAACCAGTCCATGCAGCCCCTTCAACCCTGTTAAAAGCCAGTATATAGAAACATTTTGGTTTCGATGAAGTCAAGGGGAAGTGGACAAAAGCCACAGTATTTACAGGGTGTGTCGAGCACTAATGAAGTATTTGGGGAACACAACAAACATGATGAAGCATGTTCATCTTCCTGTTGGTTCTTTGCATTCCAATATGTTACCAGGTACATGGATAACCTTCCAGTTGACATATTTTTGTGTCAGCTTGTTTTCATTACGGATCATTAGAAATTCATTTAGTTGTAAAAACAGCAAACTCTTGTCACACAGTGAGAAAAATAGTTATTCATTGCGGGGGTCATTCATAATTGTTTATAACCAGATCATAACCCTCAGAATCAGAATCAATTCATCAGGAACCAAGTGACGCGTACCCCTGATTAATAGTCAATAAAGGAAGGAAGGCAGCAGAGCAGCCAGTGGAAGAAAAAAAGTGTTCAACTTAAACATGTGCAGCAGATCTTTTGATAACATTAGGGGAAAAACATTACTTCCTTATCCTGTTTATAGCTTTTATCTCACCTGTCCCTTCTTGTTCACACCAATAATTCCTGAGCTGGCTTCATGAGGGGAAGTTACAAAGATAGTCTCAGCACTGATTCGGTTCATGTAGATGCACACTCCAGACTCCAGGTCATACAGGTGAATGTAACCGTACTTTGTGATCAGATATATCACTCCATGCTTATTACCGATCTGAGGAAAAAGATCAGAGAAAGGAGTTATCTGTCAGGAATCCTCCTCCACTTAACAGGATTAAATTAATAGCAGGGGCTGTTCTTCACCTGCATAGCTACAGGAAAGTCGGTCTGGGCCTCTGGAGGGAAGAATACATCCACTGCTTTTTTGGCAAATGGCTGGTTTCCTGCAGCTGGCTGACCGACTTCAATGATGTGCAACTGTAACACAAAGCACAGACACACATAAAGAAGTGACCACAGTGTGCACATTTACACAGTATGCACATTAACACTGTAAAGAGGAATGTGTTCTAGAGCATAGGAGAGTTCATTCATAAAACTAGAACTACCACCTCCACAGTTTACATCCATGTCGGTCCAGTCTGTACCGTTTGGTGAAATGGAATCTAACACTATACTGACACAAGTCCAGTCACTCATTTCAAGTGAAAAGCTTACGGTCTGCACTTACACCACGTTCACACTGCAGGTAAAGACGGTCCAAATCAGACGTTTTGTCCACATGTGAGCCACATTTTTTGGAACAGCAAAAATATGATTGTTTTCTGATCTGATTTTAACTGGATACATATCTGATGTTCTGGAAAGTGGCATCAGTCTGAGCAGTCATGTAGGCTTTCATCTGATGTTTATGTCACTGAAATGTGAGAAAATTTGCAATTCTGCACTGGAGGAGGCGGGAACCTGCAAACATCCACATTTACTTTTGTAAATGGGCGGCTAAAGCTCCGGTGGTAGAGCGGGACATCCAATAACTGAAGGGTTGACGGTTCGAATCCCGCTCTGCTCTAGTCAGTCAGGGCTTTGGCAAAACATTTGCCTCCTTGCCTCCAGTGTCACTCACACTGGTGTGTGAATGTTTGGTGGTGGTTGGAGGGGCTGTAGGCGTTAAATGGCAGCCACGCTTCCATCAGTCTGCCCCAGAGCAGCTGTGGATACAAATGTAGTTTACCACCACCAGAGGGAGAATGTGAGAGTGAATGAATAATAGATCAATAATGTAAACTGCTGTGGGTGACTAGAAAAGCGCTATAGAAATCTGAACCATTATGATTAAATATAGGGTACTGTAAGTTACGTCATGTCTCCATCTGTGTATTTGGGCCACTTCAGGACCATAGAGTGTTCACACATGAGTCTGAAGGCAGTCGCATTTGAATTATAATTTAAATAACCAAGCAAAAAAAAAAAATAATAAAAATAAATCAGATTCAAGTAAAAATCAGAATTGAGCATTAAAACCTGCCGTGTGAACAGAGTTAGAGACTTTTTTTATAGAGTTGGCCACATTAGGTGGACCAACTACAAACTAAAGCAAAAGTTTCCAGGTACAATTCAGTACGAGTTATGCATAATGTGTAAAGAAAACATAAGGTACTGTGCACTTTTAAAACCCCTTGACCAAATAGTGCAAGATTCTGTTGAGAGTTCCTGCCCTATAATTTAGATTATCTTTGGGTAAAACTTATCACATACATATTTTTATTTGAAAGTCCTCAGAAATTATATTTACAAGGACATCTGACCTTGAAAAAGTAGGTCAAGGTGATTTATTTTTCAATCAGTTTCTGCTCCACGTCAAGATGCATCCACAGGATAAATATGGTGCAGATAAGTCAGTGCATTCTACAGATAATGTGATTAAGTTGTTGAATGGACAGACAGACGGACAGACAGACGACAAACCCAAAACCGCTGAGAGGTAAAACATAGATTATCAACATGAATTCACCCTGTAACACATGAACCAACTGATTACCTCCACAAAGGAGGTTATGTTTTTGCCAGGGTTTGTTTGTTTGTTTGCAACATAACTAAAAAAAGTTATGGACAGATTTTGATGAAATTTTCAGGATATGTCCGCTCTGGGTCAAGGAACAGATGATTAAATGTTGGTGGCGATCTGGATCACCGTCTGGATCCAGGAACTTTTTAAAGGATTTTTTATGATTGGGAGATAGGGCATGATGTCACTGAGCTACATATGAGATCATTCAGCAACATCTAGTGGAGGAAAGTACAAACACTACCTTGGTGGAGGTCCACGGTCTCCAAGTGCTTTTCTGATTTGAAATAGTTTGTCTTCATTTTGTGTATGACAGGCAAATGTTTGTCTTTCTACGTGTGTATGAACTTACAAACAGATGAAGCATGACTAATTACTTTTTGACGGCCATAGTGATGTTGACCTTTGACCATCAACTCAGTTCAACCTCAAATCCACATGAACATTTGTAAGATATGAAGAACTTTCCTTATTGTGTTCCTAGAAGATCAGGTTCACAGATACCAGAGGTATTATTAGAAGTATGAAACATTTCTAATAAAGTCTGGCCTCTGCTGTTGGCAGCTGTGAGACAAATGAACCTTTTGTGTCTTTTTTCAGACAGTAGACTAAATAAACTGATATCATCATGAGTCAGATTTACAGGATGTATGTTATCTCGAAGCCTTCACCTTTCCCCCAGCCTGGGAGCGCACAGCAAAGCAGAACAGAGTGGATGGTTTGGCATTCCCCTCTACTTTGAACTCCCCGAAGGCAGCAGCGTGGCCCTCGATGGGCTGGGAAACCTTCCTGTCAACAGAATACAGCTGCATGGCCCCAACCACACGATTTTGCTGCAGGAAGAAAGAAGAAACCGGAGTGGAATAAATTCAATCAGATTACACTTGTCCCTCACGATAACACGGTTCACCTTTCGTGGCCTTGCCGTTCAACTGATTTTTTTAGTGCAATTTTACATGCTTTTTTTTAAACAGTGTATGAACACGCATTGTGTTCTGCGTCCTGATTGGCTAAGGGACTGACCATTGACAATCAATCTCCTCTGTGCTGCGTCTTCTGTACAGTTGCCAAATGTACATAAATGTTCTCTCCTATCAGTGCCGTACGTTTGCACATTTTCTCCACAACAAAACCCACAATGTCGACAAAACATTCTGCACCGACAAAAGTACCTGCAGTCGCACCCAAAAGGCAGAGAAAGATGCTAACCATCGCACAAAAAGTTGGAGTTCTGGACATGCTGAAGGAAGGCAGAGGTTACACGGCTGTAGGCACCATTACAGAATAAATGAATGTTCAGTTTGTTACATAAAGAAGGAAAATAACATAAGGACGACAGCAGCAATAAGTTTAAACAAGGGGTGGAACTGTCCACAACAAGACCATCATAAGGATGGAGTCTGAACCTGTGGTTTTATTCTATAAAACTGAGCTTATTTTATAAAATCTATACAGGTTTGAACTTTGACAGTGTTTAAAGGTCAAAACACAGTATTCAAAATCTGTCTGACAGGACAATTTGACAGATTAGTTGTTGCTAAATGACCCACATTTGTACTTTTAAATGTATTTTTGCTGTAGTTGGACCATAAGGGAGTTACTTTATATTGAAATAAATGTTGGAATAGCAATCAATTAAAGTTCGCTCTCTGACGGGACATTACTGTGTTTTGACCCTTAAACAAGAGAGAAAAGTAAGAAAATGTTAATGTCTGTGCAAGAAAAGTGTATAAAGTGTGTGATGAGGGCTTTTACAGCCTTAAAACATTTATAATAATTGTAAAAAAAAAAATAAAGCTGAGTACTTTGTGGATTTTGCCTATTAAGGGTTATTTTTAGACTAACCCCCGCGATAAACGAGGGACCAATGTATCTGGTTTGATTTTTGCAAACACACAAAAACACACTAGAGCTGAGAGCTGACTGCTTTGTCCTGTGCACAGGTAGATAAGGAATCTACCACAGGAAAAACCACATCCTTCATTTTCTGCCTTCTGCACTTGTACTGTGTGAGACATGAGTAAACGTGACTGTTTTCATACCTGAGCAGATATCCCTATCAGCAGTAACCACTTCTGTTGGTCGTCCGTTCTGTAGTTAATGATCTGACATCCAACCAGACTAGCGTGCCGATCAAACACTTTGGCCGGTTGGGAATCCCCCTCCATGCTCCAGTGATACACGGCTGTATCCGTTACCAGAGCGACGGTGTTGACTGATATCCACTTCCAGAACATGACCTCCTCTGTCATGGTGTGAGCCTTCATCTTACTCTTCATTTCAATGTTGAAGATCTGCAGCGTCTTGGCAGCTGAAGGGAGGGAAGCGGAAGAGTGGATGGAAGTCAGTAACTGATGCCGGACCGGAAGTGGCACAGACAAAACAACACACGTTCAACTCAGTCATGTTTTAATTCTTATAGTTTAAACTTAACAAAAACATAAGCGGTACCTTGACCTGTCGTTTTAAAGCTGAGCTGGTGGTTTGAAATTGATGTACTGGAAACATCCTGACCATGCACAGTCAACCCAAACACCGAATATTAACCCTTTCATGCATGAATTGTGAGAACCTTAATCAAGATTTTTTTTCCTGAGTGTTTTGATTCCTTTTGGGGAATGGAAAAAGAACAATGTGAATGATTTTTAAGAACTTATTTACAGCTACAAAACCATGTGTTTAATATTACAAGAAAACAAACATGTATTTCTGATAGGGCTGTGTATTGGCAAGAATCTGGTGATATGATACAAATCACAATATTAGGATGACAATATGATATATCACGATATATCATGATACTGTTAAAAAGGTATTTTTTTGTTTGTCTTTTTTAAATGATTATTTCCTTGAATAATTGAACTACACCTGAAATCTGCACAAATACTAAACACATTTTTATTTGATCACAACAGGATCTGATGCTACAAAATGTTCCTGTTCAAACTTAAATTGTGTTTTACAGTCATTACAGTTTCAGATCCTGCTCAAATGTTCATATTTTATTAGTTCATAATATTATTTTTGTGCGATCTCAACAGAGGAAGTAACATCTGCCTCTCATTTAATAACATAGTGTTAAATAATAAATAAAATATAAACAAAGAAAAACAAAAAATAAAAATGAACCATATCTGCATTTGAATAAATACCTAAAAATATTGATACACTACATTTTAATATCAATTCAGTATCATGAAATGAAATATCGCGATATACTGCAGAGCCGATATTTTATTACAGCCCTAATTTCTGATATACCAGGAGTTCTCAAAGTGGGGTACAAAGTGGGCAGTACCCCCAGGGGTACTTGGAAGAAGCATTTTTTTCTATGTTATTACTGTAACATGCTCCTATATGTCTCTCTCAATTAGTTTATTGTGTTGGCCATTTTTTTCAGATATACGTCTCCTCTATGGGATGCTGTAATCCATATTTCCTTAATAAAATAAACAAATAAATAAATAAAAACTTGGAAGAAGCCCAGGGCGTAATTGAAATTTTTGGGGAAAAATACATTAAATAAATAAGTCATCATGCGCTGAATACAAAATAAATTATATTTCAGTATTAATTCTAATTAAACACAAAACACATTCATATAATAGTTTTACAGTCAATCATCTTGTTTAATTTTTAGTAACATTTTATGAACATTTCGATTTTATCTAAAAATTAGTTTATTTGAATAGGCAAGTATTTTTTTTTTTGGTCAATGAAAGGTTCATTTATTAAGTAATGACTAATTTTTTTTTTCTTATCTTTCTTTTCAGTTTATACATTGCACACAAAATGTAATTTAAAACAGTTGTTTTTTTAGTTCATTAGAGTTTGTTTACAAAGGTTTGAAAATGTAAACAGACACATCAAACAGACACAAGAACAAATTTTGCCTAATTTTTTTTCAATCAAAAATGCTGACGTGAGAATTGGGGGTACTTGGCTAAAAAAGTATATTTCAGGGGGTATTCCACTGTAAAGAGGTGGAGAACCACTGAGATATATGATATGAAAAATATGAAATAAAAATATCTCTGATGCTGCTAATCTGATGTGTTCTCACATTTCAACATACCTGCATGGAGATAATGTGCAAAAAAAACAAAACAAAAAAAACAGCTTTGTTTTTAAAAAAAATAATTTGCTTTTTTTCCCCTCACTCCACCACGTCACTGCAGTTACAGTAATGGTATGAATGACAGTGTTTGGGATGGTGCATAAGCCTCCACTGTGCTGGCTGATATGGAACTAAAACAATAAAATCCATAAATATATGAGAATAGCTTTGAACAGCTGTCTACTGTGCATGAAAGGGTTAAATGTGAGAAGCTGCTGTTTGTCTTTTTCTTAAAATGATCACACTTCAATGTCATTCAATTATTGCTGGTCTTTTCGCTCTTTTCCTAAACTAAACTCTCACTGACCACTGCTGCGTTTTATTTAAAACACAGAAAACAACTTTACATAAAAAAGTTTTTGTGTCTCAGCCTGAGCAGCTGTGTGGTTTACCGCTCTGGTATCTGCTCCTATCACAGACAAAAAAAAAAAAAAAAAAAAAAAAGAGATAAAAACAATTTAAGCATCCTTTCATAATATTCAACTCTGTTCTTTCAAATGTCTTTTCCGTGTGTTTCTCTTTTTTTTTTTTATTAAGATTTCCATGAACCATTTAAAAAATTAATTTTTCAGTGCTATAAACATAATTTTCCCACCTTGACTGAACCAAAGTAGCAGTGGAAACAGATTTTAAAATATGAGCAAATTGAACCAAAACTATATGACAGAGCCACTACAACAGAAAGAAGATGGAGTTTGTTTTGTTGTAAATAAAGTTCTAGATTTTCGTTCATGGTTTAACAACTTCTTTGCCCTTTGCTCAGTAAAACTAACCTTCAACTATAAAGAAGCAGGTTTATGAAAGTAACATTTATGCTGAGAAATCGTGTTATTACAACAAACCTACACAGAACTCACAGAACAGAAATAGACTATGTAAAGATGGACAACAAAAGTGAAACCAAAACATGTGGGAGGGTGCCCATACTTATTTTTAATTTGCATAACAAATTATTCAAGGAAAAGCAAAAAATACTGTTATGATATTGATGTTTTGTTCAATAAAAGTTATAATTGCACCACTGTTAGGATGTTATTGGAGTTGAGGGGGGGCCTGGAGATTTTTCGTCCTCAAAAGGGGGGCCTGAGAGAAAATAATTGAGAACCACTGGTGTAAAGTGTTTTTCTATTTATAGATTTCATTGTTTTTGTAGTTGTTATTTATTGTAATAATTGTTTATTGTAAGAATTTCTATGGAGAACCCTACTCAGGTGGTACATTTAATCTTCACTCTAGAAGTTATAAAAGTAGTTTGTTTAGCTATAACCAAGTTGCAGTTATTTCAGTAACCCAGTGATGAATAAAATACAGAAAAAACAACCCAAAAAAGGTTAACAAATAAAATGCACCATTACCCACTGATGTAGTTTCCACTTATGTTTCCCATTGGTTTTGGAATGTTTTGCAGCCAAGAATTGTCATTTTCATGATCTGAACTTTTTAAGAGACAGAAGTGGCCATATTTGGACACACAGCTGAAGTGGATATATTTTATGAAAAATCACACATTATTTGAATAGGTGAAAGTAGTAAAAATATGAAAAAGACATGTCTGAAAATGACAACCAACTTGTCCTTTATTCCAGAAACAGCTGAAACAACCACCAAAAGTAAAAAATAAAATAAAATAAAAGGATACGTAAAAATATCTAAGAAACAATAACATAAATGTATATTTTCAGCCTTTGCATCCTTGTCTCTTCTGAGCTACGCTCCATGTTGTTTGTGTTGATCCTGAAAACATATGTCATAATAAGTATCCATGTGAAACACAACAGTGGAAGCATTGCTTAGTAGTAGCAAAATTTAAAAAATGAAGCTTCAGTTCAGGAAAATTGTAATGGAACTTCTTAATTGATTCAAGTTGATTGATAAAGTAATTTCTTCAAAATACCTCTATTAAAAATACATCTGCAGTGGCTTTGCTTTCAAATCACTGTCCTTGTACCATGGTGTGAACTACATAAAAATAAATACTAATGTAAGTGAGGGTAACATTATATTTGTCCAGTTTTACTGCCTTGGCATCTCCTGTTAGATCCTGTAGAAGTCCCAGCCAGGTTGGATAGCATTGTAAAGAAAGATGAATCTTGATTTCAGGTAGTTTCCAACCCAATGTGCTGGTCATTAATAACCGTGGTAGGTCACACTGACCCAACCATGAACACAGCCTTTAGATTGTCAAAATACTTGCCAAATAGCTTTCGGCAAACAGTTTGGCTTACTCATCTACTTATTCATGCAGGAGAGGAATCTGCTGTTCTTAATCTCACTCTCCTGTTTTCTGTCGCTGCAACTCACAGTACCAGTGCACTTGTTGTACATAGGGAGTGCTAATTCAATTTGAATTACTGCAGGGAACATGAAAACACCTTGGCTCCAGTGGGAGGAGGAGGCTGGTTCGAAGTGGCAGTGCTGGGTCCACTGTGGCGTGTGTGTGTATGTGTGTGTGTGTGTGTGTGTTTCTGTGTGAGCGTGAGTGAGGCAGATGCCTGTGTGTCCCCGATAAGGGGCAGCGAGTGGTGAGGAAACGTCAGTCTACTTCAGGTGTCAGCACTTCAAACTAGAAGCACAGCTTCACAGCGAATGTGGAGAAGTCCATATTGCAAAGGTGAAGTAGAGGATATTTTGAATTTGTAATATTTGATGTCTGATGTCAACTTGTTCTTAACCTGAGAAAGCATTCTTAAAGTGGCAATTCTGGATTTCTGCACCTTCAAGATGCTGGTCTCTACAGTGTAGCTGTGTTTTTGATGTGACTTACCCAGTTTATTACATTGAATTAGAGCAGTGCAGTTTGAGTCTGCTTAGATCAGCAGCATGTGCCGCTAACAACCCATAAAGACCCAAACATCCACTGCCGACCAAAAGCATCTGTTGATCCCAAATGTTTAAGACCTATTGATCCACTAATCCTATCAATACGTGGAAATAATGTGTGTAAAATACAGTTTGTCATCTTTTCCTGGTCATCAGATTGACCCATTTGGACGTTCAAAGGCTCCATAGTGAATGTAGAAACACAGTCATCTTCTACAGCATTGATTCACCAGTAAAACCCATGACAGTCATGACAGTGGTTGGACACACTTGTTTTTATGTTCAGTTAATGATGTTTTACTCAAAATTCATTTTGAATTTACTCTGAGCTTAAATGAACAACTACATGATCGGTGAATTAAATATAAGAATATATATTTCCAAGACCAGAGGTCTTTGAAATTGTAATTTAAATTGTCATTTAAAATAAATTTTACACCATTTACCCTTCATTAAGACTAGAAACAGCGTCCTTTGGCTAGTCTTTATTTCTTCTATGAAAACCAAGATTAAGAATATCCATCCATCCATTTTCTTCCGCTTATCCGGGGCTGGGTCGCGGGGGCAACAGTCTAAGCAGGGATGCCCAGACTT
>JAQQZY010000029.1:11985461-11997212 GCA_030068375.1 Ostorhinchus rueppellii
TGAGTCACATACAAACAATTGGCTCATTTGAACATTGTTAAGGAACACTTTTATCAGGTCGAACTGGGATTTCTGGAGCTGAAACACTAATATCACAGGATTATTATTATCGCAATGCTGTACATCCATATCACATATAAGTTTTGTCAGTATCGTGCAACCCTACTTTTTATATAAAAATCTGCATGTAACATGGTAAAAAGGACACAAAAATTACAAACTACTATTTTTTTGAAAATCTATTTTATAGAAAATCCCTAATGTTTTGGGATTTAAACTAATTATTCGAGGCAGAGTGCTTCACAAAAATGGCCACTGTTGCAAAATCATTCATCATTTATATGCATTTAACTGGTCAGGTTCTACATGCAACGCCAGTGGACACGATGGGTTACATACGAAACCTCACATATCGCATATCACGACTTTTGCCAATATCGTGCAGCCCTAGTAGATACTGATAGGAAACCTACAGAGACAATAGAAAGACAAGGGTTTGCTGTGTTTCTGTCCATAAATACTATCTGTTGCATCACAGTAAAGGACATGGAGCTCCCCAGAGCAGAAGAACGTCTGATGGAGGTCCTTTTGGTGCATTTGTTGGAGTCCAACCCTCCACCAATGTTCAAACAGGAAAACAGGCTCTAAACACCATCAGAGTCCTGCTGCCCTCTGTGTTTATCCTGGACTGATAAACCATTTTACCCACGCTGCTTGTGGGTAAATTCAACCAACATCGTCTTCTTCTTTGGTCTTCCTCATTAAACTGGGCTGGTTTTAATTTTGCCGTTAATCCAGTCGATGTAATGGGTGACTCGTGTGTAGACCCCAGGCTTGTCCTTCTGACCGCAGCCGTCACCCCAGCTGATCACACCCATCAGAGTCATCCTGTTGTTGTTTCGACAGACGAGCGGGCCCCCAGAGTCTCCCTGAAACCGACACAGAGCAGAAAAACTGCATGAACTAATGTGATGTGAACACGAGCAGACGCTGAAGAGGCTGAGAACGTACGCTGTGAAGGACACGATGGTAGAAAGAAGAAAAGCAGGTACGAGAGTCCAAACATGTGAAAGATAGAATAGAATAGAATAGAATAGAATAGAATAGAATAGAATAGAATAGAATAGAGTAATAAATAACTAAGTACTAAATTATTCCATTATTCAGTTTCCTGGTGTGTCCTCACATACCGCTCCATGTTTCTGTTCAAACTCTTCTTCTCTTGTTCTAACGTTCGTCCACATCTGTTTTTGTTGTTTATTTTGTTTTTTATTCACATGACTCTATTTGTGAAAAAGCTCTTTCCATTACAGTTTTGCATAATATATCAATTTCACAACACCTAAAAAACACCTCTTACCAGTGCAAAAACATTTAATCAAAAAATGAGAGTTTTGGTGAAACTGTCATTTTTCCATTAGATATATTTTTACGCACAAGTTATGCTTGTGATATTTGAGGGTCAGTGGAAAAGAGACTATTGTGACGTTCCCAGTACCAGTCGACTTTTCTTTAAGCTGAGTTATAAAGTTTAACTCTTTATAAGGTCATGTCAGTTGGATAAGTTCATGTTTTCATAGTTTCATTTTCTCTAGTTTATTTCAATATATGATTCAATATCAGACTTTATTCATACTTGTCTGTTTATTTTCCAATAATAATAACAATAATAATTATAATAATAATAATAATAATTCAACAATTTGTTTATTATTTGTCTGTCTAAGACACAGGTATCAAATATGCAGCCCGGGGGCCAAATCCGGCCTGCCAAAGGGTCCAATCCGGCCCCTGGGATGAATCTGTGAAATGTAAAAATTATGCTGAAGATATGAACAATGAAGGATGTTCAAATCATCTTAGGTCAATTCAATCTAAAGTGGATCAGACCATTAAAATACTCTCATAATCACCTATAAATAATGAAAACTGTACATTTTTCTCTTTGTTTTAGTGTAAAAAAATAAAATTACAAAAATATGTTGACATTTACAGACTAGCCCTTTATATAAAAAAAAGTGAATAACCTGAAATCTCTTATTATAATTTTAATAATATTCTGCCTGTTATTTAATTATTTTTTTTATGTATTTGTGGATCTGTAAGTTGTGATTCACATGTATAAATAATAAACTAAGGTGCAATATTCTTAACATTGCACTTATTTTACTTATGAATTTTCAGGTTCATATTTATTCATGTTATGTTCAAGTACAATTCCCACATGTAAACGTTTTCATTATGGAATTTAATTTTTTTTTTCACTCAAAACTTCTATTATTTATATTATTTTACTGTCCCGGCCCACTTTATACCATATTAGGCTGTACGTGCCCCCTGAACTAAAATGAGTCTGACACCCCTGGTCTAAGAGATATGACACTAAATGAAAAAAAAAAGACAGATTTCTCCACATTTGAAGCAATAAAACAGCCATACTTCACATTCTAATAGTGTGGGATATGATAACTTTGAGTCGAACCCACAGAAGGGGAGGTGTTCTCACCTTGCATGCATCGTCCAGACCTCTGGTGTCGCCTGCACACAACATGTTGGGAGTGATTGTGCGTCCTGACAGAACATCTGGAACACAGCGCTCTTTGGGCCACAGTCGCACATACCCTCTCTTGACACGCTCAGAGTACTCTGCAGAAACTGTGGACAGAATGTGGAAATGATTGTCTTTGTGTCTTCCTTTAAAGGGCGTTTCACCCCTAAAGTTTGTTTGCACTGCCCTCTGCTGGTGAACTCATGCATGGAACCAACTTAGGTTCAATATCGGAAAGACTGTTTACTGAATAAAGGTTTTAAATACTTTAACCCTTTCATGCATGAATAACGAGAACCTTAATTAAGATTTTTATTTGCTGAGTGTTTTATTCCTTTTTAGAAATGGAAACAAAAAACAATGTGACAGATTTTTTAAGTATGATGGCGTATCAGGGCCACATAAGAAAATAGAAACATTTGTCACTAGGAGAATAAAGTCGTTACTTAATGAGAATAAACTCGTACTTTTATGAGATTACAGTTGTAATAGTTTAAAAATTCAGCAGAGTTTCCTGCTTTACAGCGAACGCAGCAAGTGAAGCAGCAACAAATCACTTCAGTTCTGACGATGAAACAAACCTAAATGTGTACAAACATGTTTCAAAGTCCTTAGACTAATGAGAACGTGTTGGTGGTGGGCGGGGCTAATAGGCTCAGTATTTGGCTGTGCATAAACCCCAAATGAAAGAAGGACTTCACTAAATGTTCCAAGTTCTACATTATGTGATGAGTGGGTACGAATTTACTCTCATTATATAATGACTTTATTCCCGTTAAATGAGTTTTGTTTTTTTTGTAAACTATGACTTTATTCTTATTAAATAAAGACTTTGCATCAGCCTCCACTGTGTTGGCTGATATGGATCTAAAATAATAAACTCCATAAATATCTATAACAGAACAGCTCTGAACAGCTGTCCACTGTGCATGAAAGGGTTCATAAACTGCAGGTTTACTTCTAGAGCCACACAGGATGCTTCTGTCAGTCATAATAGCACAAATGCACTGGTTGGGTTTCTGTAATAACACTGTGACAGACTCAGCTGCATCATGAGGATGTGTTTGCTCACATTCAGTGTCTTTTCCGTAGCCTGAAATCTCACACTCAGTCCAGTCGGGCAGCACCAAACCACGCTCAGGCAGACACGCAGGATGAACCTCCGGAGAGTTTACAGCACAGATGCCAATGTCCGTTTTTAGTTTCAACAGAGCTGCAAGTGGAAAGTGACCAGAGGAAAGTCAGGGTAATGCACGGGGGAAAATGTGGGCTGAACACTGTGGTATGATTAAAAGTTTTAATAAGACTTTGCAGCCCACTTAAGGTTCCATACGGTCACAGCTGGGCAAATAATATTTGAATGATTTAGTGCAAAAGTTCAAGGCGGTTGTTTCTGTTCACTCACCTATGTCATTGTCAAAAGTTTCGTTGTCGAATTTCTCGTGGATCCAGTATTTCTCCACCTTAAAAATCTGCTCGCTGCTGGAATTCTGTTTGCGAAACGTTCTTCCCAAAATAACCTCCAGCTTCTCAGCTTTGGCACTAAAATAGGCACAAAACACAGTTAACTGCCATGTGGGTCCCGTACCACGTGCACGCTGTGTACTGTATCTGTGGACCAGAGGAGACCAGCTGAGTGTTGGACTCATTCCTACTTGTCCTCGAAGCAGTGTGCAGCAGACAGGACCCAGCAGGAGTCGATGAGGACGCCTCCACATCGGTGAAAGTGCTTTCTGTGACGGGCCTGGTAAACATTAATGGCTGCCTGCCAGGGCTGCTCTGTGATGTCGCTGTCTCTGCCACCAAACATGCGGAAAGTCGGATGATTCAGGGTGTTATCCTGACGCTGGCCACATGTCGCTGCAGATAGAAGGAGGGAAAACATACCTTCAGCTGCTAATAACACACACCGTAGAAGACAGAATGTGGGTTCGAGTTTTAGGTGGTTTCCACAGACAGACCAACGGCCTACCTCTGTTGTTGTTGTTGGAGGGGGTGGGGCCACGGGGGCCCAGAGTGGTGATGACAGATGGACGTCTCGCTGAAAAAGAACCAACAAGTGTCATTAGCTCCTGACACCGTGTTTCTTTTTTTTTCTTTTTTTTTTTAACTTATTTTTTATTTGACACTTACATATAAACACACATCCAACATACAATTAGGAGATGTATATCAGGTACAGTTTCATTTGCTTCACATTATCTCAGTTACATTTTTTTAACTACTATGTCATTTTGATTCGATGTTGATATCTTGTATTTATAGAACATAGTTCTCTTGATCCATTCTCCCAATGCTGTACATACAAAACTTGATAATAGAAAAAAACAATTAAAAAAAACAAAGAAAAACAAAACAAAGAATGAAAGTAACTAGAATTCTGGTATCGCTTGTATTAATAATTTCCCTCTTTGAGAAACCAGTGTGTTTTCTTTTTGCTACCAGTAGTAGGATTTTTAATAGATATTTAGAATCTTTATCTATCATACCTTCTGGGACAATACCCAAGATGTAAAGTGCTGGTTCGAAAGGAAGGCTAATTCTCATGATCCGTTCAATCTCATCTTGAACCTTTTTCCAAAAATGTGGTATTTTTGTTCAGTCCCAGAACATATGAGTGAAGTCCCCATGTGTTCCGCACTCCCTCCAGCATAATTCAGATGTGTTATTTTATTTTGACATAATATGTGGGGTAATAAAGTACCGCATTTTCACTTTCACTTTGAATTCTCTCCATGTTGGGCTGTTATGTCCTTCTTTCACTGTTTCCTCCCATTCTTCCTCTGATATAATAATGTTTGCTTCCAGCTCCCATTTTTCTTTATACTGACACCGTGTTTCAGAGATGAATGTAAGTGACCTCTGCCGCTGCTGTCCTTTCAATGGACATGTTAAGGAACATCAGATAACACAGTAATAAGCTTTAAATAACTGTTAACTAATAATATATCTCAAGATTTACCGACAATGCTCATATGATCTAATTTAATCATTTCTACAATATTAACATTCATTTCCACTTAGGTAACAATAAGGACACATTAAACAGTGGGATGAATTTGTAAAATGTAAAAATTACACTGAAAATTGTATACACAGTAGTAAAATTACACCAAAATGTTCACATTTACAAACCATTTTTGCACAAAAAACATGAATAACCTGAACAAATATGAACAGCACAATGTGTCTTAAGAGAAGTGTAGAAGAATTGTACCAATGTTCTGTCTGTTATTAAATGTTCTGTGTATTTGTGGATCCACTGTGATCTGTATCTGAAAACATAAACTGAAACATAAAATTGTTAAAATTACACTTATTTTTCACATTGTTCATATTTGGTCATGTTATGTTCAAGAGCAGTTTGTCCATGTAAACAGTTTCATTAATGTAATTGTACTTTTTTTACTCTAAAACATAGACAAAAACGTTGAAGTTGACATCGTTTATAAGTTTTTATCTTATTTGAAAGTATCAATTTGATACTTTAACAATGTTACTATAGTAGTATTACAGTAATAAGCATTAAGTAAGATTATTAATATTAATGAAGCTATGAATACTGTAGAAATAATCTTAGCGTGAATACCACGAATAAGGATGATTTCCAGAAAAAGGTATTAACGCTTAAATTAATACAGTAAAGAGCTAAAAGTAACAAAACTTAATTATGATATTGAAGTATTACTTGAAAGATTTGTCTTTTGTTTGATTCTACATTGATTTAAAATGTGTCAGAATACTACTACTACTGCTAATAATAATAATAATAGTTATAATAATAATAATCTTACAGCATTTGGGTACATCACACAGTTCCCAGGTCAGCTGCATGTTCTTGTAGATGTGACACCATGGACCCACGTCACTATCTGGATTCCTGTTGGATTAAAAAGTGAGTAAACTGAAACCACAGCTGTTCTGATTAAGTGGAACCTCTCACTTGAAGGTTTTTCATTCATGTTGCGTTTTGAGTGCCGCATTAGATCCACACCTGCAGAAACTGTGGCTTCCCAGCCCCAGCTGAAGGGCGTCGGACCTCCATGCATTGTAGAGCTTCCTCCTCACAGCAGTGGAGTCCCATGGGAGGCAGCGAACCCCGCTTTTAGTCACAGCTGCTGTGCCTCTGTAGGACTGACCCGAGCCCAGAGAACACTCATGGTACCGATCTGCTCCGAGTAACAGAGAAAGAGCTGTGTCAGTATTGAAACAGTCGAGTGTCTGAGCTCGTCTGTTATCTGTCAGTGAGGACTCACCTTCTGGACATTTGGGCACAGAGCAGTACTCCCACACAATCTGAGTTCCTTTATAGGCGTAACACCAGGGAGTGTCGTCATTATCAGGATTCCTGACAGAATTAGGAGCCAGATACAGTGTTTACCAAATGTATTCTTCCACCTCTTAAACTTAAAATAAAGAGGATGATATTACAATAAATGGTGATAAATGACTTAAAGGTTAAATATAGAGAAACATTTATTTGGGAACTGGCCTAAAAGCACCACCGGGTCCTTATGGGTTATTATTGATTGAAATCAGTCATTTCTTTGAACTTAAACATTGTCAACGAAAAACATCACATAGGACTCAGATATTTTTCGTATGAAACCGTCTTCCACCTTTACCTCCTCTAAACACACACTGAACTGCACACACTGGTCTCATACCGGCAGAAGTTGTGATTGCCCAGGCCCAGGCTGCCGGCGTCGTTCTTTCTGGCTGTGAATCTCCTTCCTCTCAGAGATGTTGCGTTCCAGTTGATGCACTCTGCTCCGGACTGACTGATGCTCCATGTGCCTCGGTATCCTGCTCCCTGTCCCATCACGCAGCTCTCTTTGGTGTCTGTTCAAGAAAACATGAACTCACTGTCATAACTGACGAATAAGGCAAGTTAATACGCTTCGAGGTCTGAGCTGAAAATATTTGGACAAACTATGTCAGCCATGTAATTTGCTTTGGGTGATCTATTTATCTCATAGTGTGGTTATGTAATATTTTCCTAATTAGTGGTTTAAAAGAATGACCAAACAAACTCTAATGAATGACAATGTAATCAGATTTATTAAGTCTGGCCTTTATATCTAATTACTATTTCACTGAAGCTGTTTGGCTGTGACCAATGGGATTTGTGTCATTATCCCACTGAGTGGGTGGGGTGTCCCTGAAGACCACAGAGTAGCCCGCAGAAACAAAAACATTCATATCCCACAATGTCTGTGCACGGTTTATGATCCTTTCTTGTGCCGTCCGAACCACAGGCCCATGACAGCTACTGTGTGAGTCACACTTTCAGCCGCTGACCTGATCTAGAGTCACAGGCGTTCAGAGGAGACTTTAATGAGTGTTATGTCATTGGTCACACTGTTATTGACAGGGCTGGACTTAACCATAAAATCAGAATCAGGACATTGTGGGAAATCTAGCATTAATTGGACACAGTAAAAGTTGGAAACAGTGGAAGTTGGAAGGAACACAGTAATAGACAGCAAAGAACTGATACCGATGGAAGGATAATTAAGGATAATTTAGGATAATTAACCCCTTGACGCCAATTGTCGTAAATTCACGTCAACCCCCCACACTCCAAAATGCAACCAAAATACTTTCTACTTGAAAAAACACAAGCAAAAACACAAGTAAAACATTTTTTTTTCCATAATTGGAAATAAATTCAGGCGTTAAGGGGTTAAAGCATACCCTGTAAGAACCAACATAATGACCAGGTAGGGTAATAGTTTGTTAGTATCCATGGGTAAACAACGACAAACCTGTCCAAGGATAAATGACACTGGTCATGTTTCAGAAATGACCTGCTTCAGAGATGAAATGTGCTAAATGTTATATATTTTAATAAGATTAATTGGAAATCAAAAGGCAAAACTGCTGCTTTACTGATTTTCAAAGTATATGATGAAATGTTTTTACATAAATACAGTCACAGAAAAAATTATATTTTTTGTGCAGATGCTTATTTTTCTGTTCAGTTATTTATGACTTTATAACCATAACAAACATAAACAACTGAAATGACTTTTTCAGAAATCCCTTTTTTCAGTTTTCTTTCACAGTGTAAATGTAAAATGTAAACATAAATGTATTGTTCTTATTCAGTTGTTTTATTTGGTTTTATTGTTCTTATTTTTAATTTGTTGTTAATTATACAGATTTTATGTTTTTAATCTATTCTTGTATTTTATTCCGTTATTGTTTATTTATTTGTTTTCCTGTTCAGCACTTTGGTCCACTGTGATTGTTTTAAAGTGCTTTACAAATAAAGCTGGATTGGATTGGATTGGATTGGATTGGATAATAACCCTCGATTTTAATGTGAGCTTTTATGAACATCTACATGATCAACAAATTGAATTTAGGAAAATGTATGATTGTCACTGAAAAAAAGCAAAATCCAGAGGATAATGTAAGCATAAATGTAGATGAATTACTTTAAAAAGGTTAAATTGAGAGACAAACTTCATTTGGGAAGTGACATACTGTAACAGTAGTAGTGGTTCTTTATGGGTTAATAATAAGCTCTTTCATACTGAAGACAAATACAGCTGAGGTTTGAGGTGGAATGTTTGTGGAGCACTTACTGATCTCACACTGAGCTCCACTGAAGCCGGGGGGACACTGGCAGATGTAGTCTGAAGTGTAGACGGCCTCCTTGCAGGTCCCGCCGTTATAACACTGTGACACGTAGCAGTCTGGACGGAGCAGACACAGATGTTAGTCATATGTTGTCTAGTAATTTAGCAACACAAACAGATTGATTATTCACAACACGGATGATTGACTAAGACCAGCGGCACATGCATGAGGATCATTTCTGGGTTTGTCCTTGTGTGTCATATCTACAACACTAAGTGGGTGTGTGGTTCATCCGGATTTCATTTTAACCCTTTCATGCACAGTGGACACTATAGTGGACACTCCAATGGTCACTATAATGGTCACTCCAGTGGTCACTATAGTGGTCACTCCAATGGTCACTCCAGAGGTCACTCCAGTGGTCACTATAGTGGTCCCTCCAGTGGTCACTATAGTGGACACTCCAGTGGTCACTCTTCTGCAGCTCTTCTGTTGTATATTCATGGTTCCAGTTCATACCTTCACTGTAACTGGGCTGTTCTTCATAAACCTGATCTACACGAACATGTTTGAGTGAAAATCAGTTGTTAATTGTTACAGAACTGTAATTAACAGTTTTATTAAACACATATTTTTTTCCCTTGCATATAATCTCCATGAAGTGACTAATAACTAGTATAAGAGTATGTTCAAATGTGACAAAGCATCAAATTATCTGTATTAAAAATGTCTTTATTTCCTAACTTTCACACAGTTAATCACTTTCTGGTGATGGTTTTAATTAAATACAGATTTCTTTGCTTTAAATTTTTAACACATGGTGTCCAACTGAGTGGACATTTTTGTAACTCCATGAAAAATTGGTTCATGAACCCTTCCATTCCTACTGGTCACTCCAGTGGACAGGTATTCTACAGCTGTTCTATTATTTATTCATGGGTTTTGTTGTTTTAGTTCCATATGAACCCACACAGTGGACACTTATGCACCATCCCATCATACACTGACATTCGTACCATTACTGTAACTTTATGTTCCTGATAAACCTGCTTTGTAGTAACATGTTTCACTGTAAATCAGTTTTTGTTTGTAGATTGTAATTAACAGTTTTCTTAATCAAAAGGGATTTCTTTTTGAATATTCCAGTATCTCCATGAAGCGAGTAATAACTGGCATTAGACTATGATAAAATGTGAGAAAACATCAGATTAGCTGCTTTAAAAATGTTATTTCATAGTTTTCACACAGTTTATCACTTTGTTGATGCACTGCAAAAAGGGGAATCTAAAAACAAGATAAAAACACGAAATCTGAGGGAAAAGGTCCTCAAAACAAGTGAAACATCTGTCCATGCGAAAAAATAGGTTCACTTGACAAGATTTCTTGAATTCAGATAATCATGTCTACAGATGTATGGACACAGAAAATAATACATTAACTCTTAAAACCAGATCAATTATCAAACACTTCTAAATCTAAGTTTTTATATCTTGGTAAAAACAAATAATTTTCATGTTTCTTTGCTTCAAAAATTAAACGTGGACATTTTTGTAACTCCATGAAAAATAGGTTCATAAAAAAATTTCAGTTGCATTGTTGTTTTCATGTCTCCAGAGGAATAAAAACACTCAGGACAAAAATCATAACTAAGCTTCTTATAATTCATGCATGAAAGGGTTAAAACACTGCCCATTAGCTCGACTTTTTAAGAACACTGTATCATGTCATGCCAGGAGTTTTCCCGAGCTAACCTCGTTTTACACCATTACCACTCATTTATTGTTTCAACATTTCCTAAAGGCTAGTGTTCAGAATAACAGCGGTGCTTCCCCTGCCAGAGGTATGAGCTCACAGGCTGAACGGTCGCTCAGACTCAAATGTGGTTGTAATTTGTCTGAGGGAGGGGCATTCCTGTCTCAAAGAATTCGTCAATGGGGGTGAAAATGCGCACAAGAGCTGGTCTGGCAGGAGTATTTCAAACAATCTCAGACTAAAATACACCCACTTAAACACACAGAAACCCCCCAGCTCTTCAGCTGGATGCACTGAAATAACAGAGATTTGGACTCATGAGCGAGGTGAGCCGAGAGAAAATAATCATGTGAGGTCGTGTCGGCGAGTTAGAGGTGAAGGGAAGTTACAGACGAAGACAAAAAAGGTCAGAGAGGACAAGCAAGCAGACTGCCAAACAAATAATTAAATGTACATAGACACTCTGAAGGAGACGACAGAGACTCAGGGGAAAAAAAGACACAAAAGAGTCATGAACCATGAAATAATGAAAAAGGGACATAAATATATGCCCTGCATAGGGGTGTTGGAAAACATGGGATCTGCATTATATATATGTGATAATGGTATCGATATTAAAAAGTAGTGTATATTTATTTAAATGCAGATATAGAAGAAGTTCATTTTTGTTTTTCTTTATTGTTTATGTTGTATTTCTTATTATTTAACACAGTTTTATTAAATAATGGTTCTTTGAATCATCCTAAAAGCACTTTTTACTGTTCCTCTGTTGGGATCGCACCAAAGTAATGTTCTGAACTAATAGAATCTGAACATTTGAGCAGGATCTGAAACTGGAATGACTGTAAAATAGAATTTAAGTT
>JAQQZY010000029.1:12183323-12197855 GCA_030068375.1 Ostorhinchus rueppellii
TGCGGCCGCGGTGTCAAATTGCACAACAACATGGCGCATTTGAATTGTGCGACAGTAATGACGTAATTAACTGTGCGGCGAAGTAGTGTCCAAAACCGTTTTCCATTTTGATTGATGAGTGCACTATATAGTCCACTACATAGTGTTCCCCATGTAGTGAATAGGGAGTTGTGAATGAGAGTGATTTCGGACACAGCCAGAGTTAGGGTTAGGTGTCCAATACTCCACAGCTGCAGTCTTGGCCTATGGATAATCCAGGACTCACCGATGGGTTTTTAATGATCGGATTTAGACTCACTGGCACTCTACATTTAAGACTTTTGATACAGTACTAGGATGATGAGTCATTGCACCCTTTCTGAAGATGAACTTGTTTTATTTTTTTTTTTAATCATAACTATTTAGGTACATGATTCAAGGTCTGTCAACTGCTGTCACCTTTAATGAATCAATGCAATAAACTACACTATTTTGATTTGGCATTTTTAAGTCAAACAAGATCGTTCAAGTGAAACACACTTATAAACAGTGAAAACTGATGCTCTGTTGTTTTTTGTCCAGAGCTCTGTGCATTTTTTTCTCTCCCTGCATTGTATTGAACAGTAATATAATTCAGTTATGGTTTTACCTGTTCAATAACCACATTAAAACTTGTTTTTTCTTTTAAACATCTCACTAACTCTGCATAAGTACATTTTAATCTAAGTTAAATGTTGAACTCCTAGAAAGTCCATTTTCACTGAACAGTAACAGCTTCTGGTTTCCACACTACATTTCTAAAAGCAACAAAACAGAGCAAATTTCAGAAAAACAAATTTCAGATGTCATGTGTGGCAAACTCTTAAACGTAAAAGGTCACTGAAAGTTCAGAGTGGAGGGGGATGCTGAATGACACCAAATGATTCCTGTGTCCCAGTATAAACCCCCAGTCTGTGGGTCAATCTATTATTCCTCTGTCATACGCCGATCATTACAATTACATGTACATTTTTTTTTTTTTTTTATTGATTTTTCTTACCTCAAAGTTTCCCAACAGAGATCTGCTAATGGAAGATGACGGCCAACTGGATCGTGTGGAACACCCGGAGTCTGCATGTCGAGCACTGCGAAGCTGCCGGCTGATTATGAATCAAAACAGAGCAGTGGTTAGTGGTGAAAATGACACTTTACATATTGTACTTGCCGGACTATAAGCCGCTACTTTTTTCTCACTTTGAACCCTGCGGATTATATGATGCAGCTCGAGTATAGATTTTTACAGGCTACTGGTCTCCAGGGTTGTAGCAGGAGGTGCAAAACCGAGACAGAGAGGTAAAGAGGTGATGCACTGAGGAAGACGCTAGTTTTATGCTTAACTCCTTCACACACCCTCATCTGTGCGCAGGAGGAAGATGGAGACAGTGATCAATGAATTTTCTGGGTTTTTTTAATCAGCTGTGTGACTGACGTGTGACTGGCACTGTTTGGAAAAAAAAAGCAGTGAAGGTATGTAAATAAATATTTACATAATCTTTCTGTTTACCTGTTGTAATACAGTAATTTGACAATGGATGTCAAGCTGTGAAATACTGTCACCTGGTGGTACTCTGTGTAACCGTTTTCAGTTATTAAAAAAACACCTGAAACTTCAACAGGTTATGGGCCCAGTCAGTCAGTAAATTGGTTTAAAAACAGTGGTTTCACACGGACTTTGAGAGGTGTACTAGGTATTGTGGGATTCACAATGGAGGGCAGACTGTTTATTGACAAGCTAAGTGGAGCAGACAACAGGGCAACATGGAAATTCCAAATGGAGCATCTACTGAAAGCTCGAAGTTTGTGGGGAATGGTAATGGAAACGGAAACATTAGGAGGAGATGCTAACGCGGCAGCTCGAGCAGAGTTTGCTAGGAGGAAGGAAAAAGCATTTTCGATGTTGGTGCTTAATGTAAGTACATCTCAACTGTACCTGATTACAAGTTGCAAGTCTCCTAAAGAGGTGTGGGATACGCTGATAGGACATTTTGAAAGAGATACCCTAGCTAATAAATTGTTTCTAAAGAAGTACTTCAGATGTGAAATGAAGGAAGGTGAAACGATAACCGAGCATTTGAAACGCATGAAAGAATTAACTGATCAACTTGGTGCTATCGGTGCTGTAATTGAGGAAGAGGATCAGATTGTGACATTGCTGGGTAGTCTTCCCTGCAGCTATGCAACGATTGTCACTGCCCTAGAGACAAAGATGGACAGTTTGACTCTTCAATTCGTGCACCAATCATTGATTAATGAAGAACAAAAACGAGTGCAGGCCGATGACAGTACCAGTAGTACAACAGCAGGTGGCGCCTCTGCAATGGCATCACAAGTGCGCGGAGATCCACAGTCTGAAGGAATAGACAGATCTAAATGGAAGTGCTTTAAATGTGGGAAGGAGGGACATCTAAAAAGAAATTGTCCAGATTTAAAAAGGAAGAAGCAAACCCACAAGGCTAAGCGCATGACATTTGAGGATAATGAAAATTGTGAGAGTGCAACTGACAGTGCATTTGTTGCCAGAGAAAGAAATCAGAATGAGAAAGTGAAACAAGCCAAATGGCTGATTACTCTGGTGCATCAAAACACATGACATGTTCAAAAGAAATACTGCAGGACTATCAGGAATTCACTAAGCCACAATCAGTGAAACTGGGCAATGGCAGAGTAGTCGATGCCCAAGGACTCGGCAATGTAAAAATGAAAATTACTTTCGATGTCAAAGATGTCACAATGTATGATGTGCTGTATGTTCCCAAGCTGTCTGGGAATCTTTTCTCAGTAGGAGCTGCCATGAAAAAAGGAAACACAGTGCAGTTCAAGAGGACCCGATGCTACATACGTGAAAGAGATGGAGATCTTCAAGGAATGGGAACACAACAAGCCGATGGATTATATCACCTGGATGTGGAGGGAAGTGCCTCAGCCCCTCATATAGCAGGAAGTGCATCAGTCGCAGCAAGTCTATGGCATCAAAGGCTGGTCACACCACCATGCTGAAGGAGCTGCAACCTCTGTTGAGTGGAATGGACTTTTCTGCTGACAAAGAGAACTCCTTCTGTGAAGCGTGTGTGGAGGGCAAGCTCTCTAGAAAGTCATTAAAGTCAGTGGGAGAAATCCGATCAAAACGCAAGCTGCAGCTGGTTCACAGCGACGTCTGTGGTCCCATGCAGACTGAATCCATAGGTGGATCAAAGTACTTCGTAACATTCATTGATGACTACTCAAGATGCTGCAAGGTATACTTCATGAGGAGATTGAAGTACTTCGTAACATTCATTGATGACTACTCAAGATGCTGCAAGGTATACTTCATGAGGAGATTGAAGAGTTTGAGAGAACTTTCTCCAATGAGTGTGGACAAAAAGTGACTAGACTGAGAACAGACAATGGTGGAGAATACACATCGAAAGAATTTCAAGAATACCTGAAGGCTCAAGGCATCCACCACGCAATCTCTGTACCCCATACACCACAGCAAAATGGTGTAGCTGAAAGAAAAAAAATCGAACGTTAGTTGAAGCGGCAAGGAGTATGCTGTCTCATGCAAAGCTGCCAAACATGTTTTGGGCAGAGGCTGTGGCAACAGCAGCCTACTTGCAGAACAGGCTGCCCACATCAGTTTTGAAACAAGAGCCAGAGATGGAATAGCAGAAAACCGAACATCAGTCACTTGAGAGTGTTTGGCTGTGTGGCCTATGCACATGTCCCAGAAGTAGAGAGGAGAAAGCTGGACAAAAAAGCAGTGAAACTTCACTTCGTGGGGTATGCCAACAATGCCAAGGGCTACCGTCTGTTCGATGAAGAGAAAAGGACGATTCTGATTCGCCGGGACATCATCTTCAATGAAACAGACTTTGACTGGAAACAGGAAGTGGAAGTGTCTTGTTCAGACAGTGATGCTGGCAGTGTTCCTGATGACAGAGGAGCATCAACTGATCAGACACCAGTCACTGAAGCCCCAAGACAATGTGGAAGAGTCAGAAAACCCCCCAAAAAGTATGGCTATGAGGAGTTTGCAGACATAGTGACTGTTGAACATTCTACAAATGTCTGTAGTGTAAATGAACCAAGTACACTGAAGGAAGCAATGATGAGCTCTAATGCAAAAGAATGGAAAGAAGTAGCTGATTTAGAGTACGAGTCCCTGCTTGAAAATGAGACTTGGGACTTGGTGGAATTGCCAAAAGACCGACAGCCGATAGGTTCGAGATGGGTGTTCAAAGTCAAGCATCATAGTGATGGATAAGTGGAGAGATACAAGTGCAGACTTGTTGCTAAGGGCTACTCACAGAAGTATGGCGCTGATTATGATGAAACCTTCTCACCTGTTGTACGATTCAGCTCAATTCGTACTTTCCTGTCCTTGGCTGTTCAGAATAACCTGCATGTTCATCAGATGGATGTCGTACCTGCATTTCTGAATGGACATCTGGAGGAGGAAATCTACATGGAGCAACCAGACGGATACGTCAAACCAGGCCAAGAGCACTTAGTGTGCAGGCTCAAGAAGTCAATCTATGGCCTTAAGCAGTCCCCTCGCTGCTGGAGTAAGACTTTCACAGAGTTCATGAAAGACATTGGATTCAACCAGAGCACATCAGACCCCTGTGTGTTTGTGAGAGCTAGACAGGAGCTAGAGATATTAGTGGTCTATGTTGATGATCTGATTTTGATCACAGAGTCACTGGAGAGCATGACTGAGTTGAAAGTTGCTCTGAAGAAGAGATACAAGATGAAAGACATGGGTGAGCTGTCTTACATACTGGGAATCTCAGTCATTCAAGACAAGACAAACAACAGTGTGTACCTTCACCAGAACCATTACATTGAAGCCGTTCTTCAAAAATATGGGATGGATAAAGCCAATCCAGTCACAACCCCAGCTGATGCAAATGTGAAGATACAAAAGAATGATGGTGTCAGTAACCCAATGAACCCAGGTACCTATCAGTCAATTGTAGGGAGCCTGCTGCATGCAGCAATGGCAACCAGGCCAGACATCGCACAAGCAGTGAGTGCTGTGTCAAAATTCAATGCCAAACCAAACACTGCACATATGACTGCCGTGAAGAGGATACTTCGTTACTTGAAAGGTGCCATCAACCTCGCTCTCAAGTACCAGCGGTCAAAGTCGGAAACGTTAGTCAGTTTCTCAGACGCTGACTGGGCAGGAGATCAGGATGATCATCGTTCTACTACCGGGAATATCTTCCTACTTGGTGGAGGAGCAGTAAGCTGGCTCAGCAAGAAACAGAACACCGTTGCATTATCAACAGCTGAAGCCGAATATGTTGCTCTCAGCCAGGCAGCACAAGAATGTACCTGGCTTACACGACTCCTGAGTGATCTCGGAATGGATGCTACGCCAACTGTGATTCTGGAAGACAACCAAGGAGCTATTGCCATAGCTAAGAATCCAGTTGATCATTCAAGAACAAACCACACAGACATTCGTGAATGTGTGCAGAATGGACAAATTCAACTGCAATACTGTCCAACAGATGATATGAAGGCAGATATCTTGACCAAGCCATTAGCAAAGCAGAAGTTTGAATATCTTTGGAGAGAGATTGGACTTTGTGCTGTGTAACTCTGATAAGTGTAAGCTTATGTTTAATATTGTTTGATAGAGCCTAAAGTAAGACTATTGGTGAGCAAGATAGAAAAGAAAAAAGGGTAATTTAAATGTCTTGCTATTTTTTGTTTAACCCTATAACAGACGCCCTTTCACTCACAAATTGCAGGAGGAGTCATACACAGAAGAACCATTTTCTGTTGGCATTGTAAAGAGTGTTGTTTTTCATGGTTGGTCTCAAATGAAAGCTGACGGTCTCTGCTTTCAAACGGTATGCGGTTTAAGCATCGTACTTGTTTGTACATGCCGTGAATCATGAATTAAAATCATCAGGAAACACCGCCCCCTGGGTCGCTCACGACCCAGTGACTGTTAAAGGGTTAAAAGGAAGTCTTATAGTCTAAAGTTTAATACATCTCCTAAGTGATGTATGTTAGTAAAAGGATTGTTAATTGTAAAATTAAGTGGGAGTGTTGTAATACAGTAATTGGACAATGCAGGTCAAGATGTGAAATACTGCCACCTGGTGGTACTCTGTATAACTGTTTTGAGTTATTAAAAAAACCACTTGAAACTTCAACATTACCATCTTTTTATGTAAATGTCTCATGCCCCAATGTGGACACATGTGGCTTGTAGTCAGGTGCAGCTAATATTCAGGTGCGGCTTGTGGCCCGGAAAGTACGTTACACATTCACATTCTTCTCAAACTCAGACACAAAACTCTTTCATTGGGAAAAACATACATTGTCCCCAGAATTTCACCGTCCTTCCCTCTGTTTACACCCTTATTACTATTTAATATATACACACATACTATAATACCATCTCACATACATACATACATACATACATACATACATACATACATACATACATACATACTATTATAACCATCTCGTATACACTCACATACTATTCCTGTGCACCTGCACAGGAATAGACTATGAACAGGAATAGACTATGTAGGGGATTTTGCCATTCATGTTATATTTGCAGTAAGAATTAAGTAAGTTTGTCATGAAATACTCACCTTTTCAATCGCTGCCCATTCTTTAGTCTCCTCCCTGTTCTTGTACAATCTGTTGTCACCTGAACACATACAAAAGAAGCAAGAAAGAGGTGAATGATGAAGTGTTTTGCCAAAATCTACACAGATTCATGTCACAAAAAGCTACAAAAAGGAAAAATTAGTAAAACAAGGTGCAGGTCCTAAATAAATAAATGCAGGTGTTTCTATCTGTGTTTCAGTGTATGTTTCAGATGTCCTCTTACTGTCCACTGTCAATCAGATGTCTCCCCCAAAGATACCTTACCCATTTCCAAGTGGACAATGGTCGTAAACACCACCCTTGTGTCAGAACATGCGTTGCTAGCCAACTCTATGCTACCTTCTAGCCATGTTCCCACAGTAAACTGTTGCCTCATGGTTAGCATTCTTGTATGAGCTAATCTACTATTCCACGGGTCGTCAACGGAGCTGGATGATGTTTTTCAGCTCATTGTTATTGGATCATTGAATTTGATTAAAACCATGGAGGGCATTTTAGTAAATCCTCTGGCCTCTGCTTTGGTTCCCAGATGCCACCGTTTCTTCTTTTCGCTTTCCTCTGTGTTTGTGGGCTTCAGTTTTACATCTGTGTCATATATACTAAACACCTCTAACCTCTATTAGCCCTGACCCACATACCCACTCACAGCTCTGACCCTAACCCTCTGTGTTCAGATATACCAAACTCACTTCCAGAATCATTTTGAAGGTGGACACATGTACATCCATGTACGTATTTGTATGTTTGTGAGTGGATGTGTTTGGGAGACACAAGCCCACTCATGGTTCTGAACAATAGATGCCCCCTCAATGCACTTTATTCTGGAGGTACTCAGCCTGTTCTGGTGGGTGAATTGGGGGGGGAGGGGGGAATAATGCACAGGTGCCCACTTGACTTTTTCACTTTCACACACTTTCTTAGTTTCTCTTTATTTATGTTTCCGCTTCTGTCAAGGCTCTTCCTCTGTATTCAGAGATTTAGAAGTCAGATTTTCCTGGTCTATAATGATGCAAATGTTCACATACTGTAATTTTATATGTACTGTATTAAAAATCAGTTTGAAAGTTAGATTTAAAAATAGTCTGCATTTTCACTTGAGGCTGTTTGAGAACATCTGATGGGATTTTTTTTTCCCCCATTATTTTATGACAACATAGAAATAATCAATCACAGATAGATCAGATATTCAAAGAACATTATTGCAAATTTTTTTGGGGGAAAATTGCTCTAAATAGTTCTAATCTCAAAGAGAACTGAAAAAAAAATATTAGAATTGGATCAACTTAAACTCCCCTGTTTGTTACAGAGTAGATAGACAATCTAAAATGATCTAGTGTTGCACACAGTCCAGTATGTCAGTCTAAAATAACAAATAATTTGCAATTAATATTCAGCTGTCTTTATTGGCTAACAACTGTGTACTAAGCTACTCTAAGCGCCTTTGGAACAAAGTTTTATTCATTTAAAATGAACACTATATTGTGTATGTAACATTCAAATGTATATTACATAGTCTTTTGTGTTAATTCTCTCTGATGTGTCAGAATTATAATTACATGGATGTATTATTATTTTCTTCATAATATCTATCACTGGTACTGAAAAGACTTCAGGCATTAAGTCTCATAGTCAAGAACCAGGGAGGGTTTTAGGAAACAACACGAGTAGTAAATAAAGCTCCATAAAACCTTCCCTACTGATGTGCACATGAACCCCAGTGGTTACAGTGCATCTACTGAATCCATGCGTTAGCGTTTACCTTGGGCCGGTCCCACGGTAATGGCAGCAGGTGGTTCCAGTATGGTGCCGCTTTAGCATCAGTACTACGACAGGAGGCCAGGCCCAGTCCTGGAGCCAACAGAGACAACCTGCTCCTCTTGGAGGTGGACGGGCCCTCATCATCTGAACACGACTCCCCAGTGTCACTCGGTGACATCAGCCTCTTTTTGGCTGGATAATGGCCTCCGGACGACAAACGGTGGCTGTTACTGATGGGGGTCTTCTCCCAGGAAGCCAAACCTTTAGAAGATGAAGAGGCCGTCTGGGTGGCACTTCGCTCAGGTGGGGAGGATTCAAGCCCCACCTCCCACTCTGTCGCTTCCCCCGGTTCCTGCAGTTCTGTGTGGTGTGGGGGGGAGAAGGGTCCTGGAGGACTGGTGGGGCTGGCGGGACTGCGGGTTTCATATGTAGACATTTCAAACAGGTACGAGCTGGGCTGACCTCCAACTGAGACATTACTACAGCCGTCGTGTCCGGGGCTACCCAATGAGAAAGGGGGGGTTCGGCCACTGCTTGTTGGCTCAGTCCTGGGGGAGTTTCCAACAGAGTCATAGAGGTGTCCATTAAAGTCACACATTGGGGGGGATTTAGGTGAGAGTGGAGCAAATACATCTGGAATAGGCCTGTCATGATTGTGCTGAGTTGGCCGTCGAGAAGGGGTGTGGCTTGGCGAGAGTGGTGGAGACCTGGGGGACAGCCCCCCCTCAGAGTCCCTGTGATCCACTTGTGTGCAAGGGTATCGAGAACCCGGGCCCATCCCAGAACCTGGGGGAGGGGCAGGCCCACACAGCATTCCTCCTTCAAGGCCCTCCTTATCTGTAGAGTCACCAAGGTAAGGGCGTTTGTGAGTCAACAGGGGGTCTTCTAGACCCCTTTTCACACCTAAACGAACAGGCCTCTGTTGTTCAGTGTGGGGCTCAGTGGAGGTAGAAAATCCCCCCAACTGGGAGAAAATGGAGAGCTGGTAAACCTTCTGGAGCCGTAGTTCCTCCTGACCAAAGAGCCTGGGAGCCCCAGGCCGGACCCCCGGATCCAGACCCTGTGTGGGGGCTGTGGGGCGAGGGAGATCCCCCTCCTGGGCTGGAAGCTCTAATGGAGCCTTTTTGTGAGCCAACTCCACGTGGATGTGCCGCATGGTTTCTATGGTGCAGGTTTCAGGACCGGACAAGTGTTTGTGCAACAGTGTCAAGTACTGGAGGTCCAAGTAACCAAGATGGTCCACAGGAGGAGGGAGATCCACAGGAGGACGAAGATCTAGAGGTCCTGCTTGGATGTTGTCATGCAGTATGAATTAAGAAGATGAACTGCACAGCACCTGAAAGGAACAACATACTGTATGCCACATCAAACAGGAAATCAAAGCATTATGTGCACCCCTATCCACCCACCCGCCCCTCGAATGTTTGGGAGGCATTTATACTGACATTTAAATCAGACACAAGTGTCTTCTTTTTACCACACATGAATTACAGAGGCACCTGTCAAAACTGACTGCTGTGGTTAGGACAACTATTACTGGGCTGCACAATTTTAACATTTATTTTTCTATTCTCTAATTGGGGAACAATATCAAGTCATGGAAAGTAAAAAGGCAACAATCAAAGTGAAGTTCTAAGTCACTAGTGGTGAATTCCACACCCAAGTTGAAGCTCACTGTGATTTTCTGAAGCCTATCGTTATCACATCCCTGTCTGCAAAAAGATAATCTTCCACAACAAAATCAGTTCTGTCATATTCTTTTAAGAAAATCCTTTGTCAGAACTAATCAGGCGTGTTTATGCTGAACATTTATGCTGAATGTCTCCCTGTTGGTTTTAACACGTTGACCTATCACGTGTAAATAATTCACATGGTTTGTCATATAAAGACACTGATGTCACGACTGTCATTTCATTGTGTAATGTATTTGAGGGTAGCAGACTCAAGTGCTTAAAATATAATTGCAAGGCAATCACAAGTACAAGTAATTATAAAACTAGTTTGACTGAAAATATAATTGTAAAACAGGTCAAAACTTGTGAAGCCATAAACCAGGGGTCACCAATCCTGGTCCTCGAGGGCCAGTATTCTGCATGTTTTAGATGTTTCCCTCTTCCAGCACACCTGACGGTCGTTATCGGGTACCTGCAGAGCTTGATGATAGGCTCATCATTTGAATCAGGTGTGTTGGAACAGGAATACATCTAAAACATGCAGGATACCGGCCCTCAAGGACCAGGAATGATGACCGCTGCCATAAACTATACAGGTGCTGAAATGCATTCATGGAAAAACCATACATACTGCATATGGTCTCACCTCTGAGCCTGTCCTTGTCTAACAGTGTGGACACACATCTGGGAGATTGTGCCCAAAATGGCCTAGTAAAAGAATCCATTTGCTTCCATAGTAACAACCAGGGAACAGCATCAACATCCCAAGAAAGACGACCAGGAAACAAGCCAGGACTCCAGATGAAGAGCAGGAGTGGAAGAACTGAGCACAGGAACTATAATCTGAAGGGTGAAAAACAGATGAGTGGGCTGTTAGTGAATAAAAATTCTATTCCATGTTTAGAGAAATAAGTAATAATGAGCTACAGCTGTGTATGTTTGGTCTATAAAGGTTATTATAAAACAGGGCAGAGCGCTGGTATCAGACGGTGGTGTTGAATGAAAACTCACCGACGGGGATGAGTGTCAGTGATGCAGGACAGGACAAAAAGTCTCTGAACAAAAAGGACAAATATTTCTACTAGAATTTCCTTAAGTGTTGGCCCATAGCCAGATATGCCCTCCCTGAACACCTGGACGTGAGGCAGGACATTGCCGTGACATCATGGCCGCTGCATCACATCTGGAATCTGGAAGGGACACAACAGACACAAACAATTTTATTTATTTATTTATTTATTTATTTTTTAAATTTAATCAGGAAACATCCGACAGAGATAAAGAACCTCTTTTACAAGGGCAGTCCTGGACAAGACAGACCGCAGCAAATACAACACACAGTTACAAGATTATGCAGCTAAAACACATAGAACACACACATTTGACAATAAACAGTTAGTAAAAATAACATTTATGAACAGATTAAGAAAAACAAGTACAAGTTATGTTGGCCTCAAGAACTCTCAGTTTGGACTCAAAAGAGCTCAAAGAAATGATTTTCTTACCCCTTTACTCTGTATTTCCTTATGTTTATTTTTAATTTACAATTTGGATAAAACTTTCCCAAAATAAATTATATTTTTTCTTTTAAATCAGACAAGGTATAGGTTTTTAGATGTTACAGGCTTGACTACACAAGCAGTCATAGTCGAAAGTGTCAAGCAGGTAACATCTAAAAAACTATACCTTGTCTTAACATGAGGAAAAAGCAAAATATAGTTACATTAACAGAAGACAAAATAAAGATCATTAGCCTTTCCCGAAAGAATGTTCAAGCTACCACTATATCAGAGATCAATTTCATTTTAGAGGTTTAGATTTCAGTACCTTGGTTTAGTTAGTTTGTAATTGCAGCAACAACACAGTGGTGACTTAAATCATTGAAGAAAACACCCAGAAAAGAGAATTTAAGAGAAATATTTGTAAAATCAAATCAATACAGGCGGACTTGTCAGGATTCTGAGGATTCAGCTAAGTGGGTACAATGACCAGCTGGGTAAGATTAATGGAGTCACAGAAAGATTGAAAATAATCAGAAACTGTTGATTTTAACTCTTTCTGTGATGACAATGAAATGACTTATTCCATTCAAATCACAGAATCACACATAAGAGGTAAAAACATGGAACCTTTGGAAGGCAATGATTGGCAATGACTCATTGCATGTATCATTCGACAATGGGCTCAAACTAAAACCATTAATAACTTATTTTCCAGAACCATAGGCCTCATTTCAGAACTCAGACTCTGGTTCTGTAATTAAACAGATGGAGGAAAAACTAAAAACCTTTTATGTTTCCACTGTGGTACCAAACAGTGCTAGGCCCGTTACCCGCCCTACTTAGACCAGGACTTGGGAATGTAGAGGGGGAGGAGGATGGAAGAGGGAGGGGGTGCAGTGAACTACCATCACTATGGCAACCAGCACCCCAAGGATAACAGCCTGTTTGTGCTGAGCCACAAAGAGAAGTAGAGATAGAAAGAGTGAGACAGTGGGGTGGTTGGGGGTGGGGGGGCAGAGATCTTCAAGAAAATATAATAATAAAAATAATATAATACAAACAACAACATGGCTGTTCTTCACAAGGTGTGTATGAGAAAACAAAAACCACAACAAAATGATTTTGACCCCCCCCCCCCCCCCACGGCTAAAAAAGAAAAACTAAAGGAATCCACAAAACACTAAATTCAGTGGAATTTAGAAGAAGAAGCAACTGAAATATGCTCCCATCACGATGCATATGACGACCAGTTCCTGAACATTGATATAAAAGCATCTGAATCAACACAAACTACGACAGTTTTTGTCAAACTAAGTCCAATCAGATGGTCACATTCATATGAATGACTGTAACTAATGACTAATTCAGGGGTCAGTCACCCTGGTCATAGAGACCCGCTATCCTGCATGTTTTAGATGTATCCTCTTTCAACACACCTGAATTCAAATGATAAGCCTATCACCAAGCTCTGCAGAAGCCTGTTAATGACTGTCAGGTGAGTTGGAAGAGGGAAACATCTAAAACATGCAGGATAGTGACTCTCTTGGACCAGGGTTGCTGACCCCTGGACTCATTCAACAGTCGACTACAGGAACCACTAGTCCATGAGTCAGACAATGGTTTAAATTTGCTGCAGCAATAAAAAATATTTTCTTTCCTTTAACAAGAACCTTTGGTGACAACAATTACAATCAAAGTCTGGCCCTAACCCAAACCAATCAGAATCTGAAGCACAAAGCCATAGTGATAATCACAGTTGTTTTCAGACCAAAATGTGTGCAGATGATCTCCCATTACTAATAAGTAGTGACTTCATGAACTATTAGTAGGGCACGAGTTTAATACAGAAGACAAAGATCCACATGCTGGGGACAGGGGCATCCAGGGTTAGTGTCCAGAGCTGGATACAGATAGTGGGGGTTGTTTTAGAGGGGGAAGAAATGATATGGCAATGCATATTTATAGGCAGAGCTTGTGTCAAAGCTCAGTGGGAGTAAGGGCAGGCTCTGCTTACATCCCACTAGATTTGTGACCTTATTTTGAACCAGCTGAACGTTAGGCTGGCACAGGCAGACCAGCCCTTTTTAGGATTCATCTATGAGCTGACAGAGTAGGGAAACACTCTGAGAATACCTCTGTACGTGCATTTACTCAAACCTGGCATCTCACACCTTTGACTATTCTTTTGCTCGAATGTACATGTGAACATCGTTACAGTGCAGACATTTGAAGCCACGGTCGGTCATTATATTAACATTTTCAGAAGATTATACACTCCAGAATGATCTGAATTCAACAAAAGGGACATGAAGCTTTTGCACATCACTGCAGACCAGGTGTGAATGCCATCACCTGCAGCATCCCTGGAAAAGCGAGGCAATCATTCAGGAAGAAATGAAGCGAGAGGAAAGACCGTCAGATGACAGGAAAATAAATGAGAAAACACAGATGTAGATACAAAGAGCGCAAACAGGTAGAAGCAGCAGATGAGAGTTCAACATGCTGCTAACTCAAATGGTAATGATACAAAGAAGGTTGTTCCTACCATAACAGCTCCACCTAAAACAAAATGAAACAAAGAAAAGTCCATTTGCAGATGATTATAACTGCATACAACTGCAGGTCCTTGTCAAGGACTTAGAATATAGTTTCAACAACCTTTAAATACGTGAACAAAAGTAGGAATGTTTCAACACATCTATTAAGGCTACTATCATGTTCCTTATTTGCAATTTTATGAGGATATTAATAACATAAATTTAAAATAATCTAAAAACACATTGGTTTTAGTCAAATAATAAAAATAGAACATCACCCCAGTATGTAAACCCTCCAGAAACCTACAGTGAATTCTTTTTTTTTTTTTTTTTAAACTTATCTTGTCCAGCATCCTGACAGCAGAATGGTAGTCTGGCTGCCTTTTGGTGCTAAACAAATTTTGCTTTGCCAAAGGA
>JAQQZY010000029.1:12404125-12418165 GCA_030068375.1 Ostorhinchus rueppellii
TCAAGAAACCCAAACCCATTCTACGGACTTCCTCTCCCCTCTCCACTCCCCTTTTCCCCTATTGGTGTGCCAATAAAGCCACAAAGAAATCTCCAACAACAAACCTGACAGTTGGCCTGTCATTAATCAGGGTCTATAGTCCATTCTGTTCAGCACCAGATGATGCTAACCCTGAGCTAATGAGGATGATATTTGTCTCTACTGCCATGTTTCCACTACGTAGTACCAGCTTGACTTGACTCAGCCTTTTTGCATTTCCATGACATAAGAGAACCTGGAATCTGGTACACAGTACTATTTTTTCGTACTTGCTCAGATGATGTTCCAAAATGGGTGAAGAGATGCTCAAATGTGATGTGTAAACACTGCAGTGAAAAGAAATAATTGACATGCACATCCAGTATATCAAAGGTGTGCAGAATCCCAAAAAAGTAGATGAAAAGATGCAAATAAGGTTCCAATAGCGTCCATTCTCAGCTCAAACAGACTGAGTTCATCCTCTTCTCTCCTTCTCTTTTGGCCTCTGCTTTGCATCCACCCTTTTTCTTTTTTTAAAAAACTTGTCTTGTCCAGCATCCTGAGAGCAGAATGGTAGTCTGGCTGCCTTTTGGTGCTAAACAAATTTGCTTTGCCAAAGGAAGCTTCATAAAGTATATGAGGCTTCCCTTGATATTTCACTGTCTTTATTATGAGAGCCAGACCTGACACGACTAGACAGGGTGGAGGAGAGAAGGAAGGAGTGAAGGGGAAAGGAGGTCGTGAAGACCCTCGCAAGATAATATGAACAAATACTAACAATAATACCAATGGAGATAAGTATATTGGGAACAATAACTAGAACCAGAACTGAGTAAACTGGACTTTGCGTCCACCTTGACGTCATCTGATCATCCAGAGAGGGGAATCCCAGAGGGACTCCCACCTGCATACCCCATTTATACCAATTTGCATATTTAAATGTGGGTGTGGAGAGGGAGGAGTTTGGTACTCCAATATATGCAGTCAATTCCACACTGATTGGGATATACAAAGGAAATATGCTTGAATTCAGGGGTACGCTCAATTTTGTTGTTCTGGATTTTTTTTTTTTTTTTTTTCATGTGTATAGAGTTTCTGGATTTCAGTGTATCCCAGGTTTCAGTATGAAATCCATACAAATCTTGAGGCTCCAGGTCATTTTAAATTTATAGTGACCAAGTTGCTTCAAAGTTTTGTAAGTTTATGAAGTTACAATGACCAAGTTTCTCAAAATTCACTCAGTTCATATAACCACAACGATCAGGCTTCTCAAAATACATGTAAATCAAATTAACTTGTTTCTTTGAATTCATAACAAGTTGATGCATATGAGATGGTCAAGTGATAATGATTTAAGAGAAGTGTTCTCTGTGTGTTCTACTGTCGATTTGAAAGTGGTAACAAAACCACAGCATAAGTGCAATGTTTACATATTTACAAAGTATATGGTTAAGATAACGTTGAAAAGTATCCAAATAGACACCTAACCAAGAGTGTTGGAGCAAAATTATGTAAACCACATACACTGGAGTGAAGTAATCTACATGAAAAATCTATAGTAAAGGTTTCAGATCAAAGTTCTCATTGAGACTTTTAGGGCAAAGTGTGTCTAGTGTGTGAATCCAAAATGTCTCTTGTAGTAACAAACACTACAGACCACTGATGGGTAAGAAAGTTGTCTCTGTGTCATTGTGTCATCAATGCGCAACTTACCTTTTAAAAAACATTAATTGGAAGTTTACAGTAAATATACCGGTAGGCTAATCCATGATGACAGTCTGTAAAACAATGCCATGGTCAGTCGAGGAGGTTCTGACATTTCTGCTTCCATCTATTGGGTCCATCTGATCAACTATCGGTCCATCTATCGGGTCTATCTACCAAGTCCATCTGGTCTACTATCAGGTCCATCTATCAGATCCATCTGGTCCACTATTGGATCCATCTATTGGATCCATCTGGTCTACTATTGGGTCCGTCTACCAGGTCCATCTGGTCTAGTGTCTAGTCCATTTACCACGTCTATGTGGTTTACTATGTAGTCCATCAGGTCCATGTGGTTGGCTATCAGGCCCATCTATTGGGGTCATCTGGTATATTATCTGGTCCATGTATCGGGTCCATGTGGTCTACTATCGGGTCCATCTATCAGAGCCATCTGGTCGACTATCAGGTCCATCTATTGGATCCATCTGGTCTATTACTGGGTCCATCTATTGGATCTATCTGGTCTGCTATTGGGCCCATCTATCGAGTCCATGTGGTCTATTATTAGGTCCATCTATTGGATCCATCTGGTCTACTTTCAGGTCCATCTATCGAGTCCATGTGGTCTATTATTAGGTCCATCTATTGGATCCATCTGGTCTACTTTCAGGTCCATCTATCGCAGGGGTAAGCAATCCTGGTCCTCAAGGGCCGGTATCCTGGCTGTTTTAGATGTGTCCCTCTTCCAACATACCTGATTCAAATGATAATGTCACAGGTAGGCAGAGAACCCAATTACAGAAACAGCTCAGGGAGATCAGTTTTACACTGTTCATTGTACACGAGTACACAGGTTAAGGAGCACAGAATAATTAAAGCTAAGAGTCCAATATAGTCTCTAACTGGACTGTACTCCTTGTACAGTGATCCAGAGATGGAGAGGTACCTCTACAGGGGATTGGGCAAAAGGCGTAGTCGGGGCCGGTCCAGGGTCGGAGCAGGCAGCTGGCATCGTGGGCAATGAGCAGAAGCCAGGTCGGTAGTCGGGGCTGGCAAAGGATGGTGTGGTTGAGGGGCAGAAGGCAGGTCGGTGTCCGGGGTCGGGGCTTGCATCAAAGGTCAGACAAAGGCGTATCAGAACCAGACAGAGAAAGGCTGGAGATGTAGTCAGACAGGCGAGGGTCGAATGTGGAGACTGGCAGGCAGAGGTCAGACAGAACTGGTCAGGAACACAAGGAAACTCAGAGAACTTGGAAGATGCGCTGGACAGCAGAGAAAGACCTTGACTATCTGGCAACAGGAGGCAGACTGAGAGAGGTTTAAGTCCTGTTGCCCCTGATGAGCTGCAATGGCTCACCAGATGTGCTGCATCATTAATCAGAGAGTGGAGGGAAAAGATCTGGGTGAAAGGGAGAGAGACACAAAGAAGATAAATGAGAGAAAGACCGAGAGCCAGAAAAGAACAGAAAAGAGAAAGAGTACAGAGAGACATGACAGATAAGCCTATCATCAAGCTCTGCAGAAGCCTGATAATGACTGTCAGGTGTGCTGGAAGAGGGAAATATCTAAAGCATGCAGGATACCAGCCCTTGAGGACCAGGAATGCCCACCCCTGATCTATCAGGTCCATGTGGTCTACTGTTGGGTCCATCTATTACCTCCATACTAACTACTCCTCAGTTGCATGGAAGAAAAAAACTTTAGAGTTGTAAAGTAATTTATCCCTTGTTCGTTGGGGGTGTAAAGGAGAATATATAAGCTGCATTTTGTCTCACCTCTACTTTGCGGCGTAATTGTTTTGAGAAAGATTCAACACTGATTGGAAGAGCCGACATCGAAGGATTGCTACTTCTGCTATTGGGTCCATCTATCAGGACCATCTGGTCACCCTTGGTGGTTCACCTCTGTTCGTCTCTGTCAGTCTGCATTTGCTTAGAGATGAGGTGCAGCTGCCATTTTTCTGTGGTCACAAGCCTTTCTCAGTGTTGGTCTTTGTGTGCCAAGGGTCAGTTTAGATAATGGAGTTCACAGAACACAGTTGGACCTCCTTCTCCTCCATTAAACTCCACTTTTACTGCTACTGTTTTTCAACCTCAGTCTTTGTCAAAAGTGAATTTTTCATGTTGTCAACACCGCCTCCATCAAACCACATGAACAGCTGTTTGTGTTAGTACACACTGCTTTGCTGAAACATGCTCATTAGTTTAGAATGTTCTGTTGTGTTGAAATTAGTCAACAAAAGTGAGACATAATGTTTTATATGCAGTGTTTAATCTGGTTTCAACCACCAGAAGGACTGTTTTTCTGCCAAACATGGCTGTTTTATATTCCTTTAATGTTTAATTGATGATCTCAATCCATTGACCAGGCTGTAAATGTACTGCACTGATAATTAATTATCATTGTCTGTCATAACACTGGATCCTGGATACTGTTAAAGCTGCAAAGGCACAAATCAAACATGACTTCTGTTCTAAAATCTCTAAAAACAACTATGCTGGTGTTATATATGTATCCATCTGACTTATCAGTCAGAGTTAGAGAGATCATTTTTTATCAAAACTACTAACCAATTAGCGTTTAATCCCAGGACCCAGGATTCCTGGGAAATTTGCTAAAAAGTATTTCTCGATTCCCAGGAACGGTTATAATGGGAAACCGGGAAAATTGATAAAAAAAATCAATGGTATGCGCCTATTTGCTGCCATACACTATAGAAACGTTGAGGAAGGTGACAGTGCCACCCAGCTACAGTAATACAGGTTCATTTCAGCAGCAGCAGGCCCATACCATCACCAAAACTTGAGTGCTCGTTTTTGTTAATTGTGCTCATGCTTTTGAGAAATTGTGTTCATTTTTGATTCACACTTTTCCGCATTCTAGACTGGTTCGAGGTGGCACAGCAAATGTAGACTTGTGGAAAGAGATTTGGCCTCATTGTTCATCCTGGTGGGTTATGCTTTAGGGTAGAGTAATTTTGTGTAAATGTTTGTGTTTGTTTGACGCCTATGTAATAAAACAACGCTATGTTTAATGTGTTTTAAGAGAGTGGTTGCCTATCCTTTGTAAGATTGTTGATGGCAATGAAGCCAACAGCAGGTTAGATGTCCACCATAAGTGGGTGATGATTGATGCTCTTTTCAGACAAACTCTGTTCACCTATTTTTACATTAAGTCTTTTAGAATGATGCATGTTTAATGTGTTTGGGATTGTCTGTCCGTGGTGCTGAAATCACACATTACTGCAGGAAAATTGACCCATAAGGTCAGAAATTAGGATTCATAAGATGACAGTGGGGTTCGTTTCACAAAGTAGGTTTAGTGAAAACTCTGAGTTTGTTAACCCTGAAATGAGGGAAACTGAGTTTTCCGTTTCACAAAGGGAGGTAACTCAAACCAGAGAAAGAGGGCTAACTCTAGCCCGTTTCACAGACAGAGGCAGTGTTGTGCAAGTTCCCACTTTTTTTGAACTGTTCACATTCATAGTTCACAGCTTAAATTTTGAACTAGTTCAAAGTTTAGTTCATTTCACATATGTTCAAAATGAACTGTTCACGTTCATAGTTCACAGTTTTAATTTTGAACTAATTCAAAGTTCAGTTCATTTTACTTTTAGATGGGATATTAATATAAAGACTATTTTTTTCAGAGCGTGACCTAAAATCACTATGCAACGATCTAGCTCAAAATTGTTCACTGTAGATATTATATTTTATCACACAAAATGGAAGTTATTGTAGCAGTTGCTGTTACATATATGAAAAAAGGACAACAAATATTATGGTATATTATGGTTTATTAAGTACTTCAACCACTGCACCAAAAATTTCACACATTACTGAAAACAAATGCCGATGCAGATGCAGATTCAACTTACGGAAACTTATTAAAAACAAGTACAATGTCGAGACTTCCTTATAAATACGTGTGTGTTTCTAAAAATATGACTGGCAAATAGGTATATACACTGAAGAAGTGCAATTTTAAAGTCCAAAAATAGCAGGTCAGCTGAGGCCTAGTGGTTAGGGAGTTGGTCTTTAAATTGGGGGGGGGGTTACAGGTTTAAACCTCACCCTAACCTGTAGGGTGGTTAAGCAGTGCCCTTGAACAAAGCCTCTGAACCCTCATAGTCCCAGGTTGTCACCAATACCCTTCAATAATTGTAAGTCGCTTTGGATTTTTAAAAAAAAGTGTAAATGGAATATAACAGCACTAAGCACGATGCACCTGATTGATCAGAGGTATGCAAGGGTGTTCAAGGGCTCAAAATCGAAGGGCTCAAAATTCAAAACGGACAAACATCCGACCTCATTCTAGTAAATAAATGTGTATGCACACTTTGCACACAATGATCAAATTTCTAAAATGATTTGGCATTGTGTCAGCCCTGCGATGAACTGGCGACTTGTCCAGGGTGTACCCCGCCTTCGCCCTAAGCAGCTGGGATAGGCTCCATGCGACCCCCGTGACCTTAGTGAGGATAAAGCGGGTATAGAAGATGAATGAATGAATGATTTGGCATTGAACTAAAAATCCAGAAACAACAATGTTTTAATGATGAAATGGTAACTGAAATATTGAAGAAATGTATAAAGGATAACGCTCCACAGATCTTATTTAACAAATGGTTCAAAGTTACACCGCCCGTCAACCCCCAACCCTCCCACACACACACACACACACACACACACACACACACACGCACACACACACACGCACACACACACACATATACATCGAAATGCTGCAGTAAGCAAGACACAGTCCACAGGGTAGGACTACTTCACTCCAAAGAGTTTTTTGTTAACATTTAACAGAAACTGCTTTTCAAAGTTGGCATCTCCCAATCCGTTTCGTCTGGGCCTAAATATCTGGCCACCAGTGCGAAAGAGCCTCTCCACTGGAGCACTTGATGGAATTGCTGTGTTGTATTTGATGAAGAGCTTTTTCAGTTTGGGTAGGGCCATGTACTCAGTAAAGTCATCAGCGGCTGGGGCATCCAGGTAGATGTCCTCCTCAGACTTAGTGACTGTTGCTGGGCTTCGATTGATCTTGAAAAAGGATGAAGTGCTTTTCCTCTCACCAGAGGTTTGGGCGTGTTCAGACTCATTAGCCACATTCACAGACTCCAACTCTTGCTTCAACATCATTCGGTATTGCAACTGCTGAAGGCCATCCTCCACCCAGTCCAACTTGAACACAGGGAGTAGTATAGCTGCCAGTATGTTCTCCTTTTCATCAAGCCTGCCATCCAGTCTTTTGGAGATTGACTGCAACATGTTTTGGATGAGGGGACGGCATGCAGTCAGACCTTGTATAGCTGTGGGCTTCTTACTCTCATCCAACAGACCATTCAAATCATTTTTCAGTTGCACAGTGGTAGGAACCAGGTACCCAACGAATGTGTATTTTTCCCAGTGAAAAATGTTCAGCGCAGACGCTAAGGGTTGCATCACACTCACAAACTTGTGGATGAAGTCGATTTCTTCTGGGCTGAAACGACGAAGGCCAAACTCATCGCAGATGGTGTGCAGAAGCAGTCTGTCATACTCTGGTGTAGGATCACCTGGCACTGAGAGACTGCTGGCCTGTGGAGTCAAGGTGGCTATGTGAGCCAGATGCTGCAAGGAGAGGAACAAAGAGTTCCAACATGTGTCATTTGGAGTGACAAAGCCAATATTAAGCTTTTCCTCAACAAAATCTGAGGCTTTTGAACTTCACTTTACTCTGTTCAGCAGAGCATATGCCTTAGAAAATACAGGCCTCGGTAATGTGTTGAACAGTCTATCAGTTACATTTTCTGTGTCCGAAGCAACTAGATTTAAAGTATGGGCAATGCACCTTCTGTGAGGCGGTAGGCAGGGATCCTCCAACGCGGAGAGAGGTGCAGGCTCTAGCTCATCATCATCATTATCACTTGAGCTCTCAGTAGTAGGGACAGATTCTTCATCCATCGTTTCATCAGCTACTGCAGCAGCAGCAGCAGCAGCAATAACGTTCTCTCAAAACAGTTAAATGCCTTAACAAAATTTGAGGCATTGTCAGTCACTGTGCACACAATTTTGTTCTGAATTTTAAATTCTTTGTACACATCTGCCAACACTTTTGCCAGTAAATCATATGTGTGTGATCCTCTGACACGACGACATGCAAGGACTGTTGATCTCCTGAGTGATATATAATTTTTATCAAGCCAGTGAACTGCGATACCCATGAATCCCTTGTTGACAGCTGACCAGCAATCAGCATTTGTGCAAACAGTCATGATCAGCAAGTTCCTCTTTCAATTTATTGATAACCTCAATAAATTAATTGTTGAGCAGTCCCTGCACTTGCCTTCTTGAAGGTGCATGTCTGTTTGGTTGCAAGCCAGTCACTTGTCTGATAAACGAAGGTTTCTCAACTTTGCTTAGAGGTTGCAAATCTTCCACTATGTAATCAATAATCAGTTTATCTACCTGCTGCTGGGAGTCGTAGTCTTGAAGGCTACATGAAGGCTTGCATTTTGGGATATTGACAAGGGATCTTCTTGCTCTTTCTCTTCTGATCCTCGGCAGCTAGCATATAAGCATTGAAACTGTATGTGTCTTTTCAAATTTGAGAACGAGTTTGTTGATGTTCTAATTTCTTTTTTCAGTACAGGGCAGAGCTTACACAGAAATGTGAGGTTTTTACCATCCGAGTCTTTGTGTGAAATTGTAAAAAACTGCTGTAAATAACCGTGGGGAGAGTCTGGCTCCGTGTCCTCCGTGTTCATGGTTTGGCTTGAACTTCCACTGGCCATACTTCAAATGCAGCCACTCTCAGTCACCAGCACGTCCTATTTGTTGCTAGGTGAACGGCTTTTGCGCACTCAGGTCTGCTGCCTGTTTGAACATTATGGGTAATGTAGTATGGAGTTAATTCATTCCACTAGCATCTCCATATGGCAACACATTATGTTACCCATGATGCATTTGCACACAGATGCAGTCTCTGGCGAAGTCATTGGGAAGAAGTAGAATGTAAAGTTATTTTGCGAGTATGAGAAGTGTTGTCACTCTATTCATCAGATTTAATGATTCGTTCACGTTTCATTCATCATCACGCTCGTCGTTCATGTGTAATAATTTGAGTGAATTCACGTTCAAGTTCTTTATTTACAAATGTGTTGCGTTCAGTTCAAAGTTCACGGGACACACTCAAAGTTCACACTGGACAGAGGTAACTTAAACTCTGCGTTAGTTACCATAGTAACAGACTCTATAACTCTATGAACCTCTGTGCAGTAAAGCTGCACCTTCATCCACAGGGTCAAAATAACATGCCATGTTAGTGAAAAAAGCTTCCACCTATTGTGTCTAATGGACTTCGAATAAAGGCCTACGGAGGGATTAAAAAAAAAATAAATAAAAAAAAAAAATAATAATAATAATAATAATAATAACAGACGGCACATCTATGTTACGCCAAAACTCACCTGAATGAATGAATGAGGAAATCAAATACCGTGCGTGGCTGAAAGTGGGTGGAGTCAAAGAGAAATTGGAGGTTCATTGAGTAAAACCTGGTCCTGACCAGGTTAGGTTAATAGAATCTGACTGTTGCCCCCACGACCCGGCCCCGGATAAGCGGATGAAGATGGATGGATGGATGGATTTCAAAAAATGAGAGCACGATTTAATAAATATCTAACAGATCTTAATGGGTTTTTCCTTATTCCAGACATTTAAAGGTTTTTGTTTACCTGAGATGTTTCGGCATTCCATTCGCCTTCATCAGAGTGTCACTGGTGGTATGTGACACTCTGATGAAGAGTGTCACATATCTGATGTTGACCAGAACCAGCATCAGAGACCATATCTCTCCTGTGTTAGCTTCTCTGCACTGGCTCCCTGTAAAAGCTAGGATAGACTTTAAAATACTCCTCACTTACAAAGCCCTTCATGGCCAGGCACCTACTTACCTGAAAGAGCTTTTAGTTCCATATAATCCATTTAGAGCAGTACGCTCTCAATGTGCAGGCCAACTGGTGGTCCCAAGAATCTCCAAAAGTATGGCAGGGGCTAAAGCCTTCAGCCATCAAGTTCCTCGATTGTGGAACCACCTCCCTGCCTCAGTTCGGGAGGCAGACACCCTCTCTATGTTTAATAGTAGGTAAAAACTTTCCTTTTTGATGAATCCTATAGTTAGGGTGGCTCAGGTTGCTCTTTGTTATGCTGTGATAGGCTTAGACTGCTGGGAGACTCATCTGGACACACTGAGCTCTTCTCTGATCCTCCTCTCTGCTCTGCTCCTCCTCTTCTCTGATCTTTTCGCTCTAATTTTCTCTTCTTTTTATGGCCCAGTGAATACATGACTGACTTGACTTCTTCCCTTGAGTCTCTGTGCTTTATCACCTCACAGATTTTCCCGGGATCATTACAGGTTTTCCATGGGCCAACTCTGGACCAGCTGTTGTGGCCCTGCCCCTCTCCTGCCTTCATCATCATTAGGATCATTTATCCATATAGTTGTGACAGTACTCATCATATAGTTCCATAGATGTCATACATACACCAGCTGATCTACTTTTGACAGTTTTATTTCAGTGTCTGTACATCAGTTCCATCCATGTGTCTCTCTCTACTCCCCCCACCCCACCCCCAGTCTTTCTCTATCTCTCTCTTGTTTTCTCTTCCTTTACTGTCTTTCTTTTACCCCAACTGGACAAGGCAGATGGACACCCTCCAGGAGTTACAGTCTGCATGAGGTTTCTGCCTGTTGAAAGGAAGTTTTTCCTTGCCACTGTCACGAGTTACAAGTGTTTGCTCCTGGATCAGATGGAGAAGGAGCCAAGTTGGGAGTCCCCCCACAGTACCCGGAACCTTCGAGCAACACAAATCCCCTCACAAAGAAGGATATTGGAACACCATCAGGTGAAGTGGCTTGCCACTAACAGCAAGGAATGGAGCAAGCTGGATGAGGACATAGACGAATCCCTGGAAGCGATATCAAAGGGTGATGCTGACCAGAAACTCCAAACTATGTGCTCCTTCATAATGAACATCGGAGCTGAACGTTTTGGACTGAAATGGAAGCAAGGAGCAAAACCCCAGCAAGGCCCAATTGGCAGGAAATCAAGATAAGCCAGCTGAGGCAAGAGCTGAAAATGCAGAATGCAGAGGTCCAAAATCAAGATCTGGAACCCGGAAGCCACCCACAAGGGCCTTTATGTACGACCTGACAGTGATGACCACATCTGTTCCAGGGTGTAGGTGGCTCCTTCAGGGGCTTGAACGTCTCATTTCTTGGGCAAAGATGAGCTTCAAGCCAGCAGGGTCTCTGGTCCTGAAGAAAGGTAAAGTGGCTGATCATTTATACTTTGCCCTCGGAGGGACCAAGATCCCAACTGTGACTGAGAAACCTGTCAAGGGCCTGGGCAAAATCTTCAACGGCTCCCTGAAGGACACAGTGGCTTTGCACCAGACCAAATGTGACCTGACCTCCTGGCTCACAACCATCAACAAATCAGGACTCCAAGGAAAATTCAAGGCTTGGATGTACCAGCACAGTGTCCTGCCGAGAATACTCTGGCCACTGTTAGTTTACGAAGCACCAAGCACCAATAAAAATGGTAGTGGTATTAGAGAAGACCATCAACTAGTTTCTTAGGAGATGGCTGAGGCTCCCTCGGTCCCTTAGCAGCATCGCCCTATACAACCACTCTACCAAGCTACACCTCCCCCTCAATGGACTATCAGAGGAGTTCAAAATCAGCCAATCCAGAGAGGTACTGATGTATAGGGATTCTGCAGATTTCAAGGTGACATCGGCAGGAATTGTTGTCAAGACTGGGAGAAATGACAGGCACAAGAAGCTGTAAGCAGAGCAGAGGCTCGACTGAGACATAAGACCTTGGTGGGCAGCGTGGCAATGGGGAGGGCAGGCCTTGACAGCTTTCCCAGGCCACATTACGACCGGGCCCGCAACAAGGAAAAGCCCCAGCTGGTCCAAGATGAGATCTGAGCAGAGGTGGAGGAACAACACTGCTGCAAGATGATTGGTATGTTCAAGCAAGGGGCATGGACAAGGTGGGAGCACGTGGAACCTCGCATTCTAACCTGGGTGGAGCTCTGGAGAGCTGAACCCCTGCGCAAGAAGTTCCTCATACAATCAGTGTATGACGTCCTCCCAAGTCCTGCCAATCTGCACACCTGAGGCCTGGAAGATACTCCAGAGTGCAAGCTGTGCCAGAGGAGGGGCACCATGGGACATGTCTTGAGTTGTTTCCCAAAGGCTCTAGGGGAGGGCAGTATCACTGGCGCCATGACCAAGTTTTAAAATCCCTGGTGGATTCAATCTGCAAGTGCTACAACACAGTAAGACCCAGGTCACCCCGAAACAGCCTATTACCTTTGTAAGACCAGTGCAGAAGGTAAGCCATCAGCCCAACTCCCCAGGAGGGCTCCTTGACACTGCTCATGAGTGGCAGCTCCAAGTGGACCTAGGTAGACAACTCAAGTTCCCGGCAGTCATTGCATGCAACCACCTTACTCTGGCCAGATTTGGTGTTGATATGAGAGTTAACCAAGCAAGTAGTGCTAGTGGAACTGACAGTCCCCTGGGAGGACAGAATCCACTAAGCCAACGAGCGCAAGAGGGCCAAATACTCGGAGCTCATTACAGAGTGCTGGAGCAACGGCTGGAAAGCCCGTTGCGAACCAGATGACCTTGGGTGCAGAGGTTTTGCAGGCCACTCATAACAGCAAGTATTCAATCTTCTTGGAATCAGAGGACTGCAATTGAGGAAAGCCACCAAGAACATCATTGAGGCCGCAGAAAAGGCCTCTCAGTGGTTGTGGATCCATAGGGGGACCCGTGGTGTGCTACTTGGACACAAGCTGGGGACTGATCACCCCCAGTTGGGTCGACCAGGTGAGGGTGTTGGATGATTAAAGACCTGAAATACCCTATGACCCCAGGGTTTATCACTAATGACGTGTCCAAGTATCACAATGTGGTGTATTCCAATCCTAGTATTAACAGTATGAATATCCATGAGTTCTAATTAGTGCCTCCATTTTTGTAAAGTACTGTGAATTACCCTGTGTATGAATTGTGCTAATACAAATAAATTTGGCTTGCCTTGCCTAACTCCTCATAAATATTCTCAGATTGTTTTATATGCACCAAGTAGTTTTTTCTTCTTTGAAAAAGAATGAATGCCCTTGAAAAGACAACTAGGAGCCAAAAAACCCTTTAGACAAAAAAAAATAGACTACATATAACTTTTTTTAAAACCTTAATGCTTGACCTTAACCTTAATGTATAAAAGATAACATCTAAACCAGTACAGTCATAAAGGTTTAATGCAAAATGAACCATAAGTGTAAGAGGAACTAGACTTTCCTACATTTCTTGAAGGAAATATAACTGGTGTGCTTGCCTCTTCCTGGATCAGTGGACTTGTGTCTAGGTGTAAAAGGTAATAGTTTTGTGTGTAATTTGGCATCCCTCCAGCAGATGAGGTCATGGGCGCAGACAGTGCTTTGGACGGGAGTGACATTTCCCCCCCAGATTTCATAGTGACCCCATCCATCTCACCCACAAATTGATCAGTATACAATAGCCAGCGCTATTTGTGCCCATGTACAATACACCAATTCCAGAAGGTGGAAGGCTGGAGCAGATTCTTGCTGAGTTAGGAAAGTGAGGTGTTCAATTTTCCTCAGCGAGGATAATGTGAAAACTGTTGTTAACGAGGATTCCTCAGTTAAAGGTATAGTGGGAGATCTTTTTTTTGGAACATTTTTTATCATATTGCTTGAAAACCTCTTCACAATCCCATTGTACCCACTGAAATAGAATGTTTGCACAAAAAAAAAAGAAAAGTTTTAATCCAGTCTAGAGGGTGTAACCAGAGGAAAACTATGACCAATCATTTTACTGATCATCTTTACATTTATTTGCTGTTGATACATCCATCAGATATCAGTCCACTCCCACCACCACCCACTCCTCCCTCTCCCTTTTGCGCGTTCACCGTTTCGTAACGCCAAGACCTTCCCCTAGCTTGTTAAACACAAAAGGAGGAGCAATCAGGTGAGGTGAACTGTTGTGTAGCGATTTGAAAGCTATCAAGTTAGCTCGATCAGCTTATTTTGTAGCAACAATGGCAGAAAAAAACCCAACAACTGGCAGCAAAGGAAAGACTGTGCTTTAAAAAGCTACTGTGATGAGGAAACTGACTGAGGAGCGAAACAGGACAAGAGTGGTAATCGGTACGGCTTTCCACCGCTGGCGACAGCTAAAAAATGAAAAGGGGCTCCAAACCGATGCCAACGTGGCCCTGTT
>JAQQZY010000029.1:12905749-12918087 GCA_030068375.1 Ostorhinchus rueppellii
GTATTTGTCCATCAATCTGTCTGTGGGTTTCTAGAGCACATTTCACCGTATGAAGTCTAATTGTCTAATTGAAGCTCGAGGCTGGTGAAGATGAGCTCGGTTTTAAACGGTCAATCAAAAACCTGCGAAGGCGTATCAGGGCCACACTGAGGATTAGAAACTTAAAAAAAAAAAAAAAAAATCAGTTCTGAGAATTAAAGTCATGATATTTTGAAAGAAAACATCTTTAAATTGAAATACTTTGAGGAAAAAACATCATTATATTCAGAGAAAGAAGCCAAATTTGAATGTGAAGGGGTTAAAGCTGCAGAATTTGAGAACACAACTCTCTGCTCTTGGTCCGAATCAGGAGACTAAATATAAACATAGATGAAAAATGTGACACTTTTCACCGCTTCTGTGCTCAAACATGGGAGCAGAGCAGTACAACCACACCAGGTCTAATCTGACAAACTGATCAGTGATTGGTGGTTACAGCTGTCAATCATGCATTTAACCCCCCTAACTGCCTGAAAAAACTTGGAATTGGATCAAATCAGGGCGTTGTAGCGTAGATTTTCTGCCTGAAAACACAGAGGAGTAGATGCAGAAGTCTTACTGAAAGATAATTATGGAATTTTTGTCCAGTGTCACAAAAAAACTATCAACTTCTGCAGCTGTGATATTATCAGAGCCAAAGCCAAGGCAGCACCATGAGCCCAGCAGCTCCAGCTACATTATTTGACGCTTTATTATTAAATTTCTATTAAGATTCATTTACTAGAAGTTGTTGCTCCGGGGCAGATGTAGCATCCAGTACTGCCACTTTACAAAGAAATTCCATACAGATAGAAAATCACAACTTTACTCTTGCAAAGTGGTGATTTAATGTCTTGTATAACTGCTTTTCTTCAAAATATTACAACTATGTTTTTATTTATATTTTCATTTTTTCCCTCAAAAAGTATTTATTACTATTTTCTCGGTGAAATATTATTACCTTACTCCCAGATTTTTTTTCCATCTCAAGTGCAGCCCTGATACAAAACACACCACAAATGATCAAAAAACAAACAAAACAAAAACCTACAATCTACTCACTCAGATTTTGGTTATACTGAACTGATGCTGCGAGTTGTATGTGCCTAATGAAAGATCTATTTTGTACACAAGGTGCACAAAGACAGATGCAAACACTCACATTATACAGCTATATGTTTAGAAAAAAAAACATCATTGAGTGTTAGTGTTGCTTAAGAAAATGTGTGACTGTGGTGAATGTAGCATATTTCTGTGCTTCAGAGGCAAACAGTTCTTGGTGATGAGAGGCTGCATCCGTCCGTCTGTCCTGACGAGAAAAATTTGAAGGCTCTCAAATGTGTTTTGGCAACTCCTCTCATCTTCAGCTTCATAACGTGTAGTGTAAAGACACCGCCTCCTGCTCTCCTGCATCAAAACTCACACAGGCACTTTATCCATGTAGAGAGAGGCATCAGTATCGTACGTCTGGAAGACTTGGTGCAAAAAGGCTGTCTCATCTCCGTTCAAAGGGGGGATTTCAGGATTTAGGGGGATTCCAACATTACCGACTTTTGGTTCAACAGAAGCAGAGGTTTTCCCGTAACATATTCACAATCAAACAAAGATGGAAATCAACGTCAGATTTGGAGGAATGCCCCTTTAACAAGCTGGAAACTGGGCAAAGAGTGGAGGGGTATTACATGAGGGAAAAGTCAGGTAAAAGGCACTGAGTTTGTTTTTCGTGCTGAACCTTCAGTTGATGATCTGCAGCTTCTCATCGCTGCTCTGTTTGCTCTCGTTTCAGCAGGTTTTCACTCCAGTCGCTCCTCATGCCTTACCAGTGTAACAGCAGACGTACAGACAAGCCCTTGGACTGGCAGCATGTGTGTCTCCAAGTCAGATTCTGGTGTGACTTTAGTGTTTTGCGAAAATACTTAGAAAAGCGGCATCCAGGGCTGATGTGACCGACATGCAGCGGGACTGGGTGTTAGTGTTTGCGAAGGGGTGGGGGTGGGGGTGTTTGTGAGGTAATACAGTTGACTGTGGGGTTGAAAGGTTGCTGAGAGCTCAGGAGGGGTGGAGCTGGAGACGGACACGGTGACGTCAGGTCTCAAAATACTTATAGATGGCTGTGACGTAAGTCATGACGCTCTGCCAGTCCGGTCTCTCTGTGTGCACCATCTCATTAATGTCCTGAAAGGAAGGAGAGACAGAAAAGACAGAACTTTATTAAACCTGAAGGAAATTATACAAGTTACTCAAACAGACAAGCTACAACATAATAATAAAAACAGTAAAATGAAAAGAAGCAAAGTATCAACAGTAATCGTAACACTACAACCACCAATACTACTGCTACTACTACTACTACTACTACTACTACTACTACTACTACTACTACTACTACTACTACTACTACTAATAGCCTATTTTTCCATCAGGGCCTATTTTGTTTACTAGTTGTGTATATTTTATGGAATATGAGCTCAAATTGCAGGAATATTTTCATGTTTCTTCTTATATCTTTCATATAATTTGTATCTTTTGCATGACTTTTATCATTGGTACATGGCTTACATTCTTTCCAGCCTGCTGAATCTTTTGCAAATAATATGCAAGCACAAATACGAACCAGTTTCTTCAACTTTCACTCAGGATTAAAATATTTTAATTGAAAATTTTAAAAACATATGAATTATTTAAGTGAAGAATAAATAAATAATAAATAAATAGATTTTTACAGAATATAAATCTGTATGTCCATTAACAAAAGTGTCCTTAAAATAATAATATAAAGAAAATGATTTATATAATTTGTTCAGCATTAATGGAAATGATAATCCATCATGAAATTAACGGCAAAATCACTGGATTCTCCTACATTTGAACAGTTCAGATATCTCTGAAACTTGAATCCACCCCCAGTAGATAAACATTAGGAATCACAATTAGGCAACTATGATTATAGATTCAACTTCTGGCTTTATCAATGTGTCTTCAACTAAACTTCTCTTGGTATTTCACACAAAAATAATTAAAAGATGCTCATCCTACCATTAATTTGGGCAACACCCACAAATGAGATCCCATGTGTTCCATAATGACACTGAGATCAGCTGAATATAAACATTTACACAAACGATCCAAGTACAGATATTTTAGATGTTATATAAAACTTACCAAAGTGCATTTAATCCCTACGCTCTCTGCAGCCTGGAAAGCTAAGGTGAAGTTCCTCCTCTGAGGGGGAAAAAAAAAAAAAAACAAAAAAAAAGCGTTGAAGTTAAACCGTGAAAGCATTGGACAGTGGTGATAAATGAGGCTGTAGTGGGAGCTCCACTTGCCTTCTCCTGGCTGGTGAGCTCCTGGTAGGGGATGTGGGCAGGCAGGTAGGTGTGGAGGACGGCACAGAACGCCAGGCCGTCGTTCCAGCTGCTGCTGAAGTTTGTTATGTCGATGTTCTGAAAAATACATAAACAAACAAATGAAAACAAATTTTTAACAGCGCAATGATCCATTTATGATCTGATTTCACTGGATGGAACATTTGCCGTCCATGACAAAAATCAATGGAAACCCAATTTACAAGGCAGACAGGACTACGAGGATGTAACATTTTGTCCCAGGTCATGAATGTCACTGACAGAAGGAGTGCATTATGGGCTTTTTACTGAGCTTTCACCAGCGTTATGGTCGGTATAAATCCAGCTGTCATGCAACTCTTTAAAATGATTCAAGCAGAGAACAGCAGCTCGGTCTTATGAGTCATATTAGTTCAACCGTCTTCTCTCCTGTTCAAAACCACTGTTTTCTCAAACATCTGGAAAGGGCGTTTACTTGTACCCACAAAATGATGATACAAGTCAAGGTGTACTCTACAAATTCTACGTGTTTGTAGAGTAGTGGTTCAGACAAAGGCTTGTTTTTGTCAGACAGGAAACTCAGGAGATGCGTTAAATGTTGCACACTTCCTGGAGAGGACCACGTATAGCATGGTAACCACAACCTATATGACTTAAAAGCATCAAACATCACTTCTCCGCTGCAGTAATAAGACAGACTTGTTGATTTTCAGCTAAGTGCAAGTCATTTCTAGGTCAGTGCAGACACATTTATCGAGTTAAACGTTCGATAAGAGTTTGAGGAAGAGGCTGCAGTCGACACAAAAGATGAAAAATAACATGCATACCACAGTGACGCTACACCAGTAAAAGTGGCACAAGTTAAACACAACTTAACATGTTTGGAGAGGTGCTTATTCCCTCTATTGCATAGATTGATTAAAAGATAAATGCCACTCTAATGTCTGCATAAGAGCAGTTTATCTAAACACAGACTAGCATTTACTATCCTGGCTCCATCAGAAGGTAAAAAAAGCTCAACCACGTGACTATAGGCTTAGTTAAACCAAATTAGTTCAAACTTATTTGAGCCAAGATACCAAGCGGGTGACTTTGACCGCTTCAAAAAATAGCCCTGCTCTAGCTCATTTTTACACTTTTCTTTCCACGAAAGGCCAGTGTTGGTTATTCGTGACCAAAAAGGCCGATAATCTAGCCTAGAAATCTAGACCACCAAGCGGCAGAAAATATTCTTGCCGAGCTTGTGGTCTAGCATCACATGGTAGGGTCCAACACAAGGTATGTCTGTGTAGCGAGTCGTTGGGGCGGGCTTTGCACGATGACGACAGGGCTGTGTGACTACGAAGATGGATGTGGCTAATGAATCCCGCTCGTTTGAATCGGCTTTGTTATTGAATTTGTTAGACTTGGGCTTTTCTTTGAAAGTTGAGCAGAAATTAGCACTCAAGTCATTAGTTTTAAAGAAGGATGTATTTGCTGTCTTGGCGACTGGCTACAGTAAAAGTCCGTTTAACGCTCTGAATACATCACACTGTCGGTTGCTCTGATTGGTCACAGAACTGGCCTATTACGTGCAGGAACAGTTTGAATGACAACAGTTGAATCCACCCACAGGCTTCAGCTCTGTCAATGGTCCGATTCCAGACTATACAGTTCATGCAGAGTTTGGCCTGCCAGGCTACCGATAATCAATATTTAGGGCTGATGTGATTTGTAGTAAAAATTAAAATCACTCTGAAATTTTCAACCTCTACAGGAAAACTTTGCGAAACTGCCTTTAAGGTAAACTAAAGTATGATTCAAGAGAAATGAGTACTTGTACATAAATAAATGTTGTTGTCAGTCCTGATGATAAAAGATGCGACAAGGAAGTTGAATCGGAGCCATAACAGCACTTTAAAATCTATTAATTTGATTGGATATCAGACTAAAAAAGACTGGTAACAATGATCATAAAATTTTGAATATCAGAGCCAATTCACTCAGTCGATATTTTTAGATCTTTTTTCTTTTAACTCTCAGCAACATGACAATTAGACCTAATTTGGACACATGTCAGGGAGCTGCATTACATTTTTTAAATCTTTTGGATTTTTTGTTTGTTTTCTGTTATTTCTGAAAATCCATAAAGCAGTGAGGGTGAGAACTGTGCAGACCTTCTGTGCTGCTGACTGTTTTCTTTAGTTATCACTGGCTTTATGAAAACATCAGCTCATCTTGTCGCGTTTGGACTAGAACTGGCGCAGTGCCACAAAATACACATTTATACGGCTTCATCTGATCCAGGGAAATCCATCCTGCCATGAAGGAATGGATGAACGTTTGAACCGCGTTTCCCCTCACAGCTTTCTTACGTCACTGCTGCTTTCTACATCTGACAGATGCCGATCCTTTAGTGAAAATACATATTCACGACAAAATGAGTAAAAGCTAGCTGAATGGCATTTATGAGATTCAAAGGTTCAGGGGCTTTTTATTTGTCATATCGTCGCCTTCCTAAGAAAACCCAAGTTTTTTCGTTTCCTGAAAAATCTGATAAAATGTAGACAATTATTTTAGGAAGGTAGCGATATACATCAAAATACAAGGTCAAACATGAAGTGAGATAGCCAAGATGTTCAGTTTAATTCCTGCGCTTACAAATCGAATTACAGCTAATATTAAAACAATAACTAATGTAATAGAATGAAGAGAATAAATAGAAGGCAGATAGAATTCCTGTTATAGTCATTGTATATTAAAATACTGCTGTCACATGATTAAAATCTGTAATCAAATTAATCACAGGGTTGCTGTGGATTAATTTTGATTAATGTCATTCATTCATTCAATTTCATTCATTTTTAAATTTGACTTTCGTTTTCCATGAGCAAACAGACTCAAGAAAGAAGGGAATATATAGATACATTGTATGTGTTAAACGTATTAAACACCTTCAACAGTTTCAACAAAACAACTTGTTCTGTCTTTGTTTCCCATCCAAAGGGCTAACGTGTTTAGTTTAGTAAAGAGTGAACCAAAATTTTTCGTTTTTTTTTCCCCAAACCTTCCATTTTATTGCTCGCAACGCAACTGTGGGGAGATTTTTAAGCCAAATGGTAAAATATGTGCCAAAAAAGATCTCCCACCCCACCTTTAAGTATGATGTTTAAAGAACACTTCAACTTTTACTCAAGTCAGTTTTTTGATCTAGCACATGTACTTCAACTCCACTCCTCTACTCCAGCACTTTATACATCTCTGTTGGCTTCAAACAAGACTAGTATTTGGGCTACTTTTTGTTACTTGTTTGTTTTGAGCAGTTCCAATCAGCTGCTATGTTTCTATGGCAGTACAGTAACCTACCTGATAACCCTCAGTCTTCTTCTGGCACCACTTGAGCAAAGCATTTCTCTTTGAGCCTCCATATTCTCGGGCCAGAGCAGATAGCGGGTCCTTTCGCTCCTCTCTTCAATAGACACACAAAGAAAGAAAAAACTCCATTACAGGTGTGAAGGATTTACTGGATTGTAGAGGTAGACCGAGAATATTTTAAGCGTGTTTGCCTAGCGAGGTATGGACACCTGTAGGGCTGTGTGCTTTATCAATATAGAGGGGAAAATGGATGTAAAGGTCGTTGGGTTCTTCGTGTGTTTTGCAGTACCTGAGGCGGCTGCGTGCTGTGGGGGTGATGGAGGCGGTGGGAGACGACGAGGACAAGGAGAGAGGTGAAGAGGCCGCACTCATAGCCATCAAGGAGGTCGAGGAGGCCCCGTCTGGAGCCGATATGTCCCTTTTTATCTCCTCACTGCTCCGGCGGGACACTGATTAAACAGAGAAATCAAGTGGAGACTTTATTTTTAAGCTGTTGCATCAATCTTATCAGAAAGAAGCCAAATGTTCTTTAAAAATTACCAAATTTTCCTGTATTGAGCAAACACAGTCCTATAGGAAAAGTAAGATTTGTTTGTCTAGAAATCTTAAAATTTGAATAAAAATCACTGAAAGACCATAACAAACAGGGAAAAATGTTGAAAGTTGTGCTCATTATTACACTGTGTTTAAACAGTAACTATCTAAAATAATATGGTTTAATAAGAGGAAGTTCTCCGTTTAGAATATTACTGTATTAAGGACCTGCGTTTTCATTACAGTCCTTTATCCTTTTTAGAGACGCATGTTCCTACGGTACCTCAGACAATTGAACAGTATCAAGATTAATTTTGACAAATAAATCTGTAAATGCATAAATAATGGTACAAAAATAGCTTAAGTGATAACAGTAGACTATGGAGGTTTGAAGAACATGCTATTGACTAAATACATGTAGGTTAAAATGCTAGACCCTGTGATTGATTCCACTGATCTATGAAAAGAAATGGAAGATTAAACCATTTGGTCAAAATTAATGTTACCTATTTTTCTGCAATTAAAAATAAGTACATACATATCTCTATCTATAAATGATTTTTTTTTAAAAAGGAGTGTTTGATGACTTTTGGCCGACACTACGTAAAACACTTGTAAAGTCGGTGTAAATTTCTGTGTAATAATTTGAAAAAGTTACTAAACCTGTGTGTATTTTTTTGATGTGTGGGTATTTATTCATCATATACAATCTATTTCATGTAGTTTCCTGTCAGTGGTGTCATATCCCATTTACCAACATTAACAGTACATGTCCGTGTGTCACCTGTTGAATATAAGATGAATATACATGAATAAACATCATGTGAATAAAGCTATGAGTTACTTTACTGTGTTGCCTCTTACTGAAGTAGTCACAGTGTATATGTATAGGGCTTTTATTCTGAAAGGTAATAAGAGGTCATGCATCTGCAATGCACAGTAAATGAAATCTTTTGTTATTATTTTCACTGAGAGATGACTAATGGTAGGAACTGCACATTGTACATTTAGATCTAGTCTAATTTTAGCTGAAATACCTTATTAAGAGAAGGTATTTTCTTGAAAATCCAAAAAGCTTTCTAATAAAAACATACTCAACAAGGTTATTTTTGTACTTAGAAAAAAACAATACCCTTTTGTAATTTTGTTAAATGTCTGTTTTTCAGTGCCTTTAGCTTTCAAAACCATTTCTAACCTGAGATTGATTTGGTGGTGTCCATGTTGGAGACCCTCTGGAGGACAGACTGGGGGCGGCTGGACGTCGTTCCCCTGAGAAGGTGCTCAGCTGTGGATACGTCACAGCATTCGAGTCACTTATGGCACAAGTGTTTTCTACTGTAAATGAGACTTCGTTCTCTGAATTTAGATGCATCGGGGTCAGGAAAGAGGCAACATTCCAGCCCCTCCGAGTTCAGGGAAGACCGACACACAGGGCTGACGCGCTCAGCAAAAAAACAATAAATCAGAGAAAAATAAACGGAACATTGGAGGCGATGGCCAAGTACGCACGTTCACATGAAACACTTGAACTCACTGCTGGTAAGAGTGAATTGAGGGAAAGTTTGCAGCATGTGGTGGCTTATTATTTTCCCCAGAATCATTCACTGTGGCGTCGACTTTCATGTTTGACTTAAACTTAACATACAGTAGGCCGATTTACTTTCAACTGATTAGAAAAAAATCCCCTGTTTATTTCTCATGAGAATGGAGGCAGGGCATTCTGACTGTTTAATCATTTATTGAAGCGAAGGGAGGTTCAATGTCAAACTAATGAACAGCAACAGTGGAAGAAGCATTATGAGTAATGATACAGATAAGTACTAGGATTCCACTATACTCTATGTGTGTAAAAGCTATGAATGAAAAACCTGCCTAAAGTAAAACTACCTGAGTATTAGAAGTAACATGTAATTCAAGTAAAAGCACTGCTTTGGTCCTTTTGAGTGATATATTATTGAATATAAATGTTGTACATAAATAGTGAAGTTACTGTTTGTGGTGAACTTATTGGAGAAGGAAATAAGATGAAAATAAGTTCTGATGATTACAAACCTGATGATTTTAACAATTTATTAAAAAGGAAACCACGTGATGAATTTAGAGGGAAAATAAACTGTTTGCAGGTGCTAGGAATAGACAACATGCAAACGGACTGCAGGCTGCTCTTTGCAAGATACCACAACACAAAAACTTTTCCAATATGTTAGATTTTATAAACTTGTTATACTATTCAATGTGAAAAATCATCATCCTAAAATGACTACAGCTTTCCAATAAATATAATGCGGTAAAAAGAATAACATTTCTCCCTGACGAGGAGAGAGAAATATTCAAGAAGTACCTTAAATTTGTACTTGGGTCCTTTTCTAAACTGCAGACTGAGTAGAGTATATTTACACAGTTAACTCCTCACCTGGCATAGTGATATCAGTGTAGCTCGGCCTCTTGTCACTCAGAGAGGAGAGTGGCTTGGCTGCTGACATCGACCCAGTTATGGAGTGCCTCTGCAAAACCACAATGTACCAGTTATATCACAAATGATATTAACAGGAATTGACATAAATCCAGTGTCTTGACACCATAAGATTGTACAAATGTACGTCCACTGTCTTTACTTTAGAGTGATTTATCTCCTAAAGACATCAGTTGTGTTTATTTAATCCTAAATGGGGTAGTATTATGGGAAATGAATGCGTACAAATTCCAGGCGTATTTTAGTTTACATCCTAAGCATTTAAACAAGATTATAATTAACTATGAAGAATGTAAGGTTCAGCGCTGTAGTGAAGGTAGATAAAAAGTTGTTAAATAAATATGTGAGTTGATTAGAGGAAGTAGAGGAAGCAGAGGAGTCTAGAATAACACCACAAAAGGTTTCATATTTACTGTTTATACACTTCCCTTTTCTCTAGAAGAAATTATAATAAAGTACAGAGGCTTCTGCTGGGAAAGACTGACAGTGATGCTGAAAATGAAACACTCTTATTTGGTAGAACTTAATCTTATAAATAAATGATTAATGGATAGAGAAAAAGAGAAGTCCAGCAATGTAACTAACACCTGCAAATCCCATTTTAGAAACACCTGATGTTTAACATATCACAACATGTCATTTTAACTACTAACAAGAACACACAGAAAGTGCACTGAAGTGTCCTTTAACCCTCTGGTGTCCCAGTATTTTACCTACTGGACCCCCCTGCTAGAGGCTGAGACCTGGGCCTTTGACTCTGTACCTGTATGGGTGAAACAGCGGCTGCTGGGGGGGTCTTCATAGGACTGGGGCTAAGGGGGGTTCGTGGTAGTGGAGCAGCTGAGGCTGTTGGAGCCACAGCTGAGGCACCGTTGGAGGGAGGACCTACGATAAGACAGAAGAGAGGTTCAAGTTAAAGCTGCTCAAAACACGATGCCACTGCAACGTGAAACCTGGGAAATCTAATATTATTAACTGAAGTGTATATTCGAACCTTGAGAGGCACTGTCAAAGCTCTTGATGAGTGTTTTGACAGTGGGTGAGGGCTCTGAAGAAGTGGACGAGCGCCGGCTGAGACCCATCCCCTGTCTGAGCGCCGCCAAGTCCCTCTCCACAGCGTTCATGTAGTTGTACACTCGGCCTCTCTCCTCCTCCTGCCTGGAAACAGATAAACAGATACAGTTCTCCACTTAATCAATGAAAAACAGTGCTTCTTAAAGTACAACCAGAACATAAGAGATATTTGTTCAATGGGTAGATATTCAGGTGTCAGCGTTCAGATTCAGATTTGTATTTATTTATTTTTAAACATTTGCTTGTTTTTTGGGTTTGTTTACAATAAAAGTGAACTGCAACATTGACTTTGTCACCAAATTGTTGAACTATCTATGGTACTGTATAAAGAGTGGTTTGGCCACCACAGAGTCCACTCACTGGGGTTCCAGTCACAGTGGTTGGACACTATCATCCATACACTATTTTGGCCAGGCAGTGTCACTACTTCTTGATAATAACTATATTTCTGAATGAGTTGTGAATGTTTTGTTAGAGTATTAAACTCTCAGGTTTACTCTAAGGGTTGTCTCGCATTATGTTACAATGTACTGATGTAACTTAAATACACTGTATGTGTGTATGTTTTGACTCTTGGACCCCAGGCACTGGACTGCAGCTACACATATGTATGAGTTTTGTTAAAAGCAAAGGACATAATTTGTTCCCCCAGTCTGATGCTTCATGTGTGCACTGTTAAATATTAAAGCTCCAAGTCCAAAAAAGAGAATTCAATGTGTTCGATGTATCCTCAGCTTCTATGCAACTGGTTCATCACTACCAGTAAAAGCCAGGATGATTCTGCTGATTCATAGCCTTTATACAGAAATGTATTATTACATATTACATATTCTCATGGGATATATTAGAAGCAAAGCAATAGAAATCCTGGTACAGATGATTAAGTCACAAAAGCAAAGCTAACCGTTTCTTTGTTTTGTTTAGATTAATAAAAAAGTGACCACTGCATTCCTTCCAGACATCTGTGTAAGGAACTTACTTGCGGCTCTTGACCTCGTCCAGCTCCTTGCTCAGCTTCTCGTTCTTCTCCTGGGCTTCCTGCAGCCGGCGCCGCAGGTCTCCGATCTCCTCCTGTGCTTCTGACTTGATGTCATTAGCAATGACAACAGCGGTCTGTAGATCGGCCTGAAACTGACGCCACTCCATCGACTCCTCCTGAACACACATAGAATATGAGCTGAATTATATATCAGATCATGAGGATGAAACTGCATCGTCTTCCTGTAAATCTTGAACCTGAAGATGTGGACATTGGCTCAAACAAGCAGCCACCAGGTTTTTCCACTTCCTTGTGTTCTAGAAAACGTAACCGCTGAAAGTCTTTTTGCCCACAGCCTTTCGTCAACACCCTTACCCTCAGTCTGCGGTGAAGAATCTTAATCTCTCTCTCCATGTCATGTTTCTGGTCCTGCAGCTTCTTCACCGAGTCTGAAACAGGAGACAGATTCAGATTAGTAGTACTATTGAAAAGCTCAGAACATAGTGTTGAAGTATTACAGACTAGTTGTCCTTACACTGTAAACCCAGATTTTGATTCAACT
>JAQQZY010000029.1:13003618-13017790 GCA_030068375.1 Ostorhinchus rueppellii
GTGCGGACACGTTTTCGTCAGCTTTCGTTTGTCGCGTTCATGCGCGTTTATAATAACGAGTCAACGGCAAGAGTTTGTCTGGTTCCTTATCTTTTCAACCACATGCTTCATGACAACATATTGTGCAACCCGAAAGTCCTCTATTGACCCGGAACATCCGTCTAGCTTCAAAATAAAAGCAAAATTTTGGGGGGCTTGGAACGGATTAGGGCATTTACATAGAAAACACGTCTCTACTAGTGAAATTTTCTACTTACAAAACTACTTCTGGAATGGATTAATTTCATAAGTAGAGGTACCACTGTACTTGGATTTTATTTTTTTTTTGCCACTTTGGCACCAAATGTGGTAACTTCACTGACCTTGACTTTCACATAATAAAAAAAAATGGAAAATTTAACAAAAGCAATAAAATCTTATGTCCTCACATAAGAGACGAAGGTTGAAAGTTAGATGTCCAGAGTACAGAGTGCCTATGAAGAGTAAATAATGCAGACTTAAAACGAATAAAAAAAAGGAATCTGTAACCATGCACCTGTGACTGTAATAAATCAGAGTTGCACATATATTGTACCTAAAATAATGCAAACACATGTACTCCACTCCTTATACTCTCTCTCATACACACACACACACACACACACACACACACACACACACACAGGCTAAGCCCATGAGAGCTGCCTGCACTTCCTCTTGTAGCCCTACATTTACTCTAGGAAAGGGAGAGGCCGAATTCTTGAGCCTTGCTGACCACCAAACCTCAGATGTTGATATCCAGGTACAATGATAGGCCTGTCTGGGCTTCCTTCGAGAGACCTCAAATATTCATGAGTCTGCAATTAAACAGTGAGTGTGGACAGGCACCGCTCTGAGTCCTGCTGAGGCGGCAAGTCGTGCCAACCTCTGGACTGAGGCCAGGACGCTCAGACAGACCTCATCACCTTTTCACTCAGACACTTTCTATTAATGTCAGGTTCCAGACAGCCCCGTCTACCTACACAAACTGTGCCATGTCCTGTCTGAGGCCAGATCAGATAATGCATTCTTAAAAAAAAAAAAACAATCTCCTGATTTTTCCAGAGGGATTATAATTTAACTAATGGAAGATTTATTATTTCCCTTTTGGCTGACCTGTTTCACAGTGCTACACTAACTATGAAGCACACAATATGCACACATGACACATTTTCTGGGCATTCAATGAATAAATAGCTCATACAAAGTGAATCTATGGAAAGTTTAAATGACAGATAAAATGTACATTATCACATCTGTCAGTTTTTCATATTTGCAAATTTTCACTTCAGCATTCATCAAATTATAAAAAATATTAATGACTAAAATAGAAAAACAAATAGAAAACCAAGTCAGGCCAATGTAATTAAAGACTGACATAATAACAATAGCTCTGAGGCAGCTGAAAAACATTCAGTGTTTTTGGAAATGACCTCTTATAAAGTAGATTAATGATTAAAAAAAAAAAAGGTTATTTAAGGTTAATTATAGGTTATTTCACACACAGATATTGAAAGATTTTCTTTACCTTCAACAATAATTAGAATAAATAAAGTGAATACATTGGGAAGGTTTGTGTTATTAAAAATGCAAAGATGCATAATCCTATTAGACTGTTTCTTCTTTTACTTTTGTGCAAATTTTTGATGAAGCACCTAGCAAATTAGGAAAAATATTAGGAGTGTACCAGTGCACTCGTTTGTACCGCATTGCATTTTTGTCTCGTTCACCGTACCAAAAATGTATCGAAAATGCATTGAACCAAAGACCCCTTTATCAAAACATACCGAAAAAATTATTAATCTCAAAAATATGGTCCTTAACAAATGTATTCTTCCGCCTGTCATGAAAGCAAGAAAACATAAATAACTTCATAGTTTATCAAAAACTTGTTTCAACTTAACAATGTCATTGTTATTCATTAAGAAAATGACCAATTGGAAGAACAAAATAGTCCTTGCTGACAAATAATAACCAAAAATGTCAATATATTGTGTGTCCACCTTTGGTGCAGATAGTTTACATTCCTGCTGCCATTGTTTTTATGTAGTTTTGCACAGGAATGCAAGATAATAACTGGAATTGTACAACTTCATCCAAAAAAAAAAAAAAATAGTCATTTGCTGCTGCATTTCCTTTTGCATTTTTGGAAAACATTACTGGAAAATTTATGGATAGCAACAATAGTTCGATTTTTAGCATTAAAGATATCGTTTTGATAAAAAAAAAAAAAAAATCTTGCATTATTGAAACATAAAAAGATATTTTGGTAAACAGAAATAGTGTTCAATTATGGCAGCAGTGGAAAACAACTTATACTGGGTGGTGGTAGAAGAATACATGTTAAGTGCTGTATATAGAGTTATTTTTATACAGGAAAATATTATACAAAAGCTCTGGGCAGGAAACACCTAATAAATTTAAACATTTTAGGTAATTAGATTACTGTTAAATTGAACATGTATGTCACATAATAAATAAAAACATTAAGAAAATATGAATCACTTCAAAGCAATTACTCAATAAAAGTGGAACCAAATGTCAAATTAAACCTAGAAAATGAAGATGACCATGTGTGGATTTTCATTTTTTGACCCACTACCACCCCTCTAAGTCAGTATCTGAAGTTACAGATACAGTTAAAATGCTAAACAAATATATCTCCCTCTATCTTATTTGATAAGACTATTACGTAGGTATTTGATTCTACTGTGGGAAACTGGTCTGAAGCATAATTTGTGGTTTCTGGTCCGTGTCAGACTTTTCAGACCCAAACCACATCCATGTGATGACAGTTTTCTGTCTTTTATAAGGGAGCTCCTCAGATCCAGAATTACTCTGTTTTCTGTCACGTTCACTCTCTTCTATGTTTGTTTGTGTTGCTTCCTTGCAAATTTCCTGCTTGAATCTGTGCCATGTGGAAGAACATGAGACATCAAACAAATAACAGAACGAATGGGATTAGTTGCGTTTGACACTTTTCATTTTCATCTTTAAGTTGCTGACCAAGAAGAAAGTATAAGGTATATTATATGGAGGATAAACTATTACATCTTATTTGTTGATCATAAAGTTGGAATAATTTTATTTTCAGACACATTCCACTTTTTAATCCTTTTTTTACACATCCAAGTCCCAGTTACACTTTATCCATCAAAGATCAATCAGATTGTCAACAAACATTTTATAAGAAGAAGCATAAATATTTATCACAACTTAATGGGAAGCAGTGGATAAAAGGATTTTACTTCATTTTATATATATATTATCATTATTATTACTTTGTTTTGCAGTCTAGCAGGTCAGCCTGTTGATCCTATTTTAGCTGCTTTAGGTCAAATGTCAAGAGCTAAAAAAAAAAAAAAAAAAAAAATCCTCTTTGTAAGATTAATTTTTTGAAAAAAAAAAAAAAAAAAATTATATCCTGGTCAAAACTGGTCTGATTTTAATCTGATTGACCACATACATTTACACTGACCAGATCTAGAGTCTGAAAGGTGCTGTTCACTTTTCTGTCATATTTAACTTTTGACCATTGTACTGGTTGATGCCAAATAATAACCTTGATCATATTTGTGTGCATTGGCATAATTCTGATTAATATGTGCCTGTTCTCAGAGCTCAGGTTTGGGTTGATGGAGACTGAGCACAACAGGAAACTGCTCTGAATCATTATCTCCATGAAACTGATGCTAGGGATGATACAATATGTTGATGATATGATATGTGGGGAATTTAGGTGCCTGCGACTGCTTTCTACAGAGGCTAGCTAAACAAAACAACAGTCTAATATTTTGTTGGACTAGATTTGCACCATTTTTTAGATGCACGACATTGCTGAAGCAACCCCAGATCATAACAGTGCCCCCACAGGCTTGTACTGTACTGGAACAGGATCAGTCTGGACCCATCAGACCACATGACGCTTTTCCACTGAAACAGTCTAATCTTTATGCTCCCTATCAAACTGGTGGTTGTTTAAAAAGTGAGAAGCTACTAATTACACCAGTTATCGCTATGTCCTGTGTACTTTGTAAATGTTTAATACTGTATGACATATTTCTGATACTATTTAACTAAAGATTGGTTTCAAATATGCCATTTTGGGCCATCCCATGCCAAAGATGACAAAATCCAGTGATACCTTTGATTATGGGTTAAAAAAAAAAACAAAACAAAATAAAAACACAGTAACAAATGTATATAATCATAATCACTAGTTTAGCTTCATTGTTCACAACTATAGCACTAAAGGTAGACGGCATGCACAGATGATACTTTGTTTTTGTTCTGGGACATTTACCCGCATCGCAGACTCAGATTCAGTACTGAGATTCAAAGTTACCATTGCACAGCCTGCATACACGTCATATTTAAGTTTATTAGACCCAAGTTGCACACTGCAGCTGCACTGAACCTATCAGACTGCAGAGAAATCCCAGTCCACAGGAGCCCCAATGCCAATAAACAACAAGTGATATAACATAAGGGTTTTGTTTTATAGATTGTGGGTATGTAGATGGTGTTCATCAGAAGTCTTAGGAGGAGCCTTGTGCTTGAAATATCACACTCTTAAGCACAACCCCATGACAATCTACAGTATATATTTGTATTTTCTTTGCTCAGTGATTTGCAGCAGTGACATAAATAGCAGAATTCATCATTAGAAATGTTTATCTGTCAGACTATATATATATAGTCTGGCACATAAGGCACAGCTCCATACATTCAAACCTTTTTTCATGCACAGCAGGAAACTGTGGCCACAGGCATGTCAGTGTCATGATGATAATTAATTATGACAAAATAGACCCATCAGAGAGCTGGCCTCCTTAAAGGCCCACAGCTAATCAGCGGCTCCATTCGCTGCTATGCTTGACAATTGGCCTAGAAACCAGAAACAAGGAGACAACACTTATTCTTCTATTCATAGGGGAAAAAAAAGTCCCTAGAGATGTGTCAGTTTTAGACCAGACATTTCACAAAGATTACACGGAGCGATGCAGCTGAGTGGTGGCAGAGCAAGTGAGGGGTTGTTTGTGGCAGTTAGTCGGTGTCTCCAATGGTCAGTTAGTCATTTATCCCAAGTAGAAGTAGTCTGTCACCACGCCAGTAAAAAAAAAAAAAAAAAAAAAAAAGAAACTCAGCAGCAGCATCAATGCTCACCCTCTGCATCACTCACAAATTCCATGACATGATACATAAATTTTTTCAGACCAGAAATCCTAATTTAGACTAAATGTGTCTTGTATTGTATAGTTTATGAAGCTCAAATAGTGACACAACGGCACAAAGCTTCTTTAACACGCTGAGACTGTGTTTGCTTTACTAGATTTCAGTGACGGCCACAGTACTTTATGACAAACACGACCGAAAAAAAAAAAACTGCTGCCTAAAAGTCACCGACCACAACAAAGAGGAGTTTATTGCAAAACCTTGCCTCACAAACCAGCTCCCCACCAGAGGCCCTAATCCAGCAGCACACAGGGTAATGTTATTACAACATCAGAGATAAATCCAGACTTCTGGTAATCCACAATGCAAGGTCCACATGAAGCAGCTGCACCATTATGTCAGCAACAAGTCTCGCCTGGACAAAAGCTACACCTCAGGCTTCTGAACAGTTGGTGTAAAACAGGACAAGGTTCATTAAATCGGGGATCTCCGCTGAGGTCAGTCCAGGGGTGTGTTGGGCTAAATCTGTGAAAACAGGCGATTGCAATAAACCCACTATACCCACTTACTTTCCATTCATTCAGCCACATGTGTCAGTTTTCATCCTCAGCCCTCATTTCCATGGCAATGCAGCAAACTGTTGTGATGCTGTAAAATCTATGAAAATGCAAATAGGTTCCCATTTTTGTCAGGCTCGGAAAATCTCCAGAATGACTGTCAGGTCTAAGAAAATCACACCTGTGATGTTTTCCAGCAGAAAGCTAGAAATAACACCACGCAGGAAGTTGTTATTACAAACTGAGGTGTGAGAGATATTACACTCAGGTAGAGTTTAACAGAAAGATTCTATTTACTGCATTGTAGAAGATGATGGAGCCAATATGGGAAAACACTTTCTCCAGGTTTCAACAAGTTTCATTTTTGATACTGATGAATACAATTTAAGGCCCATTTCACGTTCTTAAGGGCACAGGGGATATAAAATGGAATCAGATTCACAACTACTTAAATCTGAAGCTTGCTGGTGGCTTTTTACAGCCGTTTTATGGTGTTCTAACTTCACATGACTCCAACACCTTTATGCTTGAAATTATTTGCGCCTTTTCTCCCATGAAGTTGTGTTATTTTCAACTAGAGCTGCAAATTTCATCAAGGTGCTTGTGCTGTGTATGACATACATGCATTCAAGTCATAGCACAGACACAGCACAGACATGACATGCAAAAGGTTGACACAAAAAGGTGTAATACGTGTGTTGAATACAGAGAGATACGTACTATGTAAAAATGCTAAAGAAAATGGACTACTTTATAAGTAGTTTGGGTTTGTGTGTTTGAGTTGGAACTATACATATTCCAAAATGATCAGTGAATCACTTCATGCATTTTGCTCAATAATCAAGCAAATGGTCCCAAATTGTAATAACTAGCATATATTGTCCACAATAACTGCGACATGACTTTTAACAGTTCGTGCAGCCTTATTTTCATCAGCACTTGGTAATAAATTGATCTAATTTAACTAATCAAGATTTTGCTTTGCAAAAATCATGAAAAATGCCGAAATTACAAACTCAAGATTGTTTGTGTGGAGACCTTTACCACTGAAGAAAACATCTAAAAGCAACTTGTTTGCTTTTTGTAATACATCAAGTGTGATTATGTTTTTCCAGTCATATATGACATAGTTTTTATAAGAAATGGTATTTCTGACAGAAGTTTTGTCTTAAATTCATACAGTAAACAAATGATTAAACTCATAACTTCTCCATAATGATGGGAAACAGAATTATTTTTGTCCATATCACACAGCTATGCAATAAATACAAAATTTGCCCTATAACAAGACTTAAACGTTACACTGTTATAAATGTGACATTTATAATCCAGTTAATGTTTGAGACCTGCTGCACTGAAATTCAGAGGCTTACGATTAAGATTACTGGATTTTAAATTTACAACTTTTTAAAAGGCCATATGGAAAACCCATAAAAGTCAAAATATATCTCTTTTCTAGCTGTCTAACCAAACAACCCATAACTTTGATGTGTAACACTAAATTGCTGAAGAAAAAAAACGTATTTCATTTCAGTTCAACTCATATTGTCTGTGTTTGCAGTATGTTAGTAATGTCTGCCCTAAAGCCCTGCATCCATTGAATGGTCTCCTATGTATTCACTCTTGGTTATTTTTCCTCAGCATTGACTGGAGGAGGCAGTTTCAGAGTGAAAGAAGACACCCAAAACATCCTGACAATACATCCTTTGCATTACTGCGAGTGACAAATGGCACAGTGATGTGACGCAGACCCAGATCGAATGGATTTGGATGTTTCAGTCATACGAGCAGCGTGCTAGCTTACACTTCATGCTGATTATATCACAGACTATCTGCTTGTTTGTCACATGCTTTGTGTCAAAGAGCTTTGGACTCGATCACCTTATATAACAACACACTATTCTGCTCATCTGCTTAATCTGACACACACTGGATAACACTTTTTTGGGGGGGCAGTAGCAGACAACCTTCATGCTCCAATCCTAATGCGTGCTCTGTGTCCCAATCCGTCTTTGCTGAACATTTGGCCTCAAATCTGCCGTTTTACAAATCAGCAACAATGCATGTTTTCACGTGTCATTCTCTTTGACAAATGTTCTGGCGGTTCTGCCTCTGTCCTTGGCACTACCACGTTGCCCAGACCACTCTCCCACTTATCCCACTTAACATTGTTATATTGTTACTGTGTCAATACTCATTCTCGATGAGCGATTCTCCTATTGTGTTCACACATAACAACAGGAAAAGCCTTTTGATTGGAAGCCGCGTGACACACTTTAAGCCCCCTCGATCCTCTTTTTGAGTGAGTTGTCAGGGCTTTTTTCTAGCCGCCTCCCATAACAAAGAACCTCCCTAAATTTATCACGCTAGACAAACCCCTTTAAGTTAATTACTCTGCACCAAGGACAACAACGCTGATGTGCGCTGACACAAAAACACTCAGGGTGGACAAGGCCGAGCGACTGGGAAGCCTGAGGGCAACCGCTGTCTGAGTCAGGGCATCTCTGAGCTGCAGCACTCAGTGGGCAAAGAGCAGAAGGGGCCGAGAAAGAGAGCGTAGGAACGTTCACAAAGGCTAAAGAAAGCACTCCTCAAAGAACCGCTGGCTTACTGTTACAGTGGATGTGCACAGAGTAGGGAATGGAACTACTTTTACTCCAGCGCTACAGGGTTTGCACTGGGATTAGATACAGTTTGGGTCTGATCATTTTAACTTTTGACTTCCTATATTTCATCACACTGTTCTCAATCATTATCCTTACTAAAGATGGCAACATGGTCATGTATGGAACGGTGCAGTGGTGTAGTGGTTAGCACTTCTGCCTCCTCTGACCTGCACCAGACATTTCTGCAGCATCCCCCAATTTCCAAAATAACCAGAGGTGTATAGGTTAAATCTCCTGTTAGTGCCTTTGACTGGGTAAAGATGAAGATATGGAATTGGTCTCTAAGTGTACTTAATGGCAGCTCACTACTCTAAATACACCAAAGGCTAATGCTAGGTGCTGTGTATATTAGCATGGGTACAATGCAGAGACTGAACTTCTCAATACAAAAAATAAAGTGAATTTATTTTTAACATTATACAATAATCAGAAGGTAGCCATTAGAGCTAGGAAAAGTTATGCTTTGTTGTTTGCATACACATTATTTTCACATAAATTTGGTTCAGGTGGCTTGAGTGCTGCACCTAAATCTTAAAGAGGTGAAGTCCTACCCTTTGTAGTTTTGTCCTACTTGACCTTAATTCCAAAAAAAACCCCAAAAACAAAATTAAAAAAAAAACATTATTCTAGTCAGTGGTGATGGAGAAGGAACTTTTTGATGCCATTTTAATTTTGCCACCATTTACACATGCTGTTTGTCAAACCGTGAAAGTATAACCCCTTAGCCCCCCCCTTGACCCTTGGACTTGGCACTAACCCTTGAAATGGAGCTGCATGGGGTAGGGGTTGAAACATTCCACTATGAAATGGGACAACCCTTCGTGACCTGTTATATCATCAGCAGTCACTGATGCCACTATTAACAGATGCAACAACTTTGTTTCAGAAAATATTCACCATGCCGTCAGTAGCTGTAACCATGTGTGGGCTTTGGTCATCTTTTTGTGGCTATCAACTGCAAACCACAGAAATGTGATCTATAACATATTGAAACGGCATTAAATGGTTAATCAAATGATTAAGTTGTTTACAAATGAAATACATAATACACACAATCCATTTGTGTGTTTCTTTATCACTACTGCAGTTTTTGGCTGCGTTTACCTCCATCTTGCCAATGATTTTAACAGAATTATGGGAAATTTCTCCGACCGCTCCATTTGTAGTATGGTCCAGAAAAATCTCCATTTCAAGGGCTAAACAGCCCCCCTCTGTCTAACTGCGAATCGGGACAACACTACCACTTCAGGTGTATGCGCAAAACGGAGGGATAGAAGTAAGGGGGAGGGCCAAGGGGTGAATTGGGAATCAGCCCAAGACTACACATTAAAAAGTCGCAGAAGTGACATCATCATAACTTCCTCCAGAATCTATGACAATAGCTAATTTCACATAGAGAGCCTGAAAAAAGGCCAGATGGTGATCCCACCTTTATTCCGGTGTGACCGATTTCCACAGCCAAGCCAAAGGAGTAACAGAGGTGAGACAGGCTGGACATTTACACAGCAGGCCTGTGTTCTGGAATCAAAGGAGTGGTGACGCAGCACAGCGTATAGTATGACATGAGTTGTGCATCGGAAACACCCCAAGCATAGCTTCTTAGCTAATTTCTTCAGAGTCTTTCACTGTTCCACAAATGTCTGGAATAAAAAGCAAAATATTCCCAGAACAGAAGCGCTATGGAAAAGGGGCTTGTGTCTCCATTGCTTCAACATCACGGAACTTGTAGAGATATCGCGTCATTGAACACTTTTCCATAACCTGTTCAAAGATTGAGGTGAAATATGCTGAAGCAGTGTTTCCCCCACTCTTGGTATCGGCTGAAGTTGGAGCTGATAGCAGCTATTAGCTTTCTTAACAGGAAACAATGACTTTGAGGAAAAATAATATATAGCTCAAGAGAAAGGGAAAACTACTCTTGCCTAGATTTTCTGTTGATTTTTACATTAATTTATTAATTGCTTTAAATTTGATGTGTGATTCAGATTGATTCAGCTTTTTATTACTTAGACATAATGTTCAGAGTATTTTTAATAAAATGAAAGTAGTACATTTCAGACAGGAATGATGCATTTTCAGTGTCAAAATCTGCTAAGGATGAAGCAACATATGAGCTGATTAATAGACCATTAATAGGCTTTTTCCTGTCCCCAAACATAGTTCTTAAAGAAATTATAAAAGCCTCTAAAAAAAAACCCGAAAAAAAGGAAAAAAAAAAAAAAAAAGCAAATTCAATCTATTGTGTCCTACTCTTCTTGCATCATAATCTTAATTCTTGTTTTGTAAGTTCATGGCAACCTTGACCCTCACATCTAACAAACCTAATCAGTTAACTCTCATGTCCAAGTGAATGTTTGTACCAAATTCTTAGACAATCTGTCAAACTGTTCCCAAAACATCTCATTTTCTAATGTAATGGGGACTGAGCAACTGACAGAGAAATGTTCTTATGGAGGTATGTTTATGCATCTAAAATATGTCTCTACAGAACATTAATGGAGACATTTTAGGCTTACATTTAGTTATTTATACTTCTAGCTCCACTAAATTTCAGAGAAATATTGTACACTGTTCTTACAAGACAGCAACACCACAGACATATGGTCATAAAAAACATGACACATTAGTGTAAATTACCAAAAGTATCACAAATTTGTTCCAATCTGAGCTCAATTAAAGACACAGGGCAGTAAAAAGCAGCAAAGACATTAATATAGGGGTTAAATCAATCCAAAAACATCTCATATAAACAGTGACAATTTTACTGGTATTAGTGCTTTTACTTAAGAAAAGGATATGGATATTATCTCCATCACACATATCTGTTGCATACCTACCCTTGACTGATCTAAAACAAGAAAGAGTTAACTCTCTTAACAATATCATTATGGATGAAGGCTGAGCGGATGGAGTAAATTCTCATTAATGAGACTAAGAGATGGATTTAATCAAACCTGGCCTCCTTTTATGTAGGTCACATCCATCATGTAGAAGTTTGTTTCTGCCTAAGAAAACCACAAACAGCCTATAAAACGTGTCAAAAATAAAATGCCTTTCAGGATAGACTTAGTGTTTAAGGTCAAAGTGTTCATTAAAGAGGCTGCAGGTGCATTTTTACACATCAGTGACTTATTTTGGAACAAAGCTAGATGTACAAGTTCAGACATCTATCATCTGTGATTAGAGGGGTCTGTAATGTGTCTTTTAGTGCTTTTTCATACATTTATCCATCCATTTTCTGGTTTCATCCTTCTAATTACAGGCTTGCGGGACATCTGTGTGGTGCAGTGTGTTTTTCAGACCTACCCAGATCTCCTTGAACACTGTTGTCATGAGAGGTCCTGCTGGACGTGGTGGAGTCTCCATCACTAGGCCAGATTTGACCTGTTTTTCGGACTCCAATGATGGAGGCCTCGGACACCATCACCTGCTGCTTCAGACGTTTCTGAGAAAGAGGTGTGGGTGGGCTGCTGCTCTCAAAGGACTGCTGGGAATGCTGGGAAGGTGAGCGGCTTTTGTCCCTGTACATCGGATAAGTGGTGGGACTGGGAGACACATGGCTGGACTGGCCTGAGGAGAAGTCCTCCTCGCTCGATGTCAGGTTCTCATTTGAGCTGCAGTCTGGAGTGTAGCCACCTCCTACTTCATCGAAGCTACCAGGAGAGTATGAGCGCCTTGGCCAGGTGAGGTGGGTATCCTCATCTATATTGTGGTCCCGGATGTGGATGACCCGGGTGTCCCCTTCGGTCATCATTCCCCCAACATATACAGTAGTGTAGGGCTGACAGTCTGTGGATTTCCCACCACTTGATCGGCCCACATTGTCTTTCTGGAAGTTTGTGCTGTTGACCTCTGGTTCGTCATATGACCCATTGAAGCTGCTGTTCCCCTCAGTGGACCTCCCTCTATGAACAGACTTATTTATGTCCCCTGTGGCAGCAGACAGGTTTCCTGGAAGCGAGTGCAGGGACCTCTTACGCTCCATTTGCATGGCCTGACACCCCAGGGTGCTGATCTTGTCTGAGACTTCTCTGTCGTTTACCTTGACCAGCCCTCGCTCATGATGGTACTCCATATTTACATAGAACGGTTTGTCTGGACCACCCATCACCGACAGCCCTCTGCCATCCCCAGCTGTGTGAGAGTTGGCTCTCCTGATGCGCTCAAAGTTGGATCTCAGCGCTGCCACTGAGCCAACTGGGAAATCCGGCAGCTCCGAGTCTTGACGGACCGGAGACATCCCATCTTTCTGTTTAGCCGGGGATGCACCATCCACTTCTGCTTCTGGATGTGGTTTACACCTCACCGGCTTGCTGATAACCCCCCTCTGCTGCTCCTGCACCGACCCCTCATCTGTATGGGACATTTGGCTGTCCTGATCCCCATCATTCGCCTGTGGCATCCTGTTAAACCCCCATCTCTGCCCATCGTACGACTTCCTCTCTTTTGCAAGCAAAGTCTGCAGGTAAATCATCCGGAAGCGCTCTTTGTTCACCTCCTTCTCCAGGTGCCTGATGGACTGCTTGCATTTGTCCAATTCCTGTTCAATGTCTCCTTGTGAGTGGAGCTCCATGCATGGGGGATCTGACTCAGGGAACTGGGCTCTCCATGCCTCCGCAAACCCCACCGGTTCAACCATTCTTACTACTCTTACATAAAATAATCAATCAACCAAGAACATAAACATGGACGTTCCTAAAACTGAGCTTATGTGTCTATAAATTACAACTTCCATGGTGCAACAATAAAGAAAGGAAATCAGAGGAGAGAATCCTGGAAGAAAAAAAAACTCTCTACTCACAAACAGGAGAAAAATAATCCTTAAAAGGCCAAAAATCAGGGTGTAAACTCTCCAGTCCTTTAAATAAAGTCGTATAACAGTGAGGTAAATGCCTGTGGTCCTGTATTCTCTGGAGGTCCAGTGTCCTCCTCGGGGTTTGGTGTCAGACTGACTCACAGTCCTCTGGTGTTTTGGCTCCTCGTCAGCCTTTACAGTCGCAGCACAAGGAGGAGGGGCGACATGGATGAGAGTTAAGATAACACTAAATCTGCGAAAAAATACAAAGATTATCCACCAGAGCCCTGTTTCTCAGCAGACTGTCCAGGAAGAGCAGATTACAGTGAACGCAGCACTTATAGATGTTCCCACTAAAATGTAAGCACAAATGCTAAACAGCAATCTAATGATAAAGTGGGTCGTTTCGCATTTTAAAGGCAGAAAACGTACAACGATGAAAATAAGGACTGAGGAAGTTGTTGTCTTCAGATCCAGTTCAGGTGGATGTGGACTGGACAATCTAACCACGATGTCCCGGATTTACAAACATTTTACGATTTACTTTCCGCGTCGTCTTTACCTCTTTTCTTCCTTTCTCCTGCTGCAGCTCTGTGTGTTTGTTTTTCACCCAACACTCCTGCTGTTATGCTCTGAAAACTCTGTATAATCCTCTCTGATCTACCAAAGTTCATTGTGTTGCAACGTCGAGCCGCGTCTCGTGAACGTGTCGCCACCTGACGGTTCAGCGTGGTGCGTTCAGGTACAGAATCAAAAGTGCCTGGTTCAAAGTAAATCAGTGCCTTCACTCAAGTACTGTAAACATGGTGCAGTAGAAAATAATTATATTTGTAAATAAAAATAATAATGTATATTTCGATTTATTTTAATTTTATACAGCTTGGTGCAAAGAAAGAAAGAAAGAAAGAAAGAAAGAAAGAAAGAAAGAAAGAAAGAAAGAAAGAAAGAAAGAAAGAAAGAA
>JAQQZY010000029.1:13030556-13041378 GCA_030068375.1 Ostorhinchus rueppellii
CCGGGCAACATAGCTCCTGGGATCATTCGGGCACTCAAACTCCCCCACCACGATAAGGTGGCAGTTCAAGGGGGAGCCCTCGAAAAGAAACAAAAACCAAAAACATCAATCTTGGTGTTGCGACCAAAAAAGGAATAGGCTGAAGCTAAAAGTTTATCTGGCCTACCCTTTGAATATTATTAGCATTTATTACAATAAGCAATCTTTTTTAAGTAAAGGTGTGAGTGGAGCTTTGAGGGGAATATGGGATCACCAATGAGTTGTACCATCTGGTGTCCAGGGAAAATGTTACCTTTACTTGCACCAAATTTTCCTTTTTGGTATTGAAAACATCTGAATTTTCATCACTTAGAATTTATAGAACTAAAATTATAGCAGCAGACTCCTATAGATTATGTATATTGACTTGACTTAAAAATCTAATTTTTCTATAATTATTGACCAACAATATTAGTAATCAGAGGAGCATATAATATACATTTTAATATACATTGTTAGTAAAATGGGAACTCCCACACAAAACTTTGTTGTCAATCCTTTAAGCCAATAATCAGACAACCTCTAGTGTATAATAGTAAGAGATAATTAATCCCTCATCCCATTCTTTCACAAAGGAGTGATAATCCCATTAAGAACAGATATTTCTGCATTTCTACTTTTGATCATTTGTTCTTCTTTCAGTCCTATACATACACTCTCTCTCGGGTTAACAGTTATAGTCACCAACATCTCTTATCTTGTGTTTGTATGTCTAATATAATGGGATTCTTTCAGGCCTCCATCATCATTCGAAGGAAGGAGGCAAAAGCAGAGGAGCTTCAGGAAGTGAGGGAGGAGCTGGCGGCAGCTGAGCGAGAGCTGAGACAGAGGACCAGCCAGGGCCGAGGCGGAGATGGAGAGGAGGTCATCCGGGGTGATGAGGTACACCGCTGCTTCTAAGAATATACACCATACATGATATTTAGCTGTTTCCACTGACTAGCAAGCATCTTCTGTCTGACTTTCTTTGTTTGATTTGACGTAATATCTACTATATCATCTCCAGAGTTTTTATCTTTAAGTGCACGTATCGCAGATTTTCAAACTCCAGAAAACACAAGAAGCTATTTCTGTTCTTATCCAAACACAGACAGGCTCACTGTCTAATGTTACTTATCCCTTTTCCCTGCTCTCTCCAACATTCCCATGCAGATCTATAAATAGATCACAACAGAGAATATCCAGAACAAGGAAATGTACTGGAGATACTGCCTTGAAAGTTGGCCTTTCCTCTAATCTTTAGTGTAATCAGTGTCTTAATTCAACTCATCTGAACATACTGCGCAGACTGAGCATACAACCTTTGTCTTTATTTATATCTCATGATGAAGATGTACTCCCACATTTCAGGCATGGCATTGTCTACTCTTAACTGTCACAATGAAGAATTGCACTGAGCTGAAAGAACGAGGGATGACAGCTTAACAATATTGATGCACTTGAGTCAGAAAGTGTTGAGGAAGTGCTGCTTCTTTTACTGTACATTAAGCTTAAAGACAGCTCTATATTAACAGAGAGACGCTGATAGATGGGGGCTGTGCTGTGACCCTATGCACTGTGTGGATGAGAATTTTTATAGCGTGGTGTTTGACGCACATCCACATCCACGAGGTGAGAGCTGGGCTCGCTGCAGAGGCACAGCAGTGAGAGGCACAGCATGTATGAAATTGTGACAGCTTTCTCTCCACTCCCCCATCTGTCCTGTCGCTGTCAATCCCTGTGGATGGTGCAACATGTGTGGTTTGGTCAGGGGTTTATCCTGATACTGACCCTGACCTCTGACTTTTCTGTGTGAAAGTAAAAAAAAAAAAAAGTGAAATTCCCAGGAAGATTTTTTTTATTTTATGGTTTATGATGATAGGGACAGATAAACTGAAAACAGCTGGCCAACACAAATATATTGTGTTTGTAGGAGAAAAGTTAAAACAGTGACTGTATTTATATGCACACAATGTTCTGTTTTTTGAAGAGGACAAAATTCCTAAGACACTGTTCACATCAATAATTAGAATAGGGTTTTCTCCAGTTTTCTATTGGTGGCAAATGTTCCACTTTGTGAACTCAGCCTCCGTCTTCTCCTTCCTTCAATCGCCTTCTACCACCTCCATAAACCTGTTAATATCATCTCTCATAATCTTTTATAGTAGGTGCTTTCCTCCATCCAACTTCTCTTTAGATCATTCACCTCTACCAGGGAGGAGCTTTGTCGTTATTCTACCTGCTCATAAATAGAAGCTGTGAGTTGTGACCTGTGGCAAAACATGCAGGTTAGATTAGTTTTACAAACATGCTCTGTATATGTCCAAAGAATACTCATAATTCAGAATAATATTAACAAATCCCACATATTGGAAAATGCTTTATTCAGGCCTGAAGTAGAATATCCAAACAATATCATGTTTATTTGATGTCGCATTCAGAATATTGTCAAATTTTTGTGCATGTAAATGTACTCACAGTGGTAAGAAGTAAACAAAGTATAGAAACAGACAGCAAGATACAACACATTAAACTGAATTCAACAAAATACCAAATAATAGCATTCTATCAAAAGCTCAAAACAAAAGATGATGTTACTGCAGCGGGAAAACATTAAAAATGGTAAAATATGTGAAGTTTCTTGTCCTGTTTTGAAGTGTAAACCATTAAACACTATTTACCTTACGTTGTTCTGTTATGCAGCCCCTCAGTTCTAACTGAACCACCTCCTTCCCAAAAACCCAACAATGCTTTCATTTGCTGGTTTACAGCGGCTCAACACCCACCAGGATCAGTCAATCAATCAATCAATCAAATATTATTTATATAGCGCCAAATCGTAACAAAAGTTATCTCATGACACTTTACATAAAGAGCTGGTCGAAACCAGACTCTGAAGCCAATTTACAGGAACCAACAGAATCTTGGTGACAGAGGAAGGAAAAACCTCTTTTTAACAGGCAGAAACCTGGAGCAGACCCTGATTTTAGACGATGGCTGTGTGCCTTAATCAGTTGGAGTCAAAGAGAGAGGGTAAAGGAAGAGAAAGAGATGGGGGGGAGACACGTGGATGCACAGCAAACTGAACTAGAACTGTTAAACTAGAACAGCTGATGCTAGTATAATTAGCAATAGCTAGCACAAAAGTCCATAACTGATAATACTGCTACTACAAATACAAGTATTAACAGTGGATATACTACTGCTGCAGCTGTTAGTGCAAATAATAGATACAAATAATAGGATTTATTCAGTTCCAGTCAGTGCCATGTACAATCAGTAGCAGAAAAGGTTTCTCTTCTTTTTCACATTCTTTGTTCAAAATGCAAACTTTTACATGCCATCCTCACATGTAGAGCTTGGGTCTGATCCAAAGTATGAGAAATGACACCACTAACAACCTCAGCAGCAGAAGTTACAGCAGATTACAGATCACTCTGATATATTTTCTGTTATGGTAATAAGATAACAGCGCATGTAGCTATAGATGTACTTTTTTTTTATCAGGTATCTACAGTATGTGGAAAATGTTCTAAAATGCTGCCAGAGGGCAATACATTTTACATTTTACGTAGGTGTGATCGTGTATTTTGTACCTGGAACACTTGGCCATTTGTGAACATTTGGATGAGCTGCATTTATTATGCAAGTAGGAAAGTGTTGCTTTCACAGTAGCTGAAAACCGGAGCCTTTGACTCACAAGGAATACATCTACAGATGATTTACATAATCACTCATATTTTGGCACTCAACTTCTTTAATTGACATTATGTACTGAAGAGAAAATAATAAAAAGTATATTATTAACTTTCATAGGTTTGTTTCTGACAGTGATGAATGAGAGAGTCGCCGAAATATTGATAGAAAATTTCTATCCAAGATGTTTATTTTCCTTCGACAGGAAAGAAGAAATAATGATCTGATTTATGTGGTGGAGCTTTAGAATCATCTTCTCTGTGAGTTGAAGATAGTGCACATTGTATCTTAGTATAAAAACACTGCTGGTACCAAACAGTACTTTTGGTGTAGCAGTACTTGACTACACCAGTACATTATACGGCAGTTAATGTGAGTGTGACGTACTTCTTCAGACGGACTAAAATAAGGAGCGGAAGTTGTTTGTAAAGACAAAGGGAGCACTTGTATGAAGTTAAATGGAAAATGTTTTGTCGAACATAGCTTATCAGACTCCTCCGTAGTTTTGGGCCATCAGCCACCGAGGAGATGATCACTTTATCAGAGGTATTTTCCATTCTGCCGGTTATGTGTCATCACATGCCACCCACCAACTGCAGCGTCTCTCTGAGAAGGATGACTGCATCTGCTCGTCACTGGTTGGCCAGAAACACGAAACCACTTTATCAACCAGCTTCATCACAGCGGTTATATTTAGTTGTGGTTCATTTCGGGCGCAACCCATCTTCTTTTCTTGAAAAATATCATAAAAATCTGATCAGAAGTAGCTTGATTTATCTTTTAAATTGATCCACTGCTTGTGTTTGACCTGTACGAAGAATTCACATCCTGTAATTCAGTAAAAGTAAAAATATCATAACGTGAAAATGCTGCTCTACACTAAAATGCAAAATGTTTCTGGATTAATTTGACTTCATTTTAATTACTCTACAGACTATTGCTAGTTTTAACGACAGCAAACCACGGTTTTCTTTAAGATTTTTACTTGTTTAACTAAAAGGGTCATTTTTTCATGGGCTGTGTAAGAACAACAGCCTTGTTTTTATCTTCATAACAGTGCATTTTCCAGAATTTCCAAGAGTTTATTTAGCTAAAGAAGGGTTGTTTTTTTTTGTTTTTTTTTCATCCTATGGTTTTTACTCAATAGGCAAATTAATGCCAACTGCCAGTCAAATGTAGTGGAGTAAAAAGTACAATATGTAGGGACAGAGATGTTTAGGAAGTAGCAGAACATAGGGGGGAAAGCGAAATACTCACATTTTAACATACTTGAGTAAAAGTACTAGGTTACATTGGATCACTGTGCTTGTATGTAGTTACATGACGTAACTGATGCACCATGTATGATTCTCTCGTCTAACACAGCTGTTGATTTGTCTGTATGTACTGTATTTCTGAGACGAGGGAGTCATGAGTGAGCTGCTGACCAGTTAGACAACAGTTGTTTTGGGGACGTACTGCTGGGAACGCTATGCAGTATTACTCTGCTGTGCTAATTCCTCTCTCAGTCACGTCTGCCCTTGATGTCCCAAAATACACAAAGAATAGATGTACACACACACCCATCAAGCTTGAGAGCCCCCCCCCCCCCCCCAAAGGAGATGAAGCACATTCTATGATTTCTGGGCCTGTTCTCCCGTGTCCATGTTCATTTATAGCTGCTCTTCATTGTGGAGGAGTTTCATTGTGTCCCAGCAGACGAGTCAGGGTGGGGATTGAGTGAACATCCACTTAAAGTTATTCTGCCCCAGGAAGCTGTTTGATGTACATAGCTGGCTACAGACCTGAAAGGATCGAGTGACGGCTTTCAGATCATGGCTCAGCCCCTGGGCTTCTCTGCTGCAGCCGCTGCTCTGTAATCCCTCCCCAGGTTCAATCCATTGTCTTCTCCTGTGGCCTTATATAGTATCTCAGCTGTTCTGGACACACTGTCATCAAAGATAAATTGTCTTTATGGTTCCTTTAATGCGTTTTACACAAGCATTCACTTTTTCTTGCAACAGTTTACGAAGTGCTCTGACAGGCAAACGCAAGAAACTCAGGAGATAAAACCGTAAAAAAAAATATAAAACAGAAAAGAAAGACAGTTAAGATACTAGGGCTGAACGATAGTGGCAAAACTTGCGATACAGCATTGCGATAACAATGTGATATTTATCGTTCACCTACAGAAATACCAAATTCACTTAAGAAAAGTGTTCCTTAACAATGTTCATATGAGCCTGTTGTTTGTATGCTGACTCAATTATTTAGAATTTAAGATAAAATACTGAACTACTACAATCAGTTCCACAATTCTGTCCAATACCTGCTGATGCTGCTACCACAGACCTTCAGACACAAACACAGTCACATATTTAGTCATTTTATTAACATAGAACACTGTGTAAATGACATGGATGTATTTGATGAGAACAAAAGTGCTAGAGTACCACCATGGAAGAGCTGGAACTAAACTATATTCCATTATCTGCCTGGTTTAGGAAATACTGCAGATAAAAATAAAACCTGTAAATAGAAGTGTTCAGGCCTTGGACAAAGTTGTGCCCTGAAAATATTCACATCTTTTCAACATTAATAACATGTAAACTGTCATTCAACCAGCAGCAGTAGCATTATTTTAGTTTTTTGGATCGAAAAATTAGCATGTTAGAGTGATAAAGAAAACCACTGTGGTACCCCATGGTGTGGAAAACAGAAAGATAATAAAAAAAAATAAAATAAGATCAATTATTGCACATCTTTGCAACATGAATATTGCACACTCCATTATGTTTAAAAGAACACTTTATTTTATTAGTTCACACCAAAATACACTGGGTCAGAGTATCTTCAGACCTTTTTGTTCATTCCCAGTGTAAACTGGTTAGTACCTACCTACTTACCTATCTAAAGAACAACAACCTGATCTCAACCAATCCAGCATCTCCTGGAACAAAACATTATCACCACCTGTCTAATATCCAAGGCCTAGACTCCACCAGACCTCTGAAGATGTGCTATGGGATCTGGACTAACATGTTCACAGCAGATCCTTGAAGACTCTGAAGTTGTAGAATGAGAGGGATTGGACTTGTTTATCCAGTACATTCTACAGATAATTCATTTGTCTTGAGTTTGGGGTGTCCTTCCTTAGTCCATTTTTGGGCGGTACTAACCACTGCAGACCAGGAACACCCAATAAGACCTGCAGTTGTAGACACGCTCTGACCCGGTCATAGCCGTTACAATATCGACCTGGTTAAAGCATCTCAGTTTCTTACGTTGCTCATTTTGCTGCTTCCAACACATCAGCTTCTGGGACTAAATGTTCACTTGCTGCCTAATAAATCCAACTCAAATGAAATAATCAATGTTATCACCACTTCTCTTGTCAGTGGTCAGAATGTTAGGATGATCTGTGTATAATAAAGTGTCTCTGAATCCCTACCAGAAGATGTATTTAAGTGTTTTCTCCAAGTACTGCTGACTCACTGATCACTCAGCTGCTTCTCTTTTTCTTACTGGCAAAGAAAAGATCTGTCAGATGCAAGAGATAGAGGACAAAATCAACAGCCCTCGATCTGGGCGCACAGATTTTGGGTTAAAGATACTTATCTTTAAAGGCCTCCATCGAATCATATCATAAGATAACAGAAGAATACTGGGTTGATTCTGATGTGGGTTTTTTTTTTTTTTTATACAAATAAGTTCAATGACCTCATTAAAAAGTGTTGGAACAGCATCTCCTCTGAGATCTGTGAATATGTACATTTTGTTCATTTAATAGTTGAACACACTCTCCTAAAGGACTATTTTCACTCGGACCAGTGATGCACCTCTCAGATATATTTGTGATGTCTCAAATCCTGCTTGTAAGTAGAGATGTTGTGTGAAAAAAGCAGAAACCCTTGCTGCCAGTCTGTGAAAATGACAATGAAAAACATTTAAGTAAAGTTTCCAGCAGAGAGGAAAATGTTTTAAACATCTTTTTGGGGATTTTGTCTGTGTATGATAGTGATCATGTCAATAAAGAAAGAAAACCTGTGGAGAAAGTCAAATAGACTTCGCTAACTTAAGTGTTCAGTGACAGTGAGTTCTGTTTGTTTTTCTCAGCTGAAACGTTTGGTGGGAAAACTGCGCAGCAAGGGAACGGTTTACAAGAAGAAACGTCAAGAAATAACTGAGATGAAAGCAGAATATGGAGTTCTACAAAGAACAGAGGAGATTCTCAAGCAGAGGCATGAGACTGTCCAACAGAAGCTGGTAACACTCTCTCCTTTTTCAAGCAAGATGAATGTAAATCACATCAGTCACATGTGTTTGTTTGTTTGTTTGTTTGTTTGTTTGTTTTGCCAGTGACCAGCTGGATTTGAGCAGGTCTTTGTAGAATATCACACAGGGTGTTTGTGCAGGTCTTGAAAGTCTTAAAAAGTCTGGAATTTTGTGTGAAAGTCTTAATTAACCATTTGATGCATGAATTATGAAAACCTTAGTCAATTTTTTTGTCTTTAGTGTTTTTATTCCTCTTTAGGCATGAAAAAAATAATGTGATTGATATTTTTTGAATGAAACTGTTTTTTTTGGAGTCACAAAAATCTCCACTCATTTGTGCACCATGCGTTTAATTTTGAAACGATATCAGAAAGTGATAGACTTGAATATTTTAATGCAGCTAATCTGATGTTCTCTCTCATTTTTACATGCTCTACTTCTACTCTCATACTAGTTATGACTCACTTCATGGAGAAAATACGCTCACAAAAAAACCCTGTTAATTTCAGTGTAAAAACAACTAGCACTTGATTTAAATTCAAACGTGTTACTGTAGATCAGGCTAAAACAGCAAAGTTACAGTAATGGTATGAATTTCAGTGTATGAGATCATGCAGGAGCGTCCACTGTGTTGGCTGATATGGAACTAAAACAACAAAACCCATGAATATAGAAGAAAACAGCTGTAGAATAGATGTCCACTGTAGTGACCACTATGCATCAAAGGGTTAAGTATTAGGGAAAAAAAAGTACTGTGAATTAGGCATTCATTCATACATTTATTAAAATGTGAACTTTTCTACTACACACAACAGGTACAATCTCAACCAAAAAAGTAGCAACACAAGTAAAAAAAAAAAAAAATAAAAAATGGTAGTTTAAAAAAAGTCTGAAGTTTGTATTTGTATAAAGAGCAGGGACTGTCACATCGTGATTGTCAAATGTCCAACTTCTTCAACGTGAACTTTAACGTTCTCCTCGCTGCACTGAATCTCATCTGCCATTTTTTCCGAATGTGAGATTTCACTTGACCTCCTCATTCAAGCAGGTTGTGTTAACAGTCAAGTGGTAAAAGCTTCCTAGAAATGGCTTCACACCTCTTTGTGCTCCCAGCACCTGACACGTTGATAGGCGGTGTGACGCAGGCCAGGACGGGCTGCTATTTCTGATGGCTGCATCTGCCGCTCCTCCTCAGTCTGCATCACGCACCAGGATTTGTAAAAGCAGTGAAAGTTCTCCTGCCGGTCACATGTTTATCTGCTCCAGTCCATATTTGTTAGACTGATTTGTAAAACTAAACAGACTCCTGATGGCGTACTTACAGTGAGTCACTGACGTCTCTGACTTTTGTCTTTTAGAGGTTTCACGTCACCCCATTTACTAATAAAAGCAATGAACTCATCCTGATAATTAACATTATTAAGGAAATTGGGGCTAATTCTAAGAACAGCAGGACACCGAAAGCTGCAGAACACCATTAAATAGGTGCATTTTCAGCAGTATTCAGATGCTATTTTTGCAAAATCTGTGGATGACTCATAATGTGTCTATCCTTTATGTTTTTTAAGCAAAGTGTGGAAGCTGAGAAGGGCATCTCTGGCTACAGTGACACTCAGGAGGAACTGGAAAGGGTGTCAGCCATTAAAAGTGAACTAGATGAGAAGAAAGGCCGCGCGCTGGATGACATGTCTGAAATGGTAAGTATTAAGTTCAAGAATGTGTCTCTCACTTCACAATCCACACATCTCTGTCACTGATGATACAGGTTTGACTTGTTTTGTTTTGTTTTCTTTTACACATATACAGTATATTACGCAAACACCAACTCAGACACTGAAAGAGCATTCAAGATACCAAACCCTCTAAATTACAGGTGTCAAACATGTGGCCCGGAGGCCAAATCTGGCCCACCAAAGGGTCCAATTTGGCCCGTGGGCTGAATTCGTTAAATGCAAATATTACACTGTGAATATTCTCAATCATTATTAACACTAACATCATTTTAGTTGCAGTTCCACATTCAGCCCAGTTCAATGTCAAGTGGATCAGAACCAGTAAAATACCATCATAATAACCTGGAAATAATGACAACTCACTCAGTCTTCTGTTTCTTTTACTGTCAAAAAAGCAAAAGTACACGAAATTGTTTACATTTTTACACTATTCTTTCACAAAAAAGTAAATAACCTCAACAAATATGAACAACCTGAAATGTCTTAAGAGACTGAGGTGGAATTGCACCAATATTCTGCCTGTTTCTATATATTTTGTGTACTGGTAAATCCACTGTGGTCTGTAAATTGTCACGCATATTTGTAAAAGATAAACTTAGACAGAATATTGTTAAAATTGCACTTATTTTTCATAAGAAATTTCAGTTTTTTCAAACTTCTTCATGTTATTCACATTTTTTTAAAGGATAAATTGTAAATGTAAAGTTTTTCGTAATGTAATATCACTCTTTTCACTCTAAAACACAGAGAAAAGTATGGAGTTGACATTATTTATATATTATTTTACTGGTCCGACCCACCTCAAATCATATTGGGAAGATGTGGCCCCTGAACTTAAATGAGTTTGACACCCCTGCTAGGGCTGCTCAATTAATCGAATTTTCATCGTGATTACGATTTTGGCTCCAAACGATCTCAAAATTCATATAATCGAGGAAAAACGATTATTTGATTTCCGTTCTAAGATGTGTTTTTTCTACTACTGTGCTGTACTGATGTAACTCTGTGCTGCTGTACGACTAGCAAACCATTCAAGCTAAACTCCGTACACAGGATTTCCTTTTCTTGTCTTTATGAAGTCGTCTTGAAGTCAAAAACAGGACAATCATTGACAGTCTTTG
>JAQQZY010000029.1:13204789-13267018 GCA_030068375.1 Ostorhinchus rueppellii
TAATTATAAATCGGTGTTATCCAAACTTTTCCAATCTGAGACCCCAAAGAATCTACATTATGTTTCCTTCCGATCCAAATGTACAAAAATATATAGTAAAATGGAATAACATCAATATTTTACTGATACATTCACTGTCAAAACAAAAGCACAGTCTCTTTTTTTGCATAATTCTTCATCTTTTACCTCTTTTCTACATTTCATTTTGTTTTGCAAAAATGTATATTTATTTTTTTTGTTTACATTCTAATTTTTTCCTTTTTACGTTGGACTATATGTTTGTGGACATTTATAAATTCCCAACAAATACTCCTCTACTAATTTAATAGATAAAATTAATTCACTAACCCCTGATGACCACCAATCACTACCCAGTTTGGGACTAACTGCTGTACTGTCGCTTTCTGCAACTATCATAACATCATACATGAATTATTCTGGGATTCACACTCTAATATAATGTCGAGAAATAGTTTTTCTCCAGTGTCTAATTACAGGAAATGACAGGTATGAGTTTACCTAAAGCTGCAAAAGTGTCTCGTAGATCGTTCTTGTCGATGAACCCGTCTCTGTTTTGGTCCATGATGGTAAAAGCCTGCAGGAGTTTCAAAGTTACATGTTGTGTGTACAGTAGTCTGCATGAAATGAGCACAGTAAACAGAGTAAACTGATCAAATTCAACATGAAAGAAAACATTTGGCAGCGCACTGACTTCTTTGAACTCCTGGATCTGGGCCTGCTCAAACATAGAGAACACATTGGAGCTGGCTCCTTCTGCTCTCTTCTTTGCTTTCTTGGGTGCCTGTGGGGTTTGACAATGACACTCTAATTAGATTCAATACTAATGGCACAATCATCACCTAGCTCTTTGCTTCAGCTTCACTCATTATCGGTTTTACTGTGACACATGCGTTCATGATAACGAGCCGATGATCAGCAAACTTACTGAGTGTGGGGCATTAATTGCACAAGAGGCGAGGTTTATACAGGGGCATGCATTTCATTAGGAAGGATTACAAACACTGTCAGTTTGTTATGGAAATATTTACTCAGGCGTCCAATTTTGTGAAAATGCACACTAAGCCTGGGGAGGGTGTGGTCCACTGCCCGCACTCTCACAGTCCCTGGATCACATGAGGGATTATTCTATAGGGCCTGGGTGATGACAGGATGGTACACTGAGCCCTGTTTGATCAGAAATCCCTCGGAGGCAAGGATTATGTCGAGCTATTTACATGACTGCCAAGGAACTGTGGAAAAAAATGTAAGGGAAAGCAAAGCGATGACATCATATTGCTGGGATTCATAGGCCTCTCAACAGCTGCTGTCTAACTCTTGTTGTGGATTAACTCTCCAGCACTTGTACATCTCAGGGACGGGACCTCTGGGCGCTCAGCGTCATTTATTTCTTTATTTTGTTTTAAGAGGATTCATGCACTCATCAGGGGAGATGAGGCAGAACTTGCTGTTCTTTGTCACTGCCCAATAAAGATCACTCTGAGGGAACGAATACAAACTTTGTTTTGGTTAAAATAGTAAATTCAACAAGGACTGCAAGCAATTATATGGACCTAAAGTCCCTCTGATACAAGTGAAGCATCTCCATTCAACTGGAAACCTTATTTACAGATAGATCTTATGAGTCATTAACTCATTATCCACAAAAAAATCCTTTGTTTCTCCTCATTTTAGTTTTGGCAGCGCTTCTCTTGACTGTTTTAAGGTATTTTTCTCACCATAATGGTTTGTTCTTTCTCATAGACCACATGAATAATATATTTAAGAGCCATCATGTTGCTATTTTTTGATCACGTTCATAAGTTGATGAGCAAAAACATAATATCCATCAGACAGAATTCGATATTACTTGACTGCAAGAAGAATGAAAATGTGCTTCATTATTGTTTAAACCAATAGAAACAAAGAAAATACTGTGAATATAGAAAAACAAATGACACAAGTGATGCACTGGACTCAACAGATGAGCTAACTGGTGATGAGTCTCATCGATACAACACCAACATAAATATGAAAGCCCTCACTTTTTCATACATCCTTAAAATTCATTACAGCGTCACCATTTCGCAGATTTGCATCAGATTTGATATAACGGCTCTGACTGCATGTGTATAATTCAATTTCACTTCCTCTTCTGCACCCTGCACCAGTTGCCCTCTCCTGTCCCCGCCATGGTTACCTACTCCTAGTTTTTATTTAATTTCATCATTGTGAATGGACAGAAATCATCAATAAGACATCAATAGGACAACTAGAGCTCTGTCCTATTGATGATTCTTTTTTTTCTTGATCTGTATTCAGCACCCATAAGCATATTGACGCGGTGTTTATTGATCCCTTATCATTGGTGTGAGCGGAGCGAGATGTGTAATTCATTGAAACATGCCACGGCAGTAGATTACACAAATATATGAAATATCACATGCTGTAGAAACACATTAAACATGCAGCAGTGCCACCTTCCAGTCTCTAGAAGCTTGATGGAAGGCAGTGTCTGTGTCCACTCACCATTTGTCTTTAGATGGATGCAGAGACCTTGATGCTTTATGATGGAGCAGGATTCAAAACAAGGGGTAGATATACTGAGCCCCCACCCTCTGTCCATAATGGTGCATGCTTATGGGCTATAAATACTCCATGCCTTGTTTAGGCAAAGGCCCAGGTAATCAGGACAATTCCCCCACCACCACTATTGTCAGGGTCCAAATTGCTTGAGATTTAGGGCCAATAGCCAAACAAATGGACCCAAGAATAACAACAGGACATAGTTTTGGCTCAGGACGGACAGCCGTGACTGTGACGGACAGTTGCACTTGATGGGATCCGTCGTCCAGCTGTCCTGTTAGTGCTCCACTGAGGCCAAAGCTTTGTCATGATATGAACTGTTTCTCGGTAGCACAATAAACGGAACTGTTAGCTAACACTTTCTGAGCCCCAATAAGATGCAATCATTAGCAGCATGACAGACTATGGAAAACATTAGCCGCAGACGTGATGTGTTTCAGGAACAATGTAACTGCTGGTTTGCTCTCCAATAATAAATTAACACAGTTGTTCCCTATAAAGTTCATACAAGTGGAAAAAGTCTCATTTATGCCAAATTTGACACAACTGCAAGAATAAACTGTAATGACAATAAAAGGCCTGAACATAATTGTTTTGTTTTGGGTTTTTTTTCACTTATAAAACTATTTATTATCTGTAATACTGTGATAAAATAAAACCAACACAGCGTAAATCCCAGCCTCAAACATGGATCAGTCGATGATTTATTATTTCTCTCAAACTAATTAAAATCTTGTATTTTTCTGCATTTCTTTAATTTTTTTTCTTTTTTACAATCAGTTAAAGTTATTTTCAGTTATTTTGTAAACATTTAACACTATTATAGTTCTCTGATTTCATATTGATGTCTACATAATCAGTTTGCTCGAAATTTTTCCAGCAAACACTTTTAATTTTTGACTGAAATGAATTCCCTTCCCTTCCCTTCCCTTCCCTTCCCTTCCCTTCCCTTCCCTTCCCCTTTTTTTTTCAACAGATAATTTGACATGTCGTAGCAGTAATAACACATTTACTTCTACCTGTGTGTGTTCACGCTGGCTGCTGACACAAATCACTCGAACCTACAAATCATTACCGTTATCAGCTCTAACTGTGCTTTTTTTTTTAGTGCTTTAACACCCTAAAATGCTCAGAATGAAACCTGGCAGGCATGATGAATAACACGCTGAATCATACGACTAAATTTTTCAAAAAGTACGGGGTGAAATGTGTGACCTGATGAAGCCTATTTTCAGCCTGTGTCTCTGACCATTCATTTACTATTTTCGTCCAGTAGGTAGTGCTAGCAACCACAGTTTTCACATCTAAACAACCACTCAAAGCTGATTTTATCATCTTTGGCCTCTTCTCTTATTCTAAATTCTCATTTGAATGTTATTTATCTTTTTATTCCCCCTTTTTTGAAGCCATATAACCACTAGCATACTCAGTGAAATCTTATACTAAATGAGGTATTTTATTATTTTGATGTATTAATTAAAATTGCAAGACATTATCACATTTTCTAATGAATATTTAAATAAACCTTTATACAGTCCACTAATCACCCGCCATTTGGAGCTTTTCTTTTCCAGTGTAAGCGCAGATTTGTACCTTTGAGTGTCATCACAGGTCACGTCCACATTAATGCAATCTGATTAATTTGGGTGACGTTCTGAGAAACAAACAGGGTCAGCTGTCCACTGGCAAACAAATGATTAAACCCGTCTGGAAGCAGCTGTTCCAGACTCTCACTAAATACATTCACATGCTCAGTAGTATCCGGGTTATGATCAGGAGTGTCCTGTTTATATTTAGCACCTATTCTAACTTGTCTTACCCAGAACACTGCGGCACGGATCCAAGTTTTTTTCTTTTTTTCAATCATTGTTCTCTGCAGAGTTTGTGGAAACGACATCCTAAAAGGGGTTTGTAAACCTCTAAAGCCTAGACAACAATGGTTAGAAATGCTCACTGGATAAAGGGTCATATCTACATGTAAAATAGTAAATAAAATAGAATGGAGGCTGTGTTTCTGATCTGACATTTTGAGGTTATCCTGTAAATGTGTGGATGGACATTAAGCGCTCTAGCAATGAAAAACACAAACCACTGGTGTTTTTATTTTGATGATTTTGTAAATAAAAGCAGCAATATTTGACATATTAAGCCCTGGATGGACGCAGTAACATGTCAAATGAATACAGGTTCTGTAGCGTAACTCAATATTAACACTGCTGTAGAAGATGCAGCTGAACAAATGGACATCTGTCTATGCTTATGAATTAATTAGATGCTTAATTTTACTTTTCGGTGCTGTTTTCTGTTATCGCTGTTGTTTGCTTTCTAGTTCATTTGCTGGCTCTTTGGATTTGCCTGAGTGCTTGTCTGTAATGTGAAGTATTGCTGTTCAGTGTGATTTTAGCGTTAATAAAAACAAAACCAAAAACCTTTGTATCCAAAATGCAATTAAAACAGGACTAATAATGCACCAGCGCTCAAGGTTACAAAAATAAAATGGGGATATTCATAGTTGCTAAATTCTCCTCCTCATCCTGTTTAGAACTGGAATGCCATGTTTTTATCATCACCCGAAGAATTTTTCCGAACAATCAAAGCAGTTGAACAAATTAGGCTGTAGCATGCAGCCATAGAAATTTTTCAAGTACAAACATTCATCACATTAACAATGACGTACAATGTTATTTTTCTGTGGTAACGTCTACATTTGGAGATTTTTACCACAAAATCACAAAATAAGCCCAAAGAAGCCCCCGTTGTTCGCTCCTCGGCAAAGCATTATGTCATGAAATATGTGTGGTCAGCATTTTCAAAGACACACTCTGCCATTCCTCTCAAGAAACACACTCCTTTTATGTCCCTCATCCAGTGACCTCATCAAAACAAGGATTTTTTTTCATCTCGCCCTTTGCATGTACAGTCGCCATTTTAAATAATTGTGCTTTACTTTTTAAATTAAGCTTTTTTAGACTAATGTATTATTCTGAACGGGGTGACTGGAGGTTACTGGATGAGGCCCGTAGTGCTTTGTTGATGACAGCAATGAATGTGAGGTTAAGAGTGCGTATATGTACGGGATTGATTGAGGCCGTGATATTGAGATTTTTTTTTTTTTTTTTTTTTTAATAAAGGCTAAATGTAGATTCACAAAGCCTGGCAGACAAAGCACCAACCTTTTAGAGGTGGATATTGTGGGTGTAAGTCCCACCTGGGTCCCCACAGGGCCTGGGTGCTCTATATTTCTGTGGAGCTGGAACACTGTGTTCCTCTCTGGCATCTGAAAATGTCTGCGTTTAGGAGCACGTTGCCTTATCTGTTAGAAAAATGAGGGCTTTTTGGTGTGAGCATGGTGTCCTGCTGGCCACAGAGACAAGGCCAAAGACTGAACTGAGGCAACACTGTCTGTCCTTAGTGAAGTGTCCTGGAGCACAAATACGTTCTGTTTCAGAGTCTTCTGGGAGTTTTTGCCCCCATCTCATGGCCTTTTTAAAGTGTTGGTTCAGAGAGTTATTGAACAAACAGGGGAAAATACACATATAAGTTATAAATAGTAAATGTAGATTTATTACAAAGGTCTCATATGGTGCTTAGATGCTTAATTCTCTCAAAATTTTGAAAAAGAGTGCATGAAATATGTACTAATTTGTTTGCGATTCTTTTTAATAGGGATGCACACATCTTTCACATAAAATATAATTTCAAGGGTGAAAATGGCCACAGCACATATGTTGTTATATTAAAGGTTGTTTCATAAATTTGTATGATTTATGTAACAAATGGCTTAAAGACTTTAAAATGTAAGATATAGAAAAATTTAGAATATAACTGCAAATAACTTGTTTTCTTAGTGTATAATCATGTGAAAATGATAATTAAGGTGTTTTCTAATGAGACACTTACATCTATAGAAGCTCAGAATGGATTTTGTCTTCTCTTTTTATTTTATAGATGTTAATATCCAACATTAGAGTACATCACGTCCGCCACCACTGTGTGATTGTGTGTAGAGCAGAAATACATATTATCCTCTTAACTAAAGGGTTCAAACAAACAAACAAAAAAACCCAAATTCTGTCCAGTCTGAAGGTTTTATGTTTTTTTGCAGCCACTGTAGTGGAATGAGATGGGTTGTTTAGTTGGTTGCAATCTGTAACTCCACCACTAGATGTCACTAGATATTACATGTTAAACCTTTAAAATGGTGCCGTTATTAGTTATAGCGAAGATTTATTTGTTTTCCTAACAGGAGCAAAAACAAATATTGAGAATAAAAACAAAATCAAATAGAAAATAATATACATAATAACAGCACCAGCCACAATATTATTTAAAACACTGTATTCAGCCCAGAATTTCATTATAACCCAATTGTTTGCAGGGTGTGTGCAGGCATGTGGGTGAATTCACCAGGTTGGAACATGTAGCCACACATATTATTGTTTATTTATTATATTTGAAAATAAAAAAACAGCCTTGCAATGTATAAAACTTGTCTGGATAAAGAGCATGTGTCAGTGATTATCAAACTTTTTCAGCTCTAAACCCAAAAATCTATTGTGCATCACCTCAGAACCCAAATTTACAAAAAAAAATGTCATGATTTGTCATAATGTCTACATTTTTACTGCCTCTTTCATCATCAAAATAATGATTTGATGATGAATTTTGGATTGATTTATTTTTTTTAATCTTGTTACATGTTTCACAAGGTTTTAGTGAACCTAATTATTATAAACACTTATATTTTAATTGGGAAAGTGAATTCACGTAGCACATTATTGTTATGTATTTCACTCTGAATCAATGTAAAAAGCTCTGCAACATATTTTAGTTCTCAACCATAAGTCTGAGAAAGGAGCTTTGAGTTGCAATAGTCAGTAAGACTGTATATTTTAATCATTTTGATCTGTAATCCAACATCAGGAAATCATATTTTTTTTATTCATCAAAACCCAGCTTAATGAGTTATCTAAACCTAAAACTGAAATCAAAATAGTCATCCCCTGATGTGCTACGATCATCCTTATTGTATTTGAATCCTGCGTTTTAGCCTCACCCTAGAGCCACAAATAAAATGCAATAAGCGAAACTTTTAATAATCTTCCTTCATTTTCTCCTCAGGTGTTTGTCTATGGTAGAGAAATATGTCATTGTCCCCCGAGGTACTAAAAATATGACTCATGAGAATATTATTTTCTAGCAGGGACTGATTTTCATATGGGATATCAGCTCGAACAGCTAGAAGCCTGCGTTCACCGTGAGCCTGCTGCGTGGTGATCAGGAGGTGGAAAGTGGATTAAACCATTGCTTTTTGATGGATACCTTCACTCTGTCATCATAGTATAATTAATGGAGGAAATTATACAATGCTTATGTGCACATAACCTTGCCTGTAACTCCATGGTGTCAGCAGGGGGAGCACCTGGCAGCAATGTGTGTTCCCTGACCAGAGGAATGAGTTATTTTAAGTAGACAAAGACTGTCCTCATGCTTGATTAAATAAGACAAAGTAAAATATCTGGCTGCTTAGACAACATCACAGTGATTTCATTTGTTATTTTTCACCCATTAGGCATGTCGTTGCAGTATATCTAATGCATGCATGTAATGTTAAATATAAATGTGCAGTTTATCTGCAAAAAAATAAATAAATCAGCATTTAATGGGGAAAAACACTGTAGATGACATAGAATTATATATGCAATGCAAGATATGAGTGTACAAATATGCTCTGAAAGTAAGGTAAATAAAATATATATGATTTTTAGTTATCACGCAATGCATTATGGTGAATTCAATTAAATTTCTGTTAAATATGCTTCAGATTCTGGACATAGACTTGATATGATGATATATTTGCAAGATTTGCATAATGGAAAGTAAATGAGGACTGAAAGCAGCCCTAATATAATATATTTAAATCCATTCCTCTTACAAAAGTAGGCTTGGCTAAATTCCCTGAACTCCACTAATCTACACATCATCTCCTTCCCCCTTTTTTTCAGACGGTATTGATCAACCCGGGGCTTTACGTCAGTATTGATAACTTTGCCAAAGCAAAATCAAGTGCAATTGTCCAGTTAATGTCGAGGACGGAGGCTGGGATACAGTTGCTCTTTACTTTTCTGCAAAACCGGGCACTTGGCCAAAATATTGTCTACTTTTTCAGCTTTTTACTTCCTCAAAACATGCCGGCAGACTTGTCAAACATATCATCGGACTGTGGTGTTAAGTCTCTTCGTTACTTTTTTTTCTCTTTCTCTAAAGTAGGACCGGTGATTGTAAACGTTGTTTAACGAGGGGGAATCCAGCCCACATATTTATTGCAGCCGCTGAAAAAAATCTCCTCAATATCCCCCAAGATGGCCGCCGATGTAGGATCGATGTTTCAATATTGGAAGAAATTTGATCTACGGCGGCTTCAGGTTAGTGCTATTCTCACCTTTCTCGGCTTATTTTTCCAGCGGTATGTCTTGTTACTGTACTCCGGTGTGTGTTGTCTCGTTTTGGGTGAATGTAAGGCGAAAGCTAGCGGTGTTTGCATTGATAGTTATTAGAAATTGATCCCTCTTCTGCCTTTGTTCAGTTCAATCATTGATCAGCGGTGGAGCGACCGTGGAGCAGCACAGCCTCTGTGTTAGCCACACCGATCTGGGATCAGCACCGCGGACAGCACTGATGTTTACACGCGCTAGCTTTTCTGCTTTTTTTACTCTTTATCATCCGCGACAGGCTCCGCCGTAGTACTTACATGTACGGAAACTTTTAATGCGCTTCTGTGTCTCTGTTCTTGGACGTAGACTGTAACTTTTTTCAACCAGCTTAATGTTTTATGCGGTTTGTGTCGACGGCCGTTGCGTTGCTGCTGCATCTTTCACTAGGCTAAAATGCAATTCTTGTGATAATTTCACTGTTTCTCGGGCTATTTTTGGACGCTTTGCACGCGGGGAAGTTTCATTAGCGAGCGGGAAAGTTTATTTTGTGCACATTCGGTAACATATTTTTATCATAGGTAGACTGTGCGTTAAGTGTTAGTGTTTTTTCTTACGTCGCTGATGTCGTGGGCACAAAATGTCTCTAATTGTGGATAATGTGGCAGGTGAGCAGTTTGTTTGTATCACAGCCCTAACATGTATCTATATATGTGGTTATTTAATGGCATGTCAGGTCCGTGGCTTGTACCCGCTGTGGTAAAAGTTGCATTTATTAACCACAACATGTATTCCTGGAAGCAAAACGTAGCGGTGAGGTTGAAAAGCTAAACGTTGTGTTCAGTGTCCACTACCCCTTTCCTTTCTCTTCTCTTCCCTTCCCTCCGTCCTTCCTTCTTCCCCCTCCTCGGCTCCTCTCCTGAAGCCGCATAGGGCTGCTCGGCCGGGGGGGCTGTGTAATTGTATTCCCCGCTAATGTTTGTAAATCAGCCTCGGCCGGCGCAAGGGCACCGTCTCTGCACGTTTGACTGATGTTCTGTAACATGAGAAATGACAGGAGCATGGCAGTCCGGGTCCCTCGGATTGGAAAAGCCTACCCGAGGAGCAGAAATCAGATCTGGTGGCTCTCGCTTGTCTCTTGCGTTATTCCAGCCCCTCATCCAGCTGGACCTCTCCTCCACATCCACATCCAGCCTGGGATCCACAGACAGACAGAGAGAGAGAGGACGAGGGAGCTATTGTTGTTACGGCTCCATGTCCACAGGAGCATTTAGGATTCTGATATACATTCAGGATTTTTTTTCATTAAATGTGACTTGAGTTGTCAAAGAGCTAAATCTGAAGTGCCCCTTAAGGATGCCCAAGCCATTACCTTGTGTCATGAGCAGTGATGTAGTGGTATATAATAAAAAAAATAGGTAGCCTCCAGTCACTGATCATCATATAGCATACAAGTCTTACTACACAAGAACCCCCTGTATAAGTGTTAATTCACACTTGTGTTCCCTTGGATGACCTTATCCTCATGTAAAATGAATTACTTTGTGGCCACTTGCTGTGAAGACACTAAATGTACAGCAGGAGGATTATTAGCAGCTTCTAAGAATTGTAAAATAATCTCACCAATATGGACAAAGTGAATTTTGGTGTTTACTGAAGGACTAGGTAGGCATCCACTTTACTTGTCTTAAGGATTCTTTGTACAAATCCACATTCATTAGTCTACATAAAGCCTAAATACTTGCCGTAGATGCTTTTTGGATTGAAATCTTGCAGCGATAAACAGTGTCACTATCACTGATGTCTGTCTTGTTAAGAGGAGAGCACTTCTTGATGCTCTTCATCCCATTATTTTTAATCGTAAAGTGAATGCCTGGCTGTTGGTAATGATTATCTGACATGTGAAGCTAATGTGGTACCACACACCAGGCACATACATATATAAGACTACTGGCTTTGATTGAAGGAAGTCAGGCTCTCACAGTGAAATTATGCTCCTTAACATTAAAACCTGTAAGATTTCATGAAGGCAGCATGGATTTAATCACATTATCTTTTTGGTGGCAGCTCTGGTAAATATTCGTACAAGCACACATGCCCATAGCTTAAATGTGACAACCTCTGCTACATGTGTCAGAAATCAATTAATTCACTCATTTCTCATTCAGTCATGGTTGAATCCAGTTTCTGGCAGTGTATAATCATTACAGCTGTTCACAGTCTAGCCTGTAGAGCAGTATTTTCGAGGACATCCATGAGCTGTTTATTTAAGTACTATGCACTAGAACGTTTGCTTTCTCATTACAAGTTATTATCGGAGTAAACTGCGTGTGCAGTTTTTAGTGTTTGTGCTGTAGATTTGTGCCTCCGAGTTGTACAGGATGAATAATTCACCTGCAGGCTGATGAAAAGAGGGCAGGGAAAGTGCGAAGCGCTGAGGTGGAGTGACCTTGGTTCCTGCTGGCTGCAGGTCACCCGGCCGTTGCTGTGGTAATCATTCACACCAGCCAGATGGCATTTCCGTGGGCGAGCATGAAAAGGACGGGTCAGGGTCTGTCCTGCCAGGTCCTGCCAGGCCCAGAAACAACTCTGGGCCAATACGGTACCTGGAGAGAGCGCGTCGGTCCTGTAGAAAGGCTTTTCAGAGCCAGGTGATAAGAAGGTGTGGTCAAAGCAGGTGGAGATGCACTTTGTTTTAATCATGTCAGCTGAAATTTCCTTTGTAGCATTAATTTATCACACTTTTTTTTCTTTTACCTTTAATTGCCCTTTAGCACTCGGAGAAGGGATTTACAAGGAGAGCATCAAAGCGGACCAATAAGACTCGTTTTAGATCATACTTTACAGAAGTTGGGCTCTGTGCCTTTACTACTGGTTACTTTAATCCCTCTGTTGTTTTTAGTGATGTCGCAATGCTGTACTCATACGGCGAAATAATGCTCCGCTTATTTGTTACCATTTCTCAGCCTTGTTTCCACATTCTCTTCCATGAATCTAAGAGGCAGTAGGGTTTTAGATCAGGAACAAAAGCTTGTGATTGTACTACATTTAGCATGACTCAGTTGCTCTGGTGTCAGCTCTAATCCACACACAGAGACAACAGTATTGCCAAACAGTGAAATTGCTTTGCAGCCTGTGAGCCTGGCTGCCTCCGCTGCCAGCCTGCTCTGTGTGCTGTTTGCCAGTAGCTTCCCCACACACACACACACACACACACACACACACTCGCACACACACATATACAGACACACACCAACCTTGCAATCTCAAATTGGCTGTGAAAATTGGTCTCTGTCTCCCTTTCATTCATGCTTTCATATATTTGTTTGCTGATATTGTTAATGTCACATGCATCAGTATAATCTCATTGTAGTGGGAATAAGTAAGTCTCAGATCTTGTATTATTTATCGTAATGACTGTATCGTTTCATTCATGTGTTGTGATAGACATAAAATGCTTTAAAGTTGACCTCTGCTTGCTGACGCGGTGCATATGCTCATTATTTTATTTTTCCGAGGCTTGTCTTTTGTTGTCTAGTCTCCAAAGATGAAGCATGGCGCCACATCGTCATAACCAGTACCGGTTTGAGTTGTCTTCCATAAACATTTTCTAACATGCTTTCATTACTACCACTTCTGTGAATCGATGGGTGGGGCATGTCTGTCACGCTCCCATATCCTTCGGGTTGCCCCTCTCTTCCTTTGACAGTGACAACAAAGAAAATAAGAAAGAGGAGAGCTTTTACAGGACGATCTGGGGCAAATTGAGATGTGAAATCCAGGAGCCATAACCCCGGTACATAAAACGCAGGGAACGTTAAGAGAGCGAGAGGAGTGAAACAGACTTGAGCATTAAGCTGTTTAACCTCTCTGTGTAGCATTAGTGGTAGAGACTTCAAAGCAGATGCTTCAGCGTTGGAAGCAGAATGACAAATGGGTTTAGAGACAGCTACGGTGAGCATTCTCACAGGAAGACTAGGCCTGTCATTAATGTCAGCTTAATCACTTTGACCTTCCTTCAAGTAGATTTCCATACCTATCCAATCATTTTGCCGTGCTTGTGCTCCTGTTTGCAGGCTGCTCTCTGTGCGCCTGTTTGATAAGCCTATGTCTGATGATGTTACAGTCTGTATCAGCAGTTGTAGACTTGAACTGTCCTGAAAGCTGTCATTTTTAAGGGTTGGTTCAGACAAATTATAAAAAGACATCGCTTTTTCCTCTCCTTGAGGTATGTATCCCTGTAGATAATTTCATTTGGTCTTCGTGTTGAAATATGTCTGAGATTTCTTCAGCACAAAGGTGAATGAATGCTTGTGCGGCAGACCCACACATCCAACATAGACATCACATAGAACTCTGACCCTTACTTCACTAAGGGGGTCCTAAAATGATTAGAGCTGCAAGTAACCATTATTTTCATTATCAAAGAATCTGCATATTTTTTCTGATGAATCATTTTCGCTGCAAAATGTCATTAAATACTTCAATTTAGGTCTTACTGTTTTGTTGTGACCACTCTGCAGTCAAAAACATGAAAGCATTTAATTGGCACATGTATACAACATAATGTTATGCTACAAAAAAGTCACCTCAGAGTTGAATTGATTCTGTAAAATGTAACCCAATTAACTACCAACTACATATTCACTAATCGATGGCATCGCTGAATATTTTAATTGTGAAGAAAAAAAATAGTAACCCTTCATTTGGTCATCTCAGAATAGTGTTCTTGGCCACTGAGAAGATGGAGCAAAATCAACATTAGTGGGTGCCATGTGTACCACTGTTTAATACAAATTATACAATATTGTATAATTTTATAAATAAGTATTAATACAATACAATGGAGAAAGAGCAGCAGAAAAATAAAACACTTTATGTTAGGGTTCTCTTGATTTAGTTTTAGCAGATGAGTTATGTCTTGTTCCACTTATTCTGCTTTTCCGCTGATGGTGTCAGCTCGACTCGGCACATCTTTTTTGACGTTTCCATTAAATAAGAGCAGGGGCCACCAGGCACTATCAGATATCAATTTCTAGTATCACTGAGGTTCCAAGTGAGTCAAAGTCGCTAAACATGATATAAAATCATGCAGATACAGAAGCGTTGCTGCATCAAAAACATCATCATGTTACGATGAGGGAAATGTCAGGGCAAAATTTTCAAGTAAATCAGATAAATTGACCCTATATTTTAAGTCTGAACAACTAAAGACGTTAATGTAATGTTCTATTTTGGGAAATATAACAAAGTTTCAAGTTTTTCACTCCTCCTTTGTTACGTCACTCATAACTGCAGTTGTGCAGAACATGACCGTGGTTTAACACTATATCGCTATGATGACCAGTTGTACTGAGGTTGTACTATACCTGTAGTAGAATTGTAAATCCAAAACTGAACCAAATGGAGGGAAGTTGAGGCACGTTGAGCTGACATTGTTGGTGTAAAAGCAGAATTAGTGGTTTATAACCCTCCTTATGAAGTTCACTCAGACTATATGTAGTAAAATACTAAGACTGAACATGCAAAAAAGGCATAGGTCACAATCAAGTGAACTGAAATTTTCTGCACATATGATGCAGCCTGAGCAACATTTGCACTTTCCATAGTGTGACTGACTTGTACAGATGTGAATAAGCTAGAGCTAAACTTAGCATGACATGTTGCTAACCTGTTAGACGGTGTAAGGTTTCTGTGTAGAACCTGGTCTTGTTAAATGTGGTTTGTGTTACATTCACTGCTTTTTCACACTGAGGCTGCTGTGTATTGTTCTTATGCCTGTTTGCACTGATCCACGATGGCATTTTAGTGATGGAATACATGTATTGCTACACATAAATGTTGTCAGAATACATTTTTTATAAGTTGTTTTGTGCCTAGTCTACTGCTACTAGTTGCAGCACTGAGTTCTGCTTAGATTAGATTGGATTTTTCTCACTTTTTGCTGGCTGTAATATTTTATCTTATGTTTCTTACGTGAACTTTCTGTCAATCTAATCATGATAGATATGATAGTTCTCCACGAAGGAATTAACCTGGCATCAAGAAACATGGGTAAATGCATCTGAATGGATCAAGAACATGAAAGGTAAGTGATAATACCATAAATGCCTTTCCATAATTTACATGAACTGACCCTTTAAACAACTGGCTAAAAATTGGACTCTGAATATTGATCATTAATACTTTGGGCCATCGGGGTCATTATCCTCGGGCATATTTTGATCGTCTTCTCCACAGTTTGTTTTATTCGAATGCTTCGCTTTTCTTTTCATGCGTAGCATTCGTTGTTCCTAAAAAAGCAAGAGCCCCCAAATGTTTCAGCAGCAACGCCCCCTTGGTAGTTGACAGTGCTTCATAGCAAGAGACGCCAGATTTTTCATAGCAGTGCATTCTCCGTTCTGCTGCCCCTAGGCTGGTGCAATTGCTTTGCAGGAGTAAATAACCAGCTTTAACAAAACTTCAGGGACACATTAGTCTGCTGGAGGACGGCTCCATAGTGGTGGGGCAGCCTCTTCTTCCTTCACAGTGAGGCAGGCGGAAGCATCAGGAGGGGAGAGGTAATGGCTCATCGGCATGGATATAAAGCTGTGTCCTCTCTCCCTGCTGACAGCCAGTCCCTTGCCCAGCAAGTCCATATTGAGCTGCGTTTCTCCACCGCGGCCTTGGCTTTATTTGTTTTGACTGCCTGACGCCACTGCAGACGTATTGAGCACCAGTCTTTTCTTGTTCATTTTACTGGGTTTTACATTGAATCCCTGTGCCCTCGCTCTCACTCTGTCTCTGTCTCTACCTAGCGTGGCTCAGCTGTATTTGGCAGAGTTTCACTTGGTGTATTTCATTCCTCTTTTGTCCATTCGTCCTTCACGACTTTAAAAAAAGCAGACCTTTTGTGTTCTGGTATTTATTTTTTTATTTTTTTTTTGCCAATTGTGCAAGTGCCAGGCTTTTTGCACAGTGTGTGTTCTGACGTTTGTTGTCATGTAGCGGGGGTTAGCATGTTGTGAAGGGTGCTCCTGGGCTCGGCACACTCATGAGATCAATGCTTCACTAACCTTCTCTAGGTTGTCTGTTGGGATCTCAGGCGCTCTCATTATGTGCCACTGCTCAGAGTGTGTTTACCAGGCTGGAGGAGTAGTAGTCTTGTGCACGCCACCCATTTGTAAAGGCCCATTTGTCCTCATTTAAGTGGAAAGAAGGAAGACCTGGAAAGGATGGCCTCTTGGTGGTCTTTAGAGTATTAAAACGGCATTTGTTATTACTAAGCAGATGTGCTCTTATTTATCAAAATAATACTAAAGGTGTGTTATAACAAAAGCAGATGGATCAGGCTTGTTGTGTTAGCCAGTCTTGTCTTTGTGCAGCTGCTACCCCCACACAGTTAATTACTCTCTTATTCATCCCCAACAATGGGAGGGAATGGAATAAATCTGAGCCGCGCGCATTCACTTCTTCACCAGGAAGGTGCAGACTGGGACCCTAAAGCGAGCGAGTGGCTTCAAGAGGTACAGTTTATCATTTTTAATGGAGAGGAACAGGAAGTGGAGACATGAAGCCGTGCTCTGTGATTTATACACCGCCTCAGTCAGGGAGGTGGGAGCGGTTGAGGTAGGGTGGGGGTAGGGGTGTGTGTGTGTATGTGGGGGTGAGCAAGTCTATCTCCCTGTCCACACCTCCGACTCGCAGCTCGAATCATACCCCCTCGGCGCTCTCGGCTTCTCTTCAACACCACCAAAATATACTTTGTCGGAGCATCTGCAGGGAAATGACACAACAGGAGAATTGTAGAAATATTTAATATCAGCATTTATATATGCTAACAAATGTCTAATACCTGGATGTACAGTATCGTCCCAGTATTAGCCTGCATCTTTACGCCGCCTCCTTCCTACCTTTCAGCTTATCTGCTTTTGTTGTTGCCTGAAAAGCCCAGTGATGTCATGCCTCCATTGTCACCTGTTCATTTACTTTCGTAGTGGAGGGCATTGGGGTATTGATTAGGGTTCGCAACTGTGTTAGCAGCTCTGCCGGTGTGTAATATAGGCCTTGAGGCTATTCTGCCTTTCCTCTCAGTCTCACGAGTGCTTTCCAGACCTTGTAATCTTAATTAAATATGCAACTTTTGATCGCAACAGGGTCACAATCTTCACATTTAAATGTGGCCACAGACACCCCCCATCCAAGTGGAGAGAAAAGGTTTGTTTAAACATTCAAAATCTTAATGCAAAGAACAAAGCACTGATTTGAGTCTCTTTTTTTTCAATTTCCCTTGTTAGCCTCCTGCTGCATTCCCCCTATAGTTTTTTTTTTCCTTTTTTCCAGATGAATTTTATATTTTCTTCCCCTTGCTTCTCCATCTACGCCCGCCCCCCCCTCTTTCTCTCACTCCTCGGCAGTTTTCCCCAGACAGGTTCCACAGTGTTTTAGAGGGGATGGATTTAATTGCTCTGTGGGGATTGGTTGGCTGTGCCGGGCTCGGCTGTTTAATTAGTGTACCCTGCCGGGATTGGTTTAATGCTTCATGATCTTGAAATTGTCTGATTGTTCAGCCCTCTGGGGACTCTCCCTGCCTACGTAGGCCAGCAGGTTTAGCTAAACATTGCTCTAGGCTTCTGCTGCATGCGGCAGGAGAAAGAGTTTGCCTTAGGAAGCCGAAATTTGGTTCTTTTCGGGGGTCAACTTTTATGACAAACTAGGGTGCGTGCATGTGAAGTGGACAGTCTGGAGTGTGCAGACCACACAGAAATGTTTATTTTTTGGAGTATTTCATCTCAGCATGACGCTATATGGAAATGACTGCAATTGACTATTAATGCAGTTCCAATATTTAGACAGTGATACAGTGTTTCTTTATGATAAGTAAGCTTATGATTTTTAGAGCAGCCAAGAAAAATAATTAGTTATGCATGTGGCTCTCTGCATGCCCACACTTTTTTTCCACATTTGCACTCAGTTGTCTCAATAGATGTCCTGTCTGTTTGAAGGAGGTCCACTTCCTGCCTGTTTTTGGTGACTTGTCTTAAACGCTGGAGAATCACCCTGCTGCTGTCAGAACCACCTCATGAGGATCTCTGAATTATGTGCTTGGTCACCTTGACTGAGGGGAGCTGAGGAAATTACATTTGTGTAAATGGGTGCGGGATGTGTCTGTGTCCCCTCAGCCTTCCATGGGATGCCCTTGGTTTGGTTCAATCAGAGCAGTGATGTTGACCTCAACAGTAAATGTGCTTGGCATCAGAGCCTGGATAAGCGAACAGCGTGTGTCGAGGCTGTTCAGTCCAGTACAGATAGTACCTATTGAAGGCTAAAGTCATTCCGCTTCATCAGACTTATCGAGCCCACTCGCTCAAAAAACTCAACCTTGAAGTGCATAAATCTCCAGTGGATGATTATAAGAATACCTTCCTCTTCCTTACTGCCTGGACGTGTAATGTGTTTGTCCTCACAGTGAATGATGACTGAGTGTTCTGGTACAACAGTGATTACTTTTTGTCTGGGCTTTCTCTCTCATGGAGCCTCCAGGTAGATGCCATTGACACCAGATTCTGTGCAGTTGATGATTAGGGAGGGGAATTGAGAACCAGTTCCAGCCAAGAACCGGTTCCCAGTTGTCTGGTACCTCCGCATTGTGTATGTCAACTGCAGTGACGTCAAAATATTTGCAGAAATTTCTTCTTAAACAACATGGACTGAATTTCTGGAAATACTATGTATTTTGCACTCTACATACTTGCAAATCAAACCACATGTTACTGAGGGGAAACATTAGAGGCAAGGAAATACACATACACACACTTAATTATTGGAATATTATTATTTCTGTATCAATTCTCAGAACGCTGTATTGACTTTTAATTAATATTTTATATGTAATGATTTGTGGTTGATGAGGATAGCAGCGTTGTAATCAGTCATCATTCACTTGACTAATTCTTTTTACATATGATGATGTGTTCTTTATAAATTGTGGGATTTTTTTTTTTTTAATCATAATGCCTGTATTACAATGTGTATTATCTACAGATTTTTGCTAATGCGCAGTCATACTTATTCTTCTCATAATTATTCTTATCTTCATACTTTCTCATGATTGCATTAATGCCCTGCTGACAGGCCTTTGCAAATGCTTTTCCTAGACTTAAGAAAGTCTAAATGAAAACAGATTCTGTGCAGACAGTCATTTTAGAAAATGGGTGGGAGCTCAGTTTTTCCACACAGAAAATTGATCAAGAGTTGCTAAGAAAATCGATACAGAATCAGATCAGTAAGTGTGATCGATGATGCCATTGCTGTCAATAAAGTCCCATCAGTTCCCGTCCCTTGTTGTTGACTGGGTCATGTGTGGTGCACCCAGAGGGTCACTTCTCCCTATCCTCATGTTTACGTCCTCAGAGACGCTGGGTGGATGCACATGATCACTACGGTGATGGAGCACATGGTAACCTAGCTACTCGGAAATGAGCGTCCCACCCTGAGCTCCATCCTGTTTCTCTCTGGGGGAGATGCCCTGATTACTGAGTGACTTTGTGCAGGAGTTGAGGGCCCTCTCCAGCTGTTGGGATTGTTTGTGCAGTGATGATAAGGGGTTGTGAGTAATCAGAGTTGGGTTGTGTAGACAATCTTTTAATCTCTCTATTATGAGTGTTGTCGAGCTATGTCGGTACATTTTATCCATTTGCGATAAATGTTACTTATTGCACTTCCTTTTCATTAAGTATCAAATAAAAGGTGGACTACGAGAATATAACAGGAGGTAGGGGCCAATCAGTGGGTTTGGAGATATTCATTGCCTTGTTATTTTTGTGGGGTGAGGGGACTTCAGGTCAATTGCAGATCATGGCTAAAGTCAACAATGCTGTTCTTTTTATAAATAAGCTTGAAGACTTAATATTGCAGGGCTGGTTCTCCTTCAAAGATAAAAAAAATATTATTGCATCGCAGCCCCATCCCCCACTGCCTTTTGGGCAGGGTGTGAGTCCAGCGTCCGTCTAGACGTGCAGCATCATTAACCTGCTGTGACCTCAGCCCCTGATGAATTCGCTCTCACATCCCCTGCAGCCTAGCGTTAGCAGCCCTTCTCTCATCCACTGGGAACAGGGGGCTCCTCTGGACTGGCCATTAGAGCCACTAGCCTCTACCGGCAGGCTTTAATAGGCCAAGTGGCCGGAGCCTCTCCCAGACTGCTGAATAATTCAAAGCGTCTGGGCCGTGTCTAGTCCCGGGGCGCAGGGGGATGTGAACTGGGGTTCAGGGTGCAAGAGGCAGTGTGGAGGTGCAGGGGTTAATAACAGGTCTGCCTCTTCATGTCAGCTACTGCTCAAACCTCAACCCCCCCAAGTCAGAATGCACCCAACCCCACCCCATGTATGAAAGAATCCTATTCAGTTGATTAGATTTTTCAAAATGGATCAATTTTTAATCAGCAGAGCATCTGACTACGGTCAATACCATTGTCGCTGGGAAGACAGTTGCCGGACAGCCGTCTTTATTTACAGGAATGTTTGTTTTTTACTGTATGCAGATTGAGAGGCAGGAAACGGCTTGGTCAGGTCGTTGCACCACTGCAGTCTGTGGTCTGTCCAGGCAGGGCTCCAGCCTCTTCATGCATGTTTGTAACAACATCATCAGCAAGGACACAGCAAATCCAGAGCTCATTGATCATGCCCTTTGGAAGATCAGCTGCGAATATTTATTCACATCAGAGCAGAAAGGTGGATTAAGTGAATGTCTTTTTGTGTGGATGTGGGTCTGTCCAAAGAGACATCTCCTATCCATTTGCATCTGCATAAGCAGAGAGTAGGAGTGAGGAGCCAACAAACTAGCTGTAATACTGCCATCAAAATTTCATTGGGCTGTGGGGAGACCCTAACATGTTAAATAATGAGGAGCCCATAAACTTAATGTTCAGAACCTCTCCACAACTGCTGACAACGTCTAGTTATGACTCGATACGTAGGCAGAATTATGAAGAGCTAATCCTTCTTCAGAGTGTGTCTCATCTTTGCACATCTGGTACTTAAACATCCCACCCCCAAATATTCATTGTGCAATCACCTAAATGACCCGGCAGAATGCGAAGAGCTGAAAGAAGAGGATCAACTGAAAATAAATATAAACGAGGCTCAGCGCTGTCAGGGGCCAATAGCATGGGTATGTCCTCAAAATCCTAAAGTTGGACAATCAATATGAACAAAGTTTGAACTTAACTGGCCTATTTCCTTAATGTCCAAAACAAAACAAAAAAAAAGATTTTTCAACAGAAGCTCCTCCAAAAATTTGGAAAAAACGCACCACCTGGTTTCAAAATACAACATCATGTAAACTCAAGGTAGGGGCATGAAGAGAGATCATTGTTAGACAATTGAGATGAACTCAATTTGAGCTACATTGACCTAATAGTGGCAGAATAATGGTCAGAACATTTTTTTTCCCCCCACAAAACCTAGTGAATGAAAGTGACACCATATGAACTGAACTCTGGACAAGAAAATGAACATTTGTAAGATGGTCAATATGAACCAAATTTGATCTCAATCAGCCTGTTACTGCTTGATTTATGTCCAAAAAAGTGATTTTCAACTAAGGCGCCCCCATTTGGATGACTTCTAATACTCACAGAGAAGCTGAAATCAATGGGATTCTTCCACTAGGGGTCCACTGTGTTGGTTATCAAGGGAGAAGAAATCCAACCAAATCTGCCCTAGTTATCGCGTTCACACCAAGGATGACCGGCAGTGGTGGATCCAGCGGCAACGTTCTGGGTAAAACAATTATATATCCATTTTCTTGGACATTATGAAGGAAATAGAAGGTCAATCCAGCTCAAACTTAGTTCATATTAATCATCCAACAAATATCTAATATCTTTTCTGACTTTGGTCAGCAAGTAATTTTCTGACGTTATTCAGGCTGAATATCCTTCGTGCGAACATCATAACTAGCCCCCTTTAGCACCAACATAGGTGGCCCCAAGTAGGGGGAGAACCCTATTGATTTTGCATGTTCCATGAATATTACATGTCCAAATGGAGGCACTTCTGTTGAAAAATCTGGGATTTTTTGGACATTACTGACTGATATAGTAGGCCAATCAAGCTCAAATTTGGTTCATATCAATCACCCCAAATTAAGTTGGTATCTTTTGTTCATTTTGTAATTCATTTGCTTTATTATATAGCAGAGGATTGGGGGGATTTTGGGGATATACCCTTGCTGTCAGCCCCTGACAGTATAAGCCTGACTGAAGAAAGTGTAAATGTTTCAGGTCATAAATGTAGACGTTGCACAGATAACAAAACAGTAGAAGTGTCCTTTTTATTAAGGAAAATGTCTCGGTAAACAAGGTCAAATGGTGCAGGATAAATCGATAACCTCTAACCAGATGGGCTTGATCAATTTATCAATGTCAAAATGTTCAATGTTCAGTCAATAATATGAAAAGACAACAACAAAAAATGTAAACACAAAATCTTACTTGTTGCCTCAACTGACAGTTACTTAAATAACAAATGAGTGTACATATATTTTTACTGTAGTGTACCATTTCAGCTGAAGATTACTGTTATTATGTATGCATATTAGTATAAACATGTCCTATATATTAGTAATTATTTCAATTGCACTGTGTGACAGAACTGGAAATACACAACCATAGCTGTGGCAAAACTCAACCAGAAAGTAGCTGCATAGGTCCTGTATTATGAGACCTTTAGACAATTACAGGGAAAGAAAAACCGAGACCTATTCCCATAAACACACAAACCAGTCGTACATCGACCTTATTTGCATACAGTTGTTTTTTCCAAACAGTTTCCGGGGCGATGAATGACCATGAGAGATAGAAGAATGAGCAGATGACATACAGTAGATCAATAATACAGAAGGACATTGAGACGGTGATGGAAAAACCAAAATGAAATAAGTGCAAGGTTCCAGTCACGCCGATATACTAAGTTAATAGAATGCATTCAGGATGAGCTTCTCCCTTGTACAGTACATGAACACAGATTTTAGTGTGGAGCAAGGGGCAGCTGGGTGGGCCAAAGCAGAACAGTGAATGAATACATGTTCTTTCAAATGGTTGATTGGTTTTGTCTGGATATTATGCCTGCTGGATGCAGTACATTTGTATTCTGTGTATATTACAGACCTTAATTAAGCCGTTTGTCTATTAGGTAAACACACCTCACTACATTTAACACTGAAATAATACGAAAATAAATGTTATATCCTCTCTATAGAAATCCTCATTCGGATCCCCTGACTACATGGTGCTGCCATTGTCACATAACACCATCGCATTATGCCACACTCACATATTGGTTTTAAAATATTTTGGCTTCATTGCATATTGACATGGTTGCATTATGAAATATTGACATAACATAGACTGGCATGATATGAAGCACTATTCACACCATGGCATAATGTCTTTGGCCTCATTATATTGACCTGAATTAACGCTCATATAATGACTTATTGCTGTGATGAAATGATGACATTTTTCTGTATTGACATAGTGGTATATTGGCATGTTGGCACATCGACAGTCATGTGACTTAAAATTGACCTGCCGAGTGATGGAACATTCTCAAATTAACTTATTGCTACCCTGACATATTTTGACACGTTGGTATAATGACTGCAGCACGTAATGATGTTTTTGATAATGAATGATGCATTGATGGTGACACCCATGGCATGATGGTATTTTGACCTAGTGACATAAAGACATGCTAACATAACTGCATGTTGGCATCCTGACATGAAATGAGACAGACATAATGATACGGTGGATTTTGACCTTATTTCAAATAATAGAAAATATCCAACAAGTCGTTTACACGGGTGATGAAAATGAATATTCCAGTACTTTTCCTTCTTACGTGCAGCCATGCATAACCAATTAATGCAAAAAAAACCCCAGACGTGTTCGACTGCAATCACAGCCTCCCTTGTTCGTTACTTTAATCACATTGAAAAAGTTGGCAGTGCCTCTATCAACTGTCAACAGCAGGGGGAGTCCTGTACCGGAGTGTACGCTTGGCTACCAAAACTACCATTGAATTAATGCTACATCTTCACAGACTGTATGACGCACTCATTATGTGAAGCTTATTGTTTACATGCTTCTGTATTATGGTGTCAAAAAGGGTTCTTCCTTAAACTAAAAACCCAAATAACACTCTTATAATCTGCTGCATAGACTGATAGTTTACATTATAACTTCAATCAGCTCAGCTCTGTTTTTAGACCGACAACAGACACAGTAAAACCACAAATTATGTTCATTTTCAGTTTGTTCTATTCCAAACAGATCTTTAGTGCAGCTATTGACAACACAAAGTCAGAACCATTACAGTTTAGTCTGAGTTACTTATCAACAAATGGTGACTTGGAAATGGTGAACAAACATTAAAATATAGTGACTTTTATAATTTCATAGGCTTTAAACAAAAGAAATATTGCAATTTCAGCATCAAACTGTTTCTAATTTTTTTTTTTCTTACCAGTTTTCATTCTCAACTCGTTTTTTAGCTTTCATCGCTATGACGGATTAGCCAGTGACTAACTACTTTCACTAATGGTCACATATATTCAAAGTGATGTCGACCCATGACTGTGAATAATACTGACGTCACTGGTGTAACATCAGAACTATTTATTCTACCATTCAGATGATACTTTTAGGTAATTTCCTGAGTATTCTGAAGCAGAAATACTAGATATAACTTCTTTTAAAAGTACTTGTTGCTTCCTTTTAGTTGGAAACGTATACAGAACTTGATGGTGGTCAGGTGCTACTGAAATGATTGAGTTTAAAGAGAATAAACTAAAAAATGAAATTTTCTCCTAAGATTTAAAATTCAATGTTTAGTTCCAGATTTATGGATTTGTTTTATATAAAATTTTGTTACTCCTACTTGACTTTCAGTAGTTATTCACTTTAAAATATAGTCGGTTACTATAAATTTTGACAATTGTAGTTTGACAGAGTTCACATGGGGGATATTGGATAATTAATTGGCTATCCCTGACCTAGCATAATGGTGTAGAGCAGGAAAGCGGTCTTTAAAAACCCACTATTTGTCAACCTCTAGCAGCCGCTCAACCTGTAGGTTAATACATTTGTATAATGTATAAAGGTGAATGTAAAAAAAAAAAAACAAACAAAAAAAAAAAAAACCCAAGACATCTAGATCTGATCTGTAATATCCAAATGGAAGGTACTGATTATTTGAGCCATATCATTTGGGGTATTATCATATTAAAAATAATAATGTAATTTTGTGTGCACGTAAACATGGTGAATGTGTACGAGTTTGTGTGCCTCAGTTCACACCCTAAACAGTCTTGAACACTGACGGTTATTAATTGATACAATCAAAACTCCTGAATGACAATGGACATATTTGAGGGAGTAAATTAGGGGGGGAAAAAAGTAACTTATGTACGTCTTTAAATTACACTTTCACAAATCTAAGTCAAGGGTAATTAGGTAGTGAAATCATTCTCATGCTCCAGTTTCTGACTGACAATGGATGAATCACTGGGAAAAACAAAAACTAAATCAGATGAGAGGATTCTGCAGACATGTCCTCCATCTAATCTTCCCTCTTAAACATCAAACTAATGCAAAAAGAAGCACTGCCTTCACTGAGCAGTACATATTTTTCGCTCACTAATGAAAATGTTTTGAATGTCTTTGCCGCTGTGCCAATGGCGTTGTTTTCCTTCTTTGCTCTCTGATTATAGAACTGTTTAAACTGGGCGAGATTTTGAATTCTTAGCTGATTGCACGCCCGTAGCCATGCACTTTCCCGCTGCTTTTCTTCTCCAGACCTCGTTCTCCTGATAGCCTCCTTTTTCTACTAACTGGAACAGAGAAATGCAGTGCACTTTATATGCAGTTATGCTGAATAGGTGCTGATGTATGTTGAAAACAGTTTTGCAGGTGCCGTGTCAAAATGTGCAGTGGATAGGCACTTGCACAATTCTGTTTAATATGCTATCAATCAGCCGGTGGAATCCCATTTGTACATACTGTATTATGAGTCTAGTGTTCCCCAGACTATCATGACACTGCTGGTGTTTAGCTCCTCTCATGTCCTCCAACAGCGTGTCCCTATTGTCTGTTTGTCTGTTTAATATGCAAAGGCGGTCATTCAGGGAGTCATTTTGGACCAGTGTAAACGAATCGGCAACAATGATTAGCTGGCGCTGCAGAGGAAGTGTCCATCATTGTGTTAGTGCATTTGGAGACCATCACTCCTCCCTCAGGTCATCTCACCGTTGCTTTCTCAGCCTCGAGGAAGACACACTTTGAAAAACACCCAAACAGCAGCAGAGTAAATACACTGTAAGTGGAGTTACTTAATGGGAGATTTTGCATGCTTAATTGCAAGTATGGATTGAAGGTCCATTAAAAGACATCAGTGTCTTGGAGTCCAGCATACAGTTTGAATATGCTTGAAATGGATTGATCCATTGACTTCCTGGCTTTTCTATTTAAGAGAAGTAATTAGAAACGGAGTGCAATGCCATTTTAGAGATGATTTGAAAAACAAGAAATAAAACATTGTTAGCGTCCAGACAGTGCTGTTGCTGAATCTGGACCTTTTTGTTTGTTCAGTGTATGCAAGCATGCTGCAGGGTGGCACCGTAGACGTCCTGAGGGAAATATCAGGCTTATTTATTGGAGCCTTTTTAGCCCCAGCTCAATAGCAGCAGTCTGATGGCCGGGGTACAGAGGGACTATCTGGCAGAGGGGGAGGTGGAGGAGGAGCTGGGCCTGGCGTCAGCCCCACTGACAAGCTCTTATTTACCGTCCAGATCTATGACTCATTTTATGTACCTAATCGTAAAGCACAGAGATTTATCGGAGGTAACGGGACAGTGGGGAATACCCCAGGAGACTGGCAGATTCAGCCCCCCCCCCACTACCACCACCTCCATTTCTGCTCCCCTGGCAGGTTCACTCTACCTGGCCCAGCTCACCGACACCTTCTGGGAAGACGGAGCCCAGATGAGGAAGTCCATATTTCTGCCAGATATGGACAGCTGATAGCTCATAATAAAGAAGAGGGTCATAAAAATTGGACGGGCTAATGGATGACTCTGTAAGGATTAATAACAGCTTATTGGTCAGGTGCACTGACCTCTTGCAGAGCTAACAATGCACCGGCCAACTGGGCTCTCCCTGCATGCTGCACAGCGGTAGATGACCAAACCAATAAATGCTTGTCAGAGGGAGGAGGGAAATGAAACGCCCTTATAATTTTCTGACACCCCCGTTGAACCCCCCTATTTTGGATTATCCTGGTTAGTAAAGTGTAGTTGAATTCAGTTGATTAATAATGTATTAGGGGGGAAAACAGCTAAAGGTTGACATCCTCACTTACCATCATGTATTTTGTTATGTCTGCCACTCCAATGATGGCAAAGGGGGGAAGCAAAAACAAGCAGGTATTGTAATGCTGCCTTTGTTCTGACAGGAGCACTCTCAGAAGCCTGTTTTATATTCCTGCCGAAAATTAAAATTAAACTTTCATTGTTGTGCATGCTGTTTAATCCAATAACGATCTGATGTAACAAACTGCCGTAATATCTCTCAGCATACTTAATCGGAGCGGACTTAGCCCTGTCACTTTATATTAACCTCTGCTGCAACAGGAGAAGGGCTTCACTAATCTGCCATTGTTGGGTTTGGCAGTCTGTAGCTAGTGCAAAACAGATTTGGCAGTCAGTGCGAAAGTAAAGGCTTTATAATGACAGCAGGGCCTCTCTGCTATTTGAGCTAATAATGTCAAAATCTAATAATGCTGTGGCCCTCGGAATTAGATGGGAGGTGAATGGGTGGGAATGGTGGCGGTGCGGAAAAGGATTTCGGGGGTTGGTGGGTTCAGCCGTCCCACTCCCTCTCATTATGTCACTCACTTTTTACACTGCAAATGGGCAAACAATTTAATCCCTAATGACCTTTAAATTCTGCGCGTGTGTGTGTGTATGCGTGCCCAGCTTCTTGCACTTTTGTTGTATTGGACGCTGCGAGAATACTGTACCAATCTGACATCTGACATCGTAGTTAGATGCTATTATGTTCGCAGGATATTAGGTTCGCCAGGAAGCATCTGAGCAAGGGACCTACAGCGTCTCTGCTAACAGAGTGACCTCACACCGCTCAGCAAGGCAGCATCTGCAGCGTCATCAAAGCACTTGACTCCTGTGTCCCCCCTGAATGCAGCCTTGTAACTTAAAACAAAAAGCTGATTGGTTGCTCTCTCAGCCTCCCCTCATCCCCTCCGCTGTGGATGAGGTCTCAGCCTGGGAGATAAAATAGCAGTTATTTCTCATGTGCTATGCCATTTTGTCAGTTTGACTGTTCCACTTATTCAGTGTTTTTTGACTTGCTGAGCTTGAGGGGATGTGAGTGCCATTTCGCAGCCAGATCTGAGTTGTGTTGATTGAATTAGACAAAGTCGGAAGATAATTAAGAACCGCAAGGCGCTGCAAAACTGTCTGCTTCCAAACTGGTGAAAATGAGACGCTGCCACATCAATGAGCTAGCTGGCTCTGCTTGATGTCAGTGGTGGGTTATATCAGTTGACACCCTTACCTCCTAGTGCTGGAGCCAGTTTCCTCCTTTCCCTTTAATGTTTCTCCAAATATGATTAATCACAAGCCTTAAAACCGTTGCTTCTGACAGAGCACCACGTTTGCACAGCTTTGTTTGTTTCTTTCATGGTAGTAATATGATCTTCAGCTGCCAAGTGTAGTTTATGGCATAAACACAACCCCAAAGAGGTGTGTCTGGGAGTCAGACAGGAGTTGTAGCTTGGCCCGCAACATTTTTCATACTTTACTTGTGAATTATTGAAATCTGTAGGTGTTATTGCATTCACATTTGAGTGTTACGGCTGTCCAATATTGACCCGTTATTCTGTTCATTGTAGTGCAGTTTGGAGGCTCGTCGGTCTTAATTACAACCAAAAGCACATGTTTTTTGTTACACTCTGTCTAAATACAGGTGGCACATTTGAATCTATTTCCTGTGCACTTATGATGAGGTTAGGATAAAATGTGAGGCATTGTACAGTAGTTTCTGGAAGATTCTCTGTGTTGTATTGAAGATTGTTTTCAGTTTTTTCTTCTAAAAAGTCATTCATGAAATGGGAGAAGGAGTGGTCAAACAGACAGTTGGCTCCGTCTCTATATATCTGATAATATGCTGGCTGCTCATGTGCATTGAGGCACTCTCAACCTTCTTCTTTTCTATTACACCGTTTTATTTTTCACCATTTTTTTTATGGATGTTGGCCGTGTTGGTGCTGCTCTTTCTTTTCTATTGCTGGATAGGTAATGTAGCTGTGAGGTTAATGTTGAGAATCGTATAGCTGAGGCACAATAAAATTTACACCGTGAGACCTGAAGAGCTATGTTTATGGTGGTGCCTAGCTATGCGTCTGTCTTTGTGTTTGTGTGAGCCTGAATGTGAAAAAGGGCTGGGAGTGTTCAGAGGCCCCCCGAAGGGGCTGGACCATAGTCTGAGAGGGTGGGAGCGCACTGGAACATGGGGTGTCAAAGGCTAATTTTCAAAGCCACTCACGGGCGCTCATCTCTCACTGTGAAGTGGCAAGCGTGGCAAGTGGCTTGCACGTTGTCATGGATACTAAAGCATGGGACCCCAGAGATGGGGAGCGGGGGACGAATGGCTGCCCTGTCTATAGGATTCCTGTCAGCTCTGGCCTGATAGATGGCATTGACGGATCATTTGTCATACTGTAATTGTTCTCAGCAAACACAGAATACCCACTAGTATAAACAGTAGTGTGCCACTGGGCTAATAAAGCGGGAAAATGGAAAGGGATTCTCTGATCCACTGCCTCTTTCACTTAAAGAGACAATGGCTCTGTTGTCCAGGCAAGGCGGTCTGATTAGAGCTGTGAGGGCTGAGAAAAAGCCCGACCGAGAGAATAAAACAAGGCAATCATAAAGCAAACGGCAGTCACTTCTCCGTATCGATGTGGCTAGGCGGGGGTGAAGTCTGTGAGAAGTGTTGACAGCTGAGGGAACAACAGGAGTAGGTCTAGGAGTGATTCGTTTTCTCCCCCCTCTCTATTTGGCCAGTGAAACGGTGAGGGAGAATGCTTGTCCAAGATAACAAATACAGCACAAGTGCAGATGCATAGCTGGGACTAGGAGCTCTATCTGCCAGGCTCTGAGATAGCCAAGCGCCTGAGCCGGGTACAAATGACTCTGAGTACAAAGGTACTATTTGTTCATCCTTGTTTTGGTATGGGCCCTGTGTCTTTGCTATTACTATTGGGATTGACCTAGTGCCATCCCTCTGCTTGGAATGCTTTCTCCGCTGCAGCTTCGTCTGTGTACTATAGGGCCGCTCAGACATGCGTGACTGTCGAGGTATGTGCAGGACATGACCTGGGATTTCTAATGTGAACTGGAATTAGCTGAGCTCCAACCTCACTTTCATCAGTTGTGATTCTGCAAAAACCTGAAGAAATCCTTTTGGAGTTACAGATTAACGGGGATGGCAGAGTGCCAGGGCTCCAGCTGGACACCATAGTTCACATTCTCACCCTAAATCAGAGTTACACATCACTCATCGAGTCCTGCACCGTTAGGATTTAGTCAAATTACATCAAACCTGTCACATGCCCACACGTTTCATAAGTTATTGTCCTCTTTATATTTATCTAGGGAGTGTATTTTTTTTCTCTTGCCACTACTTTGTAGTCTACTTGTAAGCAGTTTTATACAAGATAGCAGGTGGTGTATGATGTGTGTGTTGGAAGGAGGCCCACGTCCAATGTTTTGTGCTGAAGCAAGCCGTCCTGGCACTCCTCGTGGAGCACTTCACCCCTCTGACTGTACCGTGACACACCGTGACGCCTGGAGCACTTTAGGCTGACCCGGCTGCTCACCTCCCGCCTGATGGACAGATTAAAGGACCATTAAGCATAATTACTGTTTCAGTTGGAGAGGCCAACTCATCCTGTCAGAAATGGTTACAAATTGCCGCACCTCTTGCCCTCTGTACGGCTCTTAAATTCAGAATTTCATTACATTTGTCTACTTTCTTACTATCAACAAGTTTAGACCTCAATGATAAAAATGTGTACAATGAAAAGAAGGGCAAAGGTAAACTATGTGTAATGCAAATTTGAATGTGTTTTTATAGCTTGCAATAGTGCAGAATTGTAGTATTTGATCACTTGGATATTCATTTGTCAAGCAGGTGTTTGATTTTCAATTTTGGGATTCACAGCAGTGACAGTCACATGACATTTTATTCAGTTCACCTTAGCAGTTATTCAGCATTTGGTTAAAAAAAAAAAAAATAGGCCTGAAATTTACAAACATTGCCTTTGCTGTGTAAAATAAAGAATTATTTAGTTTATAAATGTCACAAAACTATAAAAAAATTGATAATTTTTTTCCCCCCAAAACATCCTAAAATGGCACCCCAAGATGTCGCTTGATTGACAAGCCAAACATATTTAGTTTATTGTCAGAATGGAGTAAAGAAACCCGTAAAGCTGTTTTTGTTTTTTTTTAAATCTATAAAACTGGAGTCAGTTTAATTGGCCGTCTATTAAGATAACGGTTGATTAATTTAATAACTGAGCTCTCCTCACTTAACCATTGTTGCTCTAGTCAGAAAAGTGTTAGACTGGACCATTGTTGTTTCCATCTTATTAAAAATACTGATATTTTACTAGTAATATTTAAAATGACTTGTACTGATAATGTGTCCAGGTCAAACTGATCAATGAACCTTTGATTTCTCAGCCGTCTCAGTCTAACACTCTTCTAGTTTTAGTCAAAGTGTTAAAATATTCACTGTCGATTATTACAGCTGCCGCTGAGCCCTAACACTGGCCATCAGGACAGTCGTAGTTCGCAGTATGTTTCCATTTCTGCGAATCTTTGTCTGAGCAGCTCAAACTGAGTGTGATGGCTGTGGAGAGGAGTGTGACAGGTAGTTGATGTGATCTGGAGTAGAGCGGTGCGAGTGTGTGGTCTGCTGCGCTGTCTGTCTGATTATGTAAAATGTGGTGAGCTGGTGTAACATTGGCTGGCTGTTGCAGCGGTTTGCCAGCTCCAGAGGGCCTGTTGCCAGTTTTACATGAGAATGTGCGGCAATGCTTAGTAATGTTCCCCTCTCTGCATCCATAAGAAAACCCACACTGCCGCCCAAGGGAAAATGGTCGATACCATCAACCCAGCTGGAGGCCCAGGCGGCAGACAGAGGTTTCCCATTTTTACATCAACACTGATGTTTATTATGAGATCTCCTTTTACTGTAACCTGCCCTCCTTGCATCCCTTCTGTTCCTCATTTGGCCGATTATTACACCCATGGTGAGAACAAACAGTTTCCCTACTTAATAATTCACATCACTTTCATCTGATACTCAGTTACCATGGGCAATTTAGTAGTTGAATAATTTTGTGAAAAATTCATTTATTATCGCTGTGCGTTATGAATCTGGAGAGACGGAGAGTGGAGTGGTGGAGGATTTTAAATTGCGTCTGTGGAGCGAGGGATCCAAGGGAAGGTAATGTGTTCTAATGTTCTCAGCCATATGCATTGTTTTCAGGGCTCATCGGTTTTACATCGATTCCCACTGAAGTGTTTAATTGCATCATGAATATGATCTAATTCTGTCCTTTTCACTGAAACTGGAGCACTCTCTGCAAATGATGTACGGCCTTGACAGCACCACATCAGGATGTATTTTATATGGAATGTAAATTATAGTGTTAAATTAGCCTGGAAAGATAACTAGCTGGCACGGGGGAATGGACTCAACAGTTTAATTTAGTGTCAAAAGGCCGTGAAGGGATAAATCACCCTTCTCTCCTCTCTACTATGCCATATTAGGCTTTAATCATTCTCCCTTTCTTGTAATATCACTTGTTTCTCACTGCTGCCTTAGGAGTTCTTTAAAAAGTACAGTGCAGCATCACTTGACTGCTTTAAATGCCTCAGTGTGAGCATAAGGCGAGACAAAGTTTTCCTTTTCTACTTTTACATGTTTCATCATCTTAAGGGCAACATACACGCAACACTTCCACATCAGAATACCTATAAACTCATATGTACAGATATGGATGAAACTTATTTTATTTAACCTTTAACCAGGATAAATCCCATTGAGCAGCAAATACAAGATTACAGCTAAAATGCATATAAGACACATATAACTCCTTTGTTCTATATTTTGTTGAATTGTGCACTTAGCCGACATTATATCAAATCTACCCCAAATCAGAGAAATCTGTCGTTTTATTTACTGTAATGATCAGTTTCATTCTGTCATGTCATACTTTGTGACCTTACTTCTGAGAAACATGGTAATAAACCTGACAAACTATCAGAGGCTGATTGGTGTAAATCTCAGTGTCACAGAATTCTTTTCAGTTCATTCAACTGACAATATTATGTGGAGAAAACCCAACAAATCTACTGAGAGTAGGCACGTTACAACAGTGAGAAGGAAGAAAACTGTCTTAAATGGAAGGAAAAACCTCCAACAAAACCGGGCTCACAGTGGACAGCCATCTGTCACAAACCGATAATTATACCTAACAGTAAGACAGCAGTATTTTGGTCACACTGCATTTTGTTTTTATTATTTTCATGCCATTTTTCAGTGCAGTAATCCAATAGAAAGCTCATTAACAGATATATTTCAAGCCGAGCTAATGCATGGAATAAGATAAGGTAATGGTTAACTTACCATTAGATCCTTTTTTCTAATGTGATATTTAACATTAGATTAACTGAAGTTATTTTCTGCGATTTCATGAAAGTGAAATTGTATAAAGTGAATATACATCATTAAACATAATATGAATAAAGCTTGAATACATTACCTTGTCTGTATATATGACTTCTGTCTGAGTCGCGCCATTTTCTTTGGCGACGGTGGTGAAAACATCCCACGCTATGATCCCACGGTCCTTCAGGATATCATCCAACAATACACCTTTAGTGATACCTTTTGAATGACACACCATTACATACAATGTAGTTAAAGTACGTTTAATTAATTTCTCTCAATCATGTCTTTACCAGCAGCTTCTTTTCTTCTCTGAAAGGTGAAGAAGTACATCACTTTATGGCACAGTCTGGTACGTGGTGTATTCATGAAGCACATGAAAGCCATTAAGTTTGGTTTATAAGAAGTACCTCTCCCCGTTTCCTGTCCTCAAGGCTGGAGTGTTTGTCTGAGTGGCCCCGCCATTATCCAGAGTTACCCTTCATGACCCAAATAGGCCACTACGGATGGGAGCAGCCTTCTCGCAGTCTGTTCTATCTTGTTCGTTTGTGTCCCCGATAATGACTTGAAGAAACCACCTGGCCAAGACCTAGGTTTTAATGTGAGAACTCACTTGGCTTTGTGTTCCCAGAACCCTCACGGTGAATTGACATTCAGTTTAATTCACTTCTCATTTGCTTGATGAGATGGTTGGAGAGGATCATGGAGGAGCAGCAGGGGTCCAGATGACACCCTTAGGTGCTTTAAATACCTGTGCAGCCTTGTGAATGTCATATACAGTGGGTGCTGAAATATTTGAGACGTACGACTCACCACCTTACAACCTGGGTACCTCCTCGCTCGGTGAATTCCTCCCACTGTACTGCTGACTTTGACAGCTCTCTGGAGAGAAGGGCCCTTAAATTATCAAGTGGGGCTGTAGTTGTTTTCCTTGTTGTTTTCGTCTCTTAGGATAGGGGGGTTGGAGGGTGGGCTTTGGGGAAGGGGAGGAATTGGTATGTTAAATGAGCTATGGGAGGTCTTATTTTTTTTTTTTTTTTTTTTTTAAGCAAGGGGGGAGTTCAGTCAGACGAGAATTGCTGCGCTGGGCGTTTGAGGCAGCTGTGTGAAGTCATTTTCCGGGAGTGCAAGCGGGAGAGAGGTGCGGATTAGGCAGCGCCTCTGAGCCGGAACAAGTCTGTCTGGGAAGGGATGAAGGCTACAAACCATAGATCTAATTCCCGCTCACGCTGCTAGACAGCACAGACACTCACACACAGCCAGTGTGAATTAGGCCCATTTGCTCCCCTCAGTCTGAGGCGAGCGAACACAGAAGCAGACAGGGAGAAGTTGACAGACTCCTCACATCCTGCCCTCTCTCCTGACTCCCCGCGCTGTTTCCAGCCCACCACCAAAAGCTGTCTCCAGCTCGAACTCATTTTTTATTGTTTCTTGTGCTGCAGGTCTTTATTATTGCTGACATTAACATGAACGCGGTGCAAAAACAGGTTCCACTGTAATCCTGAGAGGGAGGAAAAAAGGGCATTCCACTGGCAGTGCAGAAAATGTTTGCACCTGTGGCCTCATTGATTGCGTGCTTGAAACTCCAGTGCTCTGAACTTCATGTCTTTTTAATGTGTGTAATGCTTTGCCTCGGGTCATGCGATTGCCCTGAGGTTAAGGAAGGTTCATGAGGCCATGTGCAGCGGTGGATTAACCAATTCGCCATCCCTCTCCTCCCTTCCTTACAAACGCAGCTTCCCTGTCAGCTCCCTCATGCACCAATCCAAACCTAGTGCCCTCTTGTCGGCACACAACAACCTGACCCCAGAGCACTGCAGGGCACGGCTGAGATCAATGAGGCTGACCCACATACATTACCCTCCTGCCTTTTTGTGATTGGATACAGTTTGCTTGTGGGTCAACCATAGTTTTACAGAGACAAGTGGGAAGTTGTAACGCAGTCCTGAATTAACCTTTGCCTACTACCCATCATGTTCTATAACTTATGGGTTGAGCGCTTCTCAACCTGGCCAGTTATCAGACCCAATGTTCAGTGTTTTTTACAGAAATGTATTATTATTAATTTTTTTAATGCAATGAAACAATTTACGTATTACAATCTCGCGCTGATGTATTGGGAATAAGTGAGACAAGCTATGTTAGTTTTTTTTTCTTGATTTACTTTGTAAAACCTGAAGCTATTTTTCAGTCTATTTTGGAGATGGAAGAATTGTCTGGCATGATTGTACCATCTGATATTTAACGTTTTTGCATTATCAGTATTATTTTAGTACCTTTTTCTGAAACTACGTGATGTCACTGCTTCTCTTGGTTTGTCCTTACTATTTAGTCTTGACTACCCACACCTACTTTCTCCACATTTATAATAGATGGTGCTCTAATATTCTGGAATAGGGGAAAAATGACTCTGTATTTCTTTAAACAAATTACACTTGGCTTCGGCACATAGTGTGGTGGTGGAACATTTCGCAGATGAAGACGTCAGCCGAAGATCCTGGTGACAGAAAATGCCACACGCAAAACTTGTCATTTTTAATTTGTAGTTACAGCTCAGAGGAGAATCCTGAAATGGAGGGTTATTCCAGCCGAGTACAGTCTATTCGCCACTCTGGTCTTGCGTATCACGACTGAAATTTGGTCACTGTTATTTTCTCAGTTTTAAGACATCCTAACATTGAAGCCAACATCTAATTTTTTTTTATAGCAAATGTGTATCAGTTGTAAATATTAATTGGTCTCCATCATCATCATAATCAGTATTGGCCATATTAAAACATATCAGCTAATATGTACTGAATTTATTTAGTTCTTAAGAATTTAATTAATAAGTTTCCTTGTCGTTAAATTTACAGTGGTATCTCTACTTACGAACGACTCTACCTACGAAATTTACAGGTTACGAAAATCCTTTATGGTAAAATATTGACTCCAGTAACGAAAGAAATTTCAAGTTACGAAAGGCGCAGTTATTCCATGCTTTACGGTAAAGTACACTTCCACTTGGCGCTCAGGATATGAACAGCATAATTCTTACATACTTTACGGTACTGTTCCAGTCGGTGCTCGGAGCTGCTCCGCCATTGGCTATGGCACGGCCCCCTGGCACATAGAGGGAGGTCCTTCTGCGCATATGCTTGTCTCATAGTGAATAGTGAAGCAGGAAGTGCGGACACTTTTTTGTCAGCTTTTGTTTGTCCTGTTCATGCGGGTTTATAATAACGAGTCAACGCCAAGAGTTTCGATTTCCTTTTCTTTTCAACCACATGCTTCATGACAACATACTGTATAACCTGGAAGTCCTCTATTGACCTGGAACATCCGTCTAGCTTCAAAATAAAAGCACACTACCACATCGTTCATTTTTATTCACTATGGGCCCCAAGAAAGTGACGGAGAAAAGTGGAGAGAAGAAAAAGAGACTTGTTTTGTCCATACAGACGAAGCAAGAGATAATTGAAAAGTACGAAAAAGGATGCGTTTGGGTGATCTCGCGAAATTTTGGGGGGCTTGGAACGGATTAGGGCATTTGCATGGAAAACATGTCTCTACTAACGAAATTATCTACTTACGAAACTACTTCCGGAACTGATTAAGTTCCTAAGTACAGGTACCACTGTATAAGGATTTTCTCCACCAGTATAAGGTTTAGGTACAGCACCCAAGCTAAATGAATATAAAGAGCATCAGGACTAGCTATATGACTTTACCTAGATCTAATGGTTGTAGCTGATCTCTGATTGACTTCTTTTTAAGTTTTGTCATTAGTCTTTTTTTTGTTTTCTGTTTATTATATAGTCTTGCTTTACACTTTACACTTAAATTGTATATTTATGTAGAAAAGGGAGATATTTTCCTGTGGTAATACTTTTTACTACACAGTACAAGTATGATTTGTGTCAAAAACGTGAATAAAAGTTACGTTGGCTGAATTCAAATAATTTCGAACCAAAGCCCTCTGAGAACCTAGGTATTTCAGAGGAGTTTTTTTGTTGGAGTTTGCATTGTTAAGAACTTTTTTTTTTTTTTTTTTTTTTTTTTTTTTTTTACCGCATGTTTTAGTTCTCAATAACCATTAAGAGTCTTCTTGATCGCTAATACTTGGTACTGGTGTTGGCAGTTATGATAAGTGGTGTTGTCTGAAGTTTTTGTGGCACTCTCACCTTGTGTGTAAACAGTTTTTCTGTTTTTCTCCTGAATTCACAACACTATTTTTTTTTTCCAGAGAACTTCCAAAAATCAATTGGGTTGCTTTAGTTATTAAAGGCTGGTTTTAAAGCTCTGTTAGCTGTGAGGAAAGATGGAGACGTCGGTGGAAGGACCCCCTGTACTCTCCTGACGTGCTTGTCTTTCCCATCACAACCCTCTGCACCCTGCGTGCCCAGTAATGAGTTGTATTACATGCTCTGCGGTGGGCATGTCTTGTGTTAGGAGTCTATATTCAATCTTTGTACTGTGAATGGAAGGGAAGGCTCTTTGTGTGTCTTTGAGAGCCACTGAATTGAAACGGTGTGCACCGAGTGAAGCTGATGAGGAGAGAGCGAGTCCTGAGAGGAACATGTGGATGCCTGGCAGGCAGCGAAGCACTGTTGTATGTTTGTGTGCACTTGTGCGTAGACATGTATCTAACAGTATGTCTGCGAGTGCTCTCTGTGTGCTCGCTGCAGACGAGTCGGGTTCAAGGAAATGTGCTGCTGAGCTGGATGCTGCAGAAATTAGCCGTAGTTATTTGGTTTACTTATTCCACAGTTTCAAATGGCCTGCCAAGAGATAGTGTGTATTACATGAATGAAAATCTACTCTAGTTGCCTCATTCATCACTTGAGCTTCTCATTGTGACCCTTTATAAGGACCAGCGAGGGGGCTAGCTATGGGCTAAGTGATTTTATGAGGCAGCATCATGTGGCTCAGGTCTTATTCCTTTTTGTAGGAATGCATTTTCCTCTTAGATGGCAACAAACTGCATTTGCACTTAAAACATATTCTGTAATCTTCTGTTATTTTACATACAAATTGCATCCTGGGCGATGCATTCATCATTGCTCATATCCAGCCCACTCTTAAATGAAAAATGTATCTGAGATGAATAATGGATCCCTCCATAGTATAATTTTGTGTTTCTTGAATATAGTCAAGAGTTCCTCCTCTGCCTCAAATTTACCCCCTCCCTGCCTTGCACAGATGAAGTTTTAGAGGAGAGCGATATGAAGAAAAATTACTTATTGTTTACCTGAGAGTTTTTACAATATGAAACTGCTTCGACACAGATAATATGTGGAATTTGGTGTCAAAGAAAGCACATTGTCATTGTGTATCACAGTGCAGCAACTTCAGGATACACTACATTAGAACACCAATCAATCATGATCATGTAGCGTACCTTGTAGTATCTTAAATGTTTAGTCTGTGGAACAGTTGTTTGGTGGATGATAGGGTTTGAAGCTGGCTGGCGTTCACAGGTGCTGCTGTACTGGCAGCATTAGGGGCTTCCTCTGGGGGCCATGGCTGGGCAGCCTTGTGTGAAGCCAGGAGAATTGAGGTTGAGTAGCCGAGCCCTCTGTCTTTATCTCTAATTACATGGTGAGGCTTGGGGAGATTGGGCAGAACTGTAAAGCCCCACAGATAGCTCGTCAGCCCCCCTGGCTGTAACACAGCAGGGTCTGAGGGTGTGAAGCAGAACCGGGTCTGGTGGGGCTCTAATCCCACCGCAGACGTCCTCCCCGGGGAGCCTTCGGAGTTTCTTTCCTCTGCACGGCAGCTCCACAGTCTGCCACGTTTCCAACATTCCCGCCGCTGGGGGAGAAGCATGCTGAGGCTCCGGCAGCCCACTCTGTCGTGCTCTACTTGCTCCTGTCGGTTTTTGTCGTCCCCAAAGTTTCCCAGCCAGTCCTGGGAGACATCCTGACACCGAGTTGCAGATGGAAAGCATTGGACCGAGGCAGCTGGTGTCACAACGTGGATTGGAATTCACAGTTGGGATAAAATATGAAACAAATATGTCATTATACATATGTTTTCCACAGTTTGTTCACCCAGCTGTTTTCTTACACAGGCCTTTCTGCTCCCGTTCGCCTTGGCACATACTAAACCTGGGTAGCCTAACTCTGACTGATCACAACCTATTATTTGTCCCATTTTGTTCCATTTTTCTCAGCCAGTACTTTTCAGGCTCTCGTGACTTTATTCACTCATAAGAGTTCTGTGTTCTGGATTTGAATGTTGACACTGTTTTGAAGATATGAAGCAACACTATCAAAGGAGAGCACAAAACATACTTCACTACAAATGAAGAAGGCAGAATTATTCCCAGTCAGTTAAGTGTCCTTTGATTCCTCTGCAAGTTTAATCTGCAGAAATCGATAAAAGGATGCATGTTGGGCTTGGGAGTCAACAGCAGCAGTGTTTGATGGGTAAACCGACAGCCAAATGGATGATGTGGGGGAGCATTCATCTTTCTTTAGGCAAATTGGGCCGCTAGGTCCCAACTAATTGATTGATTGCATGACTTGCTGATACAATCAAAGCCTGGCCTGATTTATGGCGATAAATCGATTGATTAATAAGGTTTTCTGTGATGGCGTCGGTCTGCGATGGTGGTGAGAAGTGGGGGGAAGACGCCTCCAAGTCACACATCCGTCTTGGAGCCGTCAGCCTTGTTGGTTTAGTGTGGTAATAAGAAAGGCCTGGATCTCCCAGCTGACATTTACAAAGAGCTGGCTGGCTATGACCCGCTCCCTAGATTAACCTCCACTTGTTCTCATAAGCACCGCTGATATTAAAAGATGGGTAGCCCTAGCAGCCGGGGAAAAATGAAGTGTGACTTTTTTCGGTTCACCGTTTGCATACATCATTAGGGGGAACAACAAAAATCAATTGCACATTCCAGAATAAATAAAAACAAATATCTTGAGGAGCGTAATGCGAGGGCCTCTTGTTGACTCTTTCCAGATTACATTTAGCCCAGTGTTTAAACGTTGATTTACAGCAAGATGGAGTCCATTCCCTCCACTCGCCTGCCTGTCTGCCTGCCTGTTCAGAATATGAAATGGAAGTTAAACACTGTGAATCTCCAGTGTGGGGAGGAGGGCTCTGGATGTGTGGGCAGTGTAGCATCAAATAGATTGTGTTTCCTCCCGTGTAAACGCCTAATGTGTGCCGAGTGCTCTGACACAGATGAATGTAAGGAATTTGCTGTAAAGACTTTACGGCCCTTTTGAGAGACATGGCTGGGAACCGGTAGTGTGGAACCTGCTCCACGCCTCCCCGAACACACATCTGCACACACACACTCTCACTTACACAAGTGCTTACACATGCACACATGTCAAGGCACACAGCCCTCCAAGGAGAGCAGCTACATCAAACTGTTAAGGCTGGTCTGGACATCAGGGATACTTTTTATTTGCTTTGGGTCAGAAATGGCGGCCCTGATGATGTGATGAGAATCATCTCGCAGAGCTGCTCTACACTGAGCGCTACACATGTCATGTTTTGGCAGAAAGTAATCCTGGTGATCCCCTTGTCCAGGCTCTTCTTTTAATATACGAGCGCTGCCTTCTGCTGCAGAACAGGGCAAATTATACAATGATTCATGTATAAACTGCCCTTTCAAGTAGTTGCTCCCATTTTGCAGCATTGGAACTCGGCTGCCAGATCTCAGAGCCTTTGTGATGAAGCTCAAAGCTCTCAGCTGCTTGTTGTCAGCACCGTTTTTATTCCCACTCTCACCGCTCTATTTAGATTCATTTATTTTTGGTTCAAATGCTGTAAAATGAAAGTGCGATAGAGAGAAGGAGGGTAAAGGAGCGCTCCCTCTCTCTCAGACAGGTGGCCCCGGTTTATGTCGCCGGGCCCCAGGGGCCCCGCTAACTGAGTCTGAGCGAGAGGAGGGACCTGTCTCTCAGCGCTACACAGGTGGTGTGAAACGCAGCCCTCTCTCCACACCTGAAATATTCAGATTCTTCCAGCGGCGTCGCTTTGATCTTGCTGCAATCGACAAGGGAAAACGGAGAGAGTAGGGGGGAGAAAACAACAAAAACAAGAGGAAGAGCAGCACACCTGAGAGCGAACAGATTGACATTTCTTTAGAGAGAATAAACAATCGCAGGTTAGCTGTGTTGCATCGCTCCAGCTCGTCGTTTCAGGTGAAAGTGGGCCATCACGGTGATGGCTGCATCTATGAAGACTAACTGACCTCAATGGTGGAGCTTCATAGAGACAAGTTCCCCACAGTGCATTCCTCTTTTCCCACTTTGAAAGGAAACAGGAAAACAAACCTTGTCCCCGATTTTATAGCTCAAGTTCGACACCAACACTGCGTTCCTAATTCTTTATGCGTCCCCCTCGAAAAAAAAATAAAAACCAAAAACTTTGTTTGGAGCATTGGCTGCTTTTTTGTTCTTGGATATTGAAAAGAGTCCCTGTCGCTGTTCTGTGTTTGAGCCAATCATTTGGCCGACGGAGGTTATCATGTCTTTTCTCAGGTTTCAACCCACTAGTCTGCTAATGAATCATAGGACTGTGTAATTAGTCACCCTGCATGTACCACACAATGACAATAGACACCCTGATTGTAACCACAGAGTTTGAAAGGAGCAGAACAATGGTTGGCCTTAATGATGATTAATAAGATGTTGTAATTGGCCTTCGTTTGGAGCATTCAGTCACAGATTGTAATTTGAAGTTTCTAATTGGAGGTTATTTATTAAAGTTATTCACTGGACTCAGAATTGATACAAGGTTGTTTGAAAGGACTGTAATAAGATGTTTTCACGATACCGCTTGATACTATTTTGAATAAGACTTGACAATATGTGGAATTTGAGCCACCCTGATCATACGGAGATGTGTTAGCAGAATATTAGTGAGAAATAAGAAATCTGTGCATGTGTGTCCACGTGTGCAAGTTGGAATTAAAGAGAGAGAAGTGTTGACAAGTAGGCTGTGCTCTGGTGCATCAGGCGCCAAAAACTCTCTAAATGAAGCAGGGTATGACGAATAATGGCTGACAACACCAGTCACACCTTTTGCTGATGGTTGTAACGCTCACACGCTTCGCTTTCCTTTTGTAAGATTTAGCATGCTGTTTGAAGACAGCCTGACTGACTGGGGATTAATTATTTTGGATGATTTATCAGACTTACCAGTCCAGAGTTTAGAGAGGTGTCAAAATGAAATGTGATTTTCCTCGTTGGTAAGTCCTTACGATCTATACACTACCTACATATTTCTGCACGGTGCAGTCTGTAATTGCTGCTGCAGAGTGGACAGTTGCAGAAAGTGCGAAGTAGCCACAGGGCTATGGTTCCCAAGCAGGGGGTCAAGGTCTAATTAGGGTTCGCAAGCTAAATCTGTGAAATAAGACTCACAAGAAAACAACAATATATTCACAGAACACTAATCCTCACCATTCGTCTCTGCTGTCCTCTAAAAAGTACTGGGTACTTTAGTTTATTGGTCATAACCCACAAGGGCTGAAGATGGGTCACAAGTAGATGATCGTTTTCCATGAATAATAACCCTAAAATTTTGAGGACTCCTTCCTTAGGGAGCTTTTTGTCAGAAGTTTCCAAACCGATAATACATAAGGAACATGTGGCGCTTCAAATGAAATTTTAGGTGAGAGCTGTAATGGGGGGGAAATGGAACATTTGAACAGGAATAAAACAAGAAAAACAAAACTTTATTCACCTAATACATAGCAAATATAAGAGTAGACAAAACAAATAACTAATGTGAGTGCAAATGTAAAGATGCAAAAGCGCAGCACCAACCTGAGTTAGTAGAGATGAATGGTCACAGTTACATATTTGGGTTAGATGTTGACAAATAGTGGATTCAAATGAAATAATGATGGTGCAGTAAAAACACTGAAAATACTAAATGGGTCAACTGGGAAATTAATATCTTTAGCAAATAAATAAAAAAAATGAATATGGATTATAGAACAACAAACTGAAAGTAATTCCTTAATAGCAATGTTTTTTGGGATGTTATTTTCAGTACTTCCAGGGAAGATGCCTCGTATTGACCATTAAGCAGACTTTTGCTGATACCAGTGTGTAAAATGTCCTAATGATGCTGGTAATTATCTAAATCAAATAATGAACATATTTTTGTGTAATTTTTGGCGGGATAGCACACCTGCCTGGCAACCTGGCCTTACCTGAATTGCTGTAATGAGGTAAACCCCACCCATCTGGCACTCTGAGCAGGCTAAAACAAACTAGCGTGTATGGAAATGGTCTTTGACTGAGGTCAGGTGTGGCATAGCAGCAGTGAGACGGTGGTGTGAATTGGAGCAGCTCTGGCCAATCTGAAGGAGAGTAAAAGTGAAGGAGCAGCAGTCTGTGGTAAACAGATGGAGGGAGATGCCAGGTGATAGCAACCCCCTAGTGCTTCCCTGTCAGAGGCTGTGTGCACGGCTCACATTCCCAGCGTCGGGTCATGGAGGTCAGAGGCTCCTCCTGCCTGGGTCTCTCTGTCTGGACGGTCCAGCACACACATACACACTCATAGTCTGCCTGTTTGCCGCTTAACTGATGCTCAGCCCAAGGAGGCCAGATAAGAGTTCATTTTGAATCTTTCATATGGACAGGAGCCAATGTGCACTTTCTCCTCAACCACCAAACTGCCCCCTCCTCCCGTCCCTCAGAGGCTGAGTGGGGGTGGTGGTGGTGGGGGGGTTGCCAGTAATAATGTTGAGGCCAGACTAGACTGCAGTGATTGGGGCCATTGATTGTGGTGATTTGATTTATTGATCAGTCCCCCCTCTCAAATGTGGCGTCTGAGATGCGGGGCTAATCTGAGGCAGCTATGGACAATCTTGTGCCTCACAGAAAATGGGAGGCGATAAGGAATGTATGAAAGGAAACTACACTTATCTTAATCACACACTGGTCCCTGCTCTGCTTTGCTGCAAGCCCCCGTGTGCGGATGTCAGCGCACATGTGTCTCTGCACACGCATGTGTGCCCACCCGCTCCTTTGTGCGAGACCTTGCGTGCAAGTGTGTGTGTTTTTGCGTCGGTGTGCGTATGCGGTGGGGGTTGTGAGGCAGTACAGTCACCAGGCAGAACAGAGTGGATCTATAAATTGATGGAATTCAAAGCCTCCAGCATCGATTACCATTATAACAAACAGCAGCACACAGAATGTCTGATTATTTTTAGACAAAGATTCTGTGCTCTCAGCAGCAATTCTGCTGATGCTGTCACACTTTCAGACATCTGCCTATGATTGCAATTAGATGGGATACAAAAAGAAAAATAATACCCCATCTGCATTTTCCCCTCTCTCCTCCTCCTCCCTATTTTTTCCTCTTTAATTTGTGCTGTCCAAGCCCAGTGCACACAATAGTGATTTTGACTCAGTCTACCTCATTGCAGTACCTTGGTAGTTTTTTTTTCCCCAGTTGTCAACATTTTCCACCATGGGTTGTCTTTGTGAAAGGCCAGAAAATAGCTTACCACTACAGATGTAATCAAGACGAGCTAGGTTTAATGAATCAATGTCAAATCTGCTCCAGCACAATGCATTAGTGAGCCCCGCATTTTACCTAAAACACTCACACAAGCAAGCTCACACTTAAATCCAATTGTTACAGTACATGTCTCTACAAAGACCTTTGTTAAGAGAAATTGTCTTTGCCGGATTAGATAATTGTTGCCTTTTGCCTATAATGGACAAAAGTGACTGTTTGTCATTCAAGTGAAGTGCAACACACTTTATGTTCATGTTATAATCCCTGGTTCATTGTTTTGTAGCAGATTAGTTGTCTCCTCCCTTATTCCTGCCTTGTTTTTAGAGGCTGAATGGACCATTACATTCCTTACAGGAATTTGACTGGGTTTTAGCAAGAGCTTGGCAATATGACACCAGTCATGATACATCAGGTATGGTTTAATATAGGGTATTGCAATAGTGGGAGGCACTGTAAGAAAATTATGATCATATATATTAAACTCCATACTATCACGAGTATAATATCTAGGGGAGGTGGTCTGAATAATGAACTATTCCTTAAAGATCATTAAATCATCACAAAACATAATATCGTGGTGTTGATTATATCTTGTTGTTACACCCCTATGCGATCATGAGCTGTCGTAAATCATGGGTCTGAAATGGTAGAACTTCAATTTTGAATTCAAGTGAATGTGCAAGTCCTTGGTGAGCAGTTCTTTTTCTTGTTTATGCTTCAAAAATTCATCACCAGCTGCCAAATAACTACACATCCTTCCTTTTACAGCCAATAAGGTTCTAGTTTCTTAATATTTGTGTATCAGTCATAAGTCAGAATGTTCCCTTTGTTTCTTAAATTGCCTTGGACACACTACGACTGGTTCCATGATCAAAATCTGCTGTTGCTGCCCCTCCAGCCCCAGCGACAGCTCCGCCCTCCCCAGGGGAAACTCATCAATTATGGCTGGATGTTTGACTGGCAGAGGCTTAATGACAGGAGCTCTGTATTGACCCGACTGCCACACACTGAAAATTTGGTCCCAATCGCCCTTTTTAAAACCTGTCAAATGATTACTGAGAATCTCCTCTTCACACAGAGGTTTTAACTCAGTTGTGATCAGTGTTTAAGAGATCACCTACATCTACAAGTTCATGCAAATGATTTTGTGATGGAAGAAGATCAACTGAATGGAAGCAGATAAGTGAGTTTTATCTGGGATCTCAAAGGTGCCCTGGCTTTAGGTTGAAACGAATCACATCTGATTAGGATGAGCAGAAAAAATCTTTGGTATCTCCTGTCTCTGGAGATAGCTTTGCCAAACATAGTGAAGTTTCCCCCATCATCAATCTGAGGAAGACAAAGTAGCAAACAGTCTGTTCTGCTTCACTTCTTTCCAGAAAGACAGACAGTAGGTTTCATTTGAGGGGCTGTTGCCAAGGCTCCCCTCCCTTATAATGGTCTACAAACTGTAGGGGTGCTTTCAAAATAACCATGCCATTATGATTGCACTGTTCAGCTTGCATACAGCATGAGCATTCACTGTTCACATCAGCTGAGCTGTAATAAAAAGTGAACCCAGCTCTACACTGTGGCCGCTAAAGCACCGTCTGACTTAGAATCACCACACTGTTATATCTTAAGTACTTATAAAATCCACTCAAAGTCACTTCTAGAGGAATTTTCTCTTGGCAAGATTAGCCAGTCTGGGGCCATTTGAATCTAGTGGAGGTTGGCTGGCCCCTGAAAGCACACTCTCTAATCTCCAGGAAGTCTCATCCCAGATGGACTGTAAGGACTAGCAAGAATTTATAAAGTCCTGTCGCCTTATCCTACACAGCCATGGCCTTTTTCACAGTGACAGTACAGTTTACTAGGAATGACATTTTCCCCAAACCACATCTGTTGACTTCTTTTTAAACATTTGGAAGCGGACTAAGAGTAGAGGCAGAGTAAGTACAGAGGATTAGTGACGGTAACCTGATGCTCAGAAGTATTTTCTTTTAACATGTAGAACTGCAGTGATTTATTGATAAATTAAGAAACTGTCAACTGTGAAATCAGGCAGAAAGCAAAAGTTAATTCTCTCTTCCGTTCTTTAATATTCAAGTATGGTGAGTATCCTTAGTTTTTGGGCTTTTTTCACCATTTTTGGGTAGTTTACAGATCAGCTAATGAAATGAATCCTTAGTTCCTCCAACAGTACAAGAGATGTGCGTCTGTTAGTTGTAGCCAGACTGTTCACGTTGTCCTTGACTAACAATGTCTTCTGTTTGGTTAAAGTATCCTGAATTTATAGCGCTCTGGAGGTCTTTAAAATGTATTAAAATGCCTAAAACCCAATAATTTACATTTTAGGCCTTAACTGTCCTAAATACACACGCGCACAGAATGATTGGATGAAGTGCCTCATTGACGCCTATTGGAAAGAGTCACATGGGAAGTCAGAGAAACGTAAAGCCCTCCATAAAAAGCTATCAGCAAATGCCTTCCATCACCCAATATTGCTCTGTATTCACACTGGGACCATCGGCAAGTGCGATTGATGTGAAATGGGTCTTAAATTGCATTCATAATGGTCATAAAAAGGTCTTAAAAAGTCTTGAATTTAACTTGTTGAAAACTGACTTGCAAAACCTCTTAGGGGAACACTGGGGAATATTATTTGAGCATATGAAGTGTTCGACTTTTGGGATTGCCTTTAGCATCCCATTGGCTTCTCCTTTCTTGGCTAAGCACTCTGCACTCAGTCCTACATTAGCTGTGTTCCGACTCGTCAGTCCAGGGACTTGAACCGGCAGCCCTTCAATTAACGGCCTACTTCTCTGACCGACAGGCTGCCACCCTCCCACAAGGCCGTGCAGTTAAAGTTTCATCCCTCCATTTTCTGCCTCTTTTTTTTTTCCCTCCTCTGTGATGATTTATTAAATTGCCTTTAAGACTGCAGATTAATTAAAACACAGTCAATTTAATTTCCCAGCGTCACATATAAATTCGCACTGGTAATTGAATCCCTGCACTCCACTTTTATATTGTAACCCAGCAGTTACAAGAGAAGATCCTCATCAATAACTGAAGAATCACAGTCAAAATGAAGAGGAGGTGAATGTACGCTTGTCTGTTCCAGCGCTGCTCAGTCAGTACAGCAGAGTGGAGTTTGAATCTGTTTTCCTTTTTTTTTTCTGTTAGCTGAAAGAGCCGGGAATTGGATGACTGATCGATAATATCGGATTTGCGGATGGCATGTGGTGCAGCTGAGTCCAGCATGAATGCAAGGTTCTGATGAAGGGCCTGCTGTACAGACAGCTAGTGGATCAGACATGTTGTCGGGGTGGAGCTCTGATTCGAGTAACACAGAAATGTAAACAACTGATGTGCAGAGACATTAATGGAATAGCGATCAGGCCTGTTGTTGTAGCAAAAGGGTAATTTGGTTAAAGCTATGGAGGGCTGCTGCTGCGTATTGAAAATCTGTGTCGGATCAATATAAAGATCTACGGGAAGGCGATGGGAGAGGGATTGAAAATAGGCTGAAAATAGATCTGACCTGCAGTAATTACGACAGCAAGCGAGGCGTTTGTATGCTTGAACCAGGTCTTGGCCGGGCTTTAAAAAAAAAACGCCCTTCATTTCAGGAGGAAGCTCTATTTGTTTGTAAAGGTGTTTGTCAGGTTATTGGGTCTCTACACGTGACTCACCCTCCCCTTCTTTGTCTCTCTCTTCACTTTCACTCTTCCTCTCTCACTCTCTCTACCCCCTCCACTCCCCTCTCTGGCGCTCTATAGCCGTTGCAAGCGTATTGATTATTTCAAATACTGATTATCTAAAAGGCCTTCTGCTACTGTAGGCATTGGATTTATTTTGGCTTAATTATTTATGGGCCAGGGCTAGCTGTAAGTATTACTGCTGTGAGATCATGAAGGATTACATTGTTAATATTCAGCAGTGTATTTTTATTTATGTACACTCCAAGCTTTACTGGATGAGCGTTGGCAAGCTCCCTAAAGTGCCGTCTCTCTCCACTCTCTTCCTCTCACCGTTTTCTCTCTTTTGTGTGTTTTGTAGAGGGAGCTAAACTCTGTAGCATCTGAGCTGGCGGGTCGGCAAGAGGAGAGTGAACATTCCCACAAGCACCTGGTAGAGCTGAGCAGGGAGTTCAAGAGAAATGTCCCTGAGGTGAGTCTAACAGCCCCCCCCCCCCCTTCTATTCTCTCAACTCTGTGTCGTTTTCCTCATCTTCACTTCTGCAAGTACTCGCTGTCTGCGCCAGGGCCGCTGCTTGAGCCCCCGCATATACCTTTTTATACAGTGAATTATTTATTTATTTTGTAAAAGCTGCATTAGTATATATTAATGGTGCACAAAACCGGCAAGAAGTCAGGGTTAGCTCCCCCTCCCCTTCAGCAGCTGAGTTAATATTTAAATGCTGAGGCCTTGCAGTAATGTTAGCCTCTGGCTGGGTGTGATGAGAGGCCAGGGGGCTCATTTAGAAGAGGTAAGCGCAACTTTGCTGCTTAATTTAAACTCTGAAGCCAAAATAAAAAAGTTATCTCTGTGTCAGATCCGCCAGCTGATATTGACTTTTTCCAAATTTCAGTGATGTAACAGGAACAGGTGTCTCTCCAAACCCATGAGGAACAGGACTCGCACTAAACACAATCTGATGAATGCTAATGAAGACAAAACCCCCAAATGAACCCAGGCTCATCAAGATTCACACAAACACACTGTTTTAAATGTGGTTTCTAAAATTAATGATAAAGAAGAAAAAAGGGAATATTTTTACATTCTAACTCTCTCTGCTGCCTTTCGACTCACCCCTCCACCTGGTCAGCAGAGTATCTCTAATATTCCTCAAAAGTGTAGTTTTATCCAGTTGAGAAAGTCCTACAAACACTGAGAGTGTTATTTCGATAGAGTTCGGTTACTTTTGAGAGACCTTTTTAGTTCCAAAAAACTAAATCCTACATCTCGCATATATACCAGGCGAGTGGCTTTTGGACATCCAAGCTCCACAACTTTGGACTGCACCATTTTATTTATTTAATTTTTTACCTTGGTGATATGTACTGGCCATAGACACTTCATCAATATCTCAACTCAACTTTATATATAGCGCCTTTCATACATATTTCATAAATCAAACTTGCAGCCCAAAGTACTTCACATAAAGAAGTAAAACGACCTAAAATAGATAGCAATATCTAGAATAAAGCAATACAAAAATGAAGTTTGTCAATAAAATATATGATTTTTCTTAAATGGATGAAATGCAAAGTGCAGTGAAAGGATGTAACGAATTGTTCGGCCAAACCTGAAACGCGCTCCATTCACAGTTGATACACAGATAATCATATCTTTTGATAACGGTGTGTGATACGAGAGCCACACAGCCATCATTTCGCGGGTGTGCTGTTACTGCCGCTGCTGTAACATGAGTGCCAAACCGCATGTAATCTTCACCAGAAAATAATGCGGCAGTCTCACATGGACAGCGCCGGTGTAACAGTTATAATGAAGAAAAAATAAACAAAACAGCATCCAGAAAAGAAGAGAGCCATCATATGCCAGTACGACCAGATGATTAAACACTTGCACTAACCAACCGTGTTGCATTCAGAGGTCTGTGTGTGTTTAGAAATATCAGCCTTAATATATGTGGCTTTAAGTGTTACAAGGACAAATTATTTCGCAGCCTTTTTCTCCATGTTGTACTCTATTTATCTGCGTGCTTCAGTAAATAAAGTACTATTTATCCTATTTATTCTTAAGTATTAGCTGTTTATTGGAGTATTTTTATGTGATTACTGTTTCTAGAGTTTTCATTAGGTTGTACACTGCTGGTCCTGAGTACAAATTTAATTTTAAGTACTCCCAAAATGACAATAAACCTGACCCTTGTACTTCAAGTCAAAGTAAGGCAGTAAACTCCAAAATAAACACTTTTCTCTTGGTCTTGATTTAAACATAGAATTAAAAATGATCAATAATTATCTGTGTCAACTGAAGCGGAGTTATTTTTTCCCAGCTGCCTCCAAAGCCACAGAACACACAACGCTCTAACACACGTTGTAGAACACATCAACTGAACTTCATGACTTATGCGATAGCTACAGGTAATACTAGAGGTCGAGTGACATGAGCAGGAACACAGCGGACTGCTCTTTAAATGTCCTGTATCGCCCAAGAACCCACCTTCTGATCCACAGCGTCAGACCTTACCTGTGTTTGTGATTCTGTTTTTGACTGCTACTGCAGCCACGTTCTGCACAAATCTCCAACTGTTGCCTGTTCATTGATCATATTAATATAGCATGCACTAATTTATTGTTGTTTATACTGCTCCATTAATGATGTAGTGCATTGAATCGTATATGTTAGCTGGTTGAGGTACAATGTCGTCTTTAATTCCCCATATTTTTTCTTTTGTACAGCTTTACAGTTGGAATTTCCTGGAACCTTAATCCACCTTACTTTCATGAGGCAAAATGGCAATTAAGGTGTTCTGAACTGAATACATGAAGAGCGAAATCTATGAATGATACAGATATGATTTTGTCCTTTTTTATGCTCTTCTTTGAAATGATCAACCATTGACATCTTGGCTGAAGTCAAAGAGAATATTTTGATATTTTATAAATGAGCCCTCGGGCTATTTGCTGTGGCTCCGCTGCCTGTCTATATCAGTCTGAGTATGTAGTGTAGTGCTGTAATCTTGTCGGTATAATACAGGCGTTTAAGACAGGATCAGGCTGTCACCACTGGCAGCACAATCCCCTTACCTGAGGCTGTGGGAGCTCGCACAAGCCTGGATCCTGAGCTTTAACGCAACTACTGGAAAGCCCCACTTTTCAAACATGCCCACTCAAACCCTTTAGGTTTAACCACTAATACCCACACCCCATAACAACATGCCTCGCTCACTCACGCACACGGCGTAACAGGAGCTATGGAGAGAGTCCATTAACATTAAAGATTTTCCTTCTTATGGAGCTGTTTGTGCCTCACCAGGCTCCTACTGATTCCTAAACAGGTGGAGCATCTGCAAAATAAAAAAAAAAAAAAAAAAAAAATGCTGAGGCTGAGTTTATTTTTGTGTGTATGTAGGAAGTCCGGGAGATGGTGGCACCTGTTCTCAAGAGCTTCCAAGCCCAGGTGAGTCCTTTGTCTTTGCATTTTACAGATAACAGGTAAAGCTGCTGCAGAATATAACACGGCACATGCATGGATCATGAAATACTGATGGTTTCTTAAAAAGGCTGCACAATGTTTAGGCTCTTTCTTGTTGAAAATGAGACACAGCTGGTACGATTTTCGTTAAGCACATGTTATGGTAGCTTGTTTTACTTTTCCTTTATTAAAATGTCCCTCGTATAAACAAAATCAGGTAAAATCAAGTCAAACTCTTGTTATCTGCGGTTCAGACTGACAGCAATACCCGATGGAAATCTCGAAGAAAAATCAGTTCCATGTGGTACCATTCTTTGGCACCAGACAAGAACATTTAAAAGCTTCTTTTGTACCCCAGTAAAGTAATATTTACAAAAATTACATCTGTGCCACACTGGCATAATGCCCCAAATACAATTACAACTCCTCGAATTTCACTAACTGCAGTAGTTTTTAGAAAATAGTGTCTTCCATAGTGACCCAGAGATTAGAGTAATGTCTGAGACTTGGAATTGCCACAGAATTTTGACAGATGGCCACAAATTCAATATTTTCTATGCAGGAAAAACCTATCAGTGCAGCTTTGTCATAATAGTGCAGACCTCAAGCGCAACTTAAAATTGGTGAGGAACAAAAGAAGATCGCTGGAAAGGAGGATTCAGTTGGAAAAACCAGGGCAGCATCAGTTACATGAAATTTTTAAGCAGAAAGCATGATGTTGAACAAAAACAGGCACTTTGTCCGTTAAACAACTTAAGTTCCCTCTAAAATGAGTTCAAAAGAGTTGTCGCAGCCCTCCTGCTTTTGTGTTTGGTGTGTTGAAACTGGTTGTACAGGATTAAAGTTCAAGACAGGATAAATCACCCTCAGAGCAAGTCTTCAAATGAAAAAGTCATGTTTTAGCTCTTATTATTAATTATCTTTGCAGATCCACTCCCCTATAAAAGTGACCTGAATTGGATTAACTCTGTCAAAATAGCAAAATCACTGCATACGACACTACATATACTGAATAGTGCAGGAAAACAATATTGAAATGTCATTCTTTCCAATATCTTGCAGCAGTTTTTGTAAGCTTTTCACTTTGCAGTTTTGGAAACAAGAGACAGTCCTGCAGGATTTTATATACACACAGACCAAATGACTGTACTCTAAGAATGAACGATTTGATAGATAGACTGAGGAATCCATGGCATACTTTTCCATGATGCTGCTCATCTGGTGCTTATTGACTGATGCCTTTTCTGTCAAAGTGAAGTAGCATCTATCTGCCATTAGATGATCAGATATCTGGCTTCTCATATTTTCTTGGCTGAGACAAGCCCTCATTTCCTGTTGTGATGGTGCATTCACCGTGCCCCCTCTGACGTCGCCATATTGAAAAAGTCATCTGATACCTACCAAGACTCTGCTCCAGCCATTAAACCAAGGTCATAAATCACATTTGTGAGCTGCGTTATGGTCCGCAAAGCAGAGGCTTATGGAAATGATACCACAAATATGTTTCCAGTCTCGCTCTGCCCTCTAAACTCCCGCTCAGTACTAACCTGAAAGCCCCATCATCTGTAAACATGAGAACACTCAGCATGGATTGTTCAGTTCTCTTGGAAGTGATTATTGGCAGCTTCTTTTTAATGCTTTATAATTGACTATGCCCGAGCAAGCGTGTTCCCTGGCAGGAGCTATCACATTCAATACTACACTCCACAATACTCCGTGGTTGATTTGTGTGCTAATTCAATTACTCTAACTGTAAAGTCGCACAAATATCAGAAGCACCCTTCCATATCTTTATTGTGCAAACAGGAACCCACAGGATTAATTTAAGCACCATTGATGTCTGACAACTGGGAGTCTAGAGATGTTTCATAGTAGATAAAATAGATGGCTGATAATGAGCGATGATTTTTTTTTTTTCTTAGCTGCAGGCCTTTCTTGGTACCAGCAGTCTCTCTTGTGTAACTTGCACAGGCTCTGCACATTGATAAGTAAACCAGCTTGCAGTTGAGGGGGGGAAAAAAAAGCTATTTTTCGATGGCGAGGTGCAGCGAGCCGCTCGGAACACCATCATAATATAATCCTCTGGTGTTTTCTGATACACTTTGACCTTATTGGTAATGTCAAACAGCTTGCGGAGGCTTGTGAACTTTACCCAGCGGTAGTCCGTGCGACCTCAGTGTAAGCTGTGGGACCTCGACCTGCTGCTGCAAGGGAAAAGGGGGAAGAAGGTGGAGTTGGGTGGGCTTGTTTGACTGTGTGGTTTGGGATAGACTAAAGCTCCCCTGCAGCTGCACATACAGGTGGCGAGCGATAGAAAAGTCGTCGATATGTGTGTATCTGTGCGTTTATATGTGAGAGAGGCTTTTTTTTTTTTTTTTTCTGCAAAGGGGATTGTGAAGCAACCACCACTGTCAGATTTTGTGCCACCTCCAGCTCTCAACACAACTCTGACGGATGTCTTCATGGAAAACGCTCTCCTAGCATGCGACATGCATATCAAACAGACTGAAACGGTGCCGATTATATGAAATTAAGAGTGAAGTCCACAAAATAGCCACACCTCTGCAAAGAATTTTAACATTGTTGACTTGTTGAAACAGTCCATTCGTGTAATTTTAGAAATAACTGAGAAAATGTTCAGATTTGTCAATTTGGAAGAACATCCTTAGCATCTGGCCAGAGACATTTGTGACCTGCTCATTAGGTCTGTATAGAAAAGGAATAGTACTTTACACTGAATCACTTTGACAAGCGTTTTTTCTCTTGAAAGCCTTCAACAAATTTTTGTGACCGTCTAAACAACAAACTAGATGAGTCTGCAAAACTTGGAGCCTTTATATTCCCGATGATTGTTTGTTTGAAGTAACAGGTATCTGTTTGTCAAACTGTTTTAATCTGGTTATACTTGAATTAGTCGTATAATCTTTAAAACTCCTAAAGCACGTTTGAGGTTGAAAGTGTTTGCCAGTTGAAGGTGCGGCACACATGATCAGGACGGTTCCACCTCAGCCTCATTTTGAGCCAGGAAAAACCCCGGTGAGGAAGAACTGGGTCCTCGTACCCCCGCCCCTCTCCCGCCCCCCGCCCCCCTCCTGCAGTTCGGAGGCCCAGAGGAGTGCCTCATGGTATTTGGACCCTCATCATGCCACTTCTAAAGGAGAAGTCGGCTCCTTTGAAGTGTTTGCGACATGACAGGTTTTCTTTCTTTTCTTTTTCATTTCAATGTTCCCCACCCACTTTCTCTCTCTTCTCCCGTCCAATCTCGCCTTCTAATTATCGCTAACCAGGCGACTGATTAGAAACATGTTGCCGACCTAGTTTTTCTGAAGGAGCTCGGAGGAGGAGAAAGGGTTAATCCCAGAGCTGGTGGCTGTCATTGGTCGCTTCCCTCCTTCTTCTCCTCTTTTTCGTTCTGCTCTTCTCTTTCTTTCCCTGGAAGTTTGCTAATGAGGTCCCGTCAGAGCTGAGGAGAGGTGTTAATTTGGCCTTGTGAAGTAGGAAGGAGATTAAGGACAGTGAGGAGCTGAGTTTACGGCTTAAAATACACCGCTGTCCTTATTAATCCACAGGGCCCTGGGAGACCGGCGTTTTTGGTTTTATAATGAACACTGTCTTATAATGAAGGTAATTTTAATAAAAATTTACTGCGAAGAAGAGGAGATGGTACATGTCTCCATGGTCTCAGGCACACCTTTGGGGCCCAGGGATATGACAGTTATTTCTCAAATAACCGATCACTGGAGAGACGGGCCCGTTGGACCACACTGTTCACACAACTTTCACACAAGCGCTTGCTGCCGTCTTGAACATACAGAAACCAGTCTCACCAAGACTATGTGGGCTTCTCAATGTAATTTACACCTCCCTCTCACTTTAGAGTGTAAACTCCCCTCAGGATAAACCTTCGTGAGGCGTAAAAAAAGAAACAGTGACTGATTTCGTGTATGCTTGTAGCCTTTTTTCCTCCCATGGAGGCAGATTCCTCCTCGTATCCGGCCTGTACCAATCTGAATATCAGGCCCAAATTAACCAGTCATTCTATTTTTCTCCTCTCCTCTTGATGTCGTTTGGTGCTCTCAGAGAAAGAAAACAGCAGTATGGGTCCCTAATTACTGAAACTTGCTTTACAATGATAATCCGTGGAGTAATTTAGCGTGCACAATGAGAGTTGTGGTGCTTGCGCAGATGGAGATTCTGATAAATAGTTTGTAACATGTAATTAGCAGCTTTGCCGGTTACATACCATTAACCCCTCAAGCTCAGGAATCATTATTGGCCCTCATTATCAAGCAGCAAGGTACGATCGAGCTGACTAGACATCAAAAACATCAAACAGCTATTAAAGCACTGCGAACTGGGGGCCGGTGGACACCTGTTTATGAGTCTAACTGTGCCATTTCTTCCCCTGAGGTTGGGAAGTGATGATGTGGGGGAAGACAATGTTTTTATGTATGTTGTTGTTGCTGTGTGTTTTCTGTGAGAGGTGTTTTGACTATGCAGCAGCTTTTCCAACTCCATGAAAAAGAGATCACAAAATGGCTGCAGCCTCTCACCTATAGGACTGAATTCCCCTGATTTAAAAAGACAAATATCTCAGTTTATGAGCACCATCTCTTTGTTTTATCTCACTATTCATGTAACTATAATCTGTTCCTTCATCACCCTCTTATAGAGTTTGAGAAATACTGTGAAACAAAAATCATTGCAGCGCTTTGATTGTTATATCTACTTAACCATTCCATCAGTCACATTTTCAAGCTAAATACAGCTGTATTCCAAATGGTTTGACCTGTAGCAATCGGGAGAAACTGAAATGGAGCAGTTTATATGCAGCATTTCTTTGTATTACAGTAGTTATGGTGTAAGCATCATTTTTTCTTTCATCAGCCACTTTGTTTTGAGACAAAAGAGAACTAAAGCGTAATGTGCATCAAAAGTAATTCGTTCTTGGATTGTCAGATATCAGAGCTAAATCCAACTGGGCTCATGTACTGCAAGTGATTTGTCCAGAGTCATGAGTGTCATTAGAGGCCTTGCCCACAGTGCCTTGCCCTGAGCTCGCCCGCCATGCAGTGAGGTAGACAAACACCGTCTTTGATCATCCATCGAGAGACGACCAGTTCTTCCTCCTTTTGATTAATTCCTGAAGGAAATGATAATTTCTCTTGAATGTATGAATATGTTATGAATAGTGGAATGAATCAAAGAGTAAAGGATGATAATTAATTACAGCGCTATGATAAAAGGCTGTGGGTGTTATGACGCAAGCTTCCTCCGTGTCATTATGAGAGGCTCCGTAATTACCTTTCTGCACGAGCCAGCGCTCCTGGCGGTGCTGGCGGTGAGAGTGCCGCTCACTGAGTGAGTCTAACGGTCATAAAGCTTTTCCCTGCCTAATTGTCTGAGGGGCTCTATGGCACTTTCATAGATGAGGGACTGCGCCGTTAGGAAAAATGCTCAGCGGCGCTACAGCTTTTCCAGCTCAATGAAGACAGATCTTCATCATGGGCTAAACCTTGCGGTTATTAGGTACAGATTGCTTGAGTGGATGGCTAACTTGGGAAGGTGGAGTCGGACAGATTCATACGCTAAGTCACAAAAAACTGCTTCGAGTTCAGGCCCACTTTTAAAAGCAAACAAATGTTGATTTCTTTGTATATTGCACATTATTGGCCCATATTTCCAAGCCTATAAACCAGATCCCTGCCTCACTGTTACCTCTGAATATTCTCTTTGTGTTATTATTCATGCCCTACCTTATGTAAGGGGCATTTACGACTCCCTCCTACTGCTCTCACTCACTCCCACTCTCCCATCCTTCCCCTCCTGCCGCCCCCCGGCTATGACCAGACTGCTCCATACTGGGCTGACGAGGTATCTCTAATGCCTGTCTCCTGCGCCGACATCTCAGGCTCATTGAGCAGCAGACCAGGCCCAGGATCTCCAGGCCATTTCCTATTCACAGCACGTCCAGGCCTCCAGCCTATTGTGGGGAACATAATGGGCTCCAGGGCCATGTAAACCACCGGCTCTCTGCTCCAGGTTTATCGCTTGTGTCCTCTTCATACTGAGGAGAGGATAAGGAAGGTGGGAGGCAGGAAGGTAGGGGAAGGAGAGGGGGACAGAGCTGAGGGGGAGGGGGAGGGGGTGGGCTGAGGGGCGTTGTGGGAGTGTAATTGGACATTAGATAATACCTTCCTTGAGTCTTTTACATCCTCTGCCTCTCCGGAGGGGACTGCTCTCAACATCAGTACAGAAAAGCTCCTTTGACCCAAACTTAATGCACTCCTTACTGTTTCAGTCTTTATTACTTTAAAGTTTACTTCTACTGATTACAATTAGTCAAAGACGAACAAGCTTGTGTGTGAATATTGGATGAAATATTGGGCGTCTGTCTTGTCTTATTTTTTAATCATACACCACAGTTTGTACATGGAAAAATGAACCAACAAACCAGTGGAAGGTTGTTTTTCACGGTTTCATTTCAAACGTCATTACAGGACATTATACTCATTAAGTCTTCAGATTATGTAAATATTGACGTCGTTAGCTGCAGAAGGATATTTAACAAAAGTACTGGAAAGATCTGGTGTCTTCATCATCGTAGTTCGGGGTTAATATGTTGGAAAAAAAAAAAACCCCAAAGAAGATCCAAGGAGATTTGAGGTAATATACTTGTATAAATTAGATCCTGTAACTAAACATTTGTCCTTTTTTTAAAATTGTCATATTGCTGCTCATTTCTGCTGTGAACCGCATATTAATTGGCACATCGTTCTACTGTCTGTGCTCTTTCTCATAGGTTATATTTGGCTTGACATATTTTAATTCAGTCTAAATATTCTCGGATACATTTTGGAAGAAGTCTAACTTTTTGGAAAAAGCATTTATACAGTTGAAGTTGGTTTGGGCAGTCTGAAATTATATTAAAAAAAAAAAAATAATTAGTGAAGTTAATTTTAGAGGTGGTGTGGTCACATTTACACCAAACATAGAGATGAGCGGTTGTTAAACACAGGAGAGAACGCACACAGCTGGTGTGTTGATAGCTCATGTCTAAACAGTCAAAATTTGCTATATGTTGTGAATAAAAAAATTTTTTTTTTACATGAATGTACAAGGGAAAAACCATCAGCATTTAACACTTAACTGCAGCGCTTTAGTGTCGTTTCACAACACTTAAGCTGAATCTAAAGGGGAAGAAAAACTAACTGCTGAGAGTTCTAACATGTTTTGCTGTCATTTATAGTGACACTAAAGTTGTTTTCACACTTTACTCACTTACTTTGGACATTCCAGTTTGATCTGGATTAAATTTACATGCGTGAAACCTCTTCAAAAAGTGCTCTTTAGTTCGCCTTAAGAGGACGTCATGATCTGCATCAAACTTAATCATGAAAACACTTAATGATAGTTCCACCACCCACAGGAATGTTGTATGAAGTGAATAACACAGAATAATCAGACAAAGAAAAATGATCAGAAGATGGAAGGAGTTAAACACGAGACACATTAACAATATGGTGATGGATATAAAAGAGATGCACCACATAAAAATTATGTCAATATGTATTAATTGTCTTCCAACATTACAGCATGAAAGCAAGTTTAATTATGAAGAAGAATCTTTAATTATAAGTATATTTTACATGTGGACGTACAGCACACGATGAACTTGATCTGATCGTCTACTTTTAACCTATCACTAGCTGAACATGCAGGAACACCTCCCACACTGCAGTGGGCTGCCATGTCAGGTGCCTGGGGAGGAAATGGGTGGGTTAGATGCTTTGCTCAAGGGCACTTCAGCTAACAATTTCTCTTCAAGTCTGGTTCAGATTTTCCTGCATGAAAACCTAAACATTGTAAATCGGTTGAGATCACTGTTATTTTTTAAAAAAATATATTGTTTAACACTGTTATTATTTTTGTACATGAATGTTTCTTCAGGATGTTACCTTTAACTCATCAGTGAGCACATTTTTTTTCTTATCTGTAGTGTACTGTGAAAATCCACTATCTGTGTTTTTATAAACCCTATAGTCATGATAGTCGCGCATTATGTGAAAACTAGTGCAGTGACCCACGGGGAACCAGGGGTCATATTAATACTGATATCTTGGGACTGATGGTAGTAAATGTGGCGTTTCTGTTTTTAACTTGATTTCCCATCATGCAGTGTGGTACTGTTTGGCATCCAGTCAACCGAGCAATGTGATTGTAAGGCTATTGTATTCCAAAATTACTAATATGGCCCAAAATATTGTTCCCATCAACTTGCTGAGATATTTAATGTGGAGATGGGACTACGCCTCAACTGTAGGTACCAAGTTGACCATTTAAAAACCTCTCAATTTCTCAGAATGTGTAGACGCACATATACACACACAAACACACACACACACACACACACACACGCTCTGAGACCTTCTAGTATTATGATATAGATGGGCGGTTGTTAGTCAAATTACATCAAAGCTCCCAAACCCCATGATCCCAACTGCAGCATCCCGTTAGAAACCTGAAGGGAAAATACTGTTAGTTACACAACAGTTGAGAGTTGCACAACATCCATGAATGTAATGTTTGCGATCATTATCTACTACTAACTACTGCTTGACCGAGCGAAGCTGTGAATATTGAAGTGTTGTAATGTAGGAAAAGTGATACCGCATTGCTCACTAATTAGAATGTATTCATATGAATATCTTGGAGATGGAGACATAGGAGCTTTGCTTAAATGTGTGAAGGGGTCAAATCAATGCAATAAATTCTAATGGACACATAGAGGACACTGTTGTTTACAAAAAAGCGAGTTGGAAAAACAAAAGTATGACTCAAAAATTCTTTCAAATTGTTGCCTGTCTTTTCCCCAAAAGCTCAGACAGTAAACTATTAAATGAAACCTCATCAATTCAGTAAGTCACTCTATAAACAAAGCCGGTAGTTGGGTGGCACTGTTTCACCATTGGGGCACCATATTTCAGCTCCAGACTGGGCCTTTTGAAGAAGTTTAATATATCTGACTGCCCTTGTTTGTTTCCTCTGTTTTGACTGATTGTCGTGATTCTGCTGGGTGTTTTTATGCTGAGACGCCTCAACCTTTCCATCAGGCTTCCCAGTGTCAGTCTTATCCCTCCTCTGCTGTGCTGTGATCTGATGGTGTGTGTGTGTTGGCGTGTTTGTTTTCCTGTCCTGACTGATGCCCTGTCGGAGCGTCCCAGTTGGGTGTATTCATCATTATGGATGCGTGTTTAGAGCCAGGGATGCACACCAGGTAAAGAAGAGGGGGGGGTTGCGTTGTTATAAATAGGCACTTGGCTCTCTAGCCATGTGGAATTGATGAGTTTCAGCACATTCTGCTCTGCAGTGCCAGGTTTAATTTCTACCGTCCTGACAGCACAAACCTCAGAGCCCGGAGACGTCACGCCTGACTGCTGCTGCTGTGCAAATGTTAGCCATGTTTGAGGATGGACGCACGCATAGTGCTGGCTGTGCCGCTCCTATTGGGCATCGAACTGGCTGTACATCCGCTCCTCTAAACCCCTGTCACCTTAAGAGACAGGCAATCACATTCCCCTACTGACCCTCACCAAACAGACACTCACCAGCCGACAGTAGCTAATCTAAGAGGCAGTTTCTAAGCCTTAGCTCGCCTCAGTCCAACATGGTCAACTGCATGTTATGAGACGATGGGAGCCACCCTCCCTTTTATGCCTTGTGGGGGGGGGGGGGGGGGGGGGGGGGGGGGGGGGGGGGGGGGGGGGGGGGGGGGGGGGG
>JAQQZY010000029.1:13275078-13285623 GCA_030068375.1 Ostorhinchus rueppellii
TAAATGTCATGGTTTCACCTCTGCATACACAAACTGATAACTCAAAACTCGACAGAGTTTGAAGGCTTTATGCTTTAATAAAAGAAAGCTTGGAATAGTTATTATTGATTATCCAGTGTTATAGGGAGTAAAAATCATTACTTCTAAATTTTTAAGTGTAATTGTTCAATAGTGTAAACACCACAATCCCAAAATTTCTTTATGGCCCTTCAGGAAATATGAACAAACTAAATTTCAATGCTGTAATTTCATCTATAGTTGCTAGGATATGGGTTCTGTAACAGCATCAGCAGTTGTTGCTATAGGCTTCTCATCTGATTAGCCCCCATTCACTCAAACTGAAATGCCACCTCGCTCCTGTCACATTGTATATGAGTGATCAGGCGGGAAAGCTGGTCATTACAGTCATGACATCAAATGCCTGGCAGCAGAGGTCAATCAGTGTACATTAACCAAACAGAGCTCATTTGTTTTACAGCTTTTAGTGGCGTGTTGGCACCGGCCTACATGAGCTTTAGGCTGGCATCCAGCGGGCACCGAGGGCCTCCCAGCTGAGCAGGAGCAAGATGGGCCTGGGCCAGCCCTCTAACGGAGGAATATGAAGGAGAGCGCAGTGTTAATGTGTCCTCCTTCTCCCAAATGTGCAGCCTGTCTGCTGATTTATGCAGCTGAACTGAACTCCCTTACTGTGGGCTTTCATAAATACCTAAAAGGTTCTGAAATGATTGTCAGGTCACTGCCAGAAAGACGCTACGCTCATTTTTGTGTAGAATAATTTTGGGAAAATCTTTGGTCCCCTGGTCAGTTTCTCTTATTTTTCAGCTGCACTTTTTAATCTTTGGGTGATGACATGTCATCTCACTGATGCATTAGTGTGTGAGCTGGTGTACACACAACTGCATATAGTCTAAAGATCACTCTTAACCCTCACCTGCTCCTAATTATAGCAGATGAAAGCACATTGCGGTGGCACTCTGGTGATCTGTCATCGACAGGCCCTCTCCAGTCTGCCTGGGAGTGATATCTCTCTGTAAAATATGTATGACATCAAAAAGCCTTAAAGGTTATTACAAATTAATAATGAGTAGTGGGCAGAGAGCAGTAAAAAATAGCCTTCCTTTGGTGTCGTGTTTAAATGTTTAATTTAACATGTTCCAGTATAAATGTGGACTGCCTCCCAGCAATATGCACAGGGCCCCAAGGCCTTGCCAGACTGTCAGTGGTCTGGAACATAAAAACGGAGACCACCAGGCGCACATGAATTAAGATCGACATTCAGATTAGACTGATTCATGCGGACGTGAATGATCTTCCGTCTGGAGCCGTCAACTGATGCCGCGTTTCTATCTGTGCATCTCCAACAGCATACAGAATTATAAAAAACACTAAAGGAAGCAGTTTTACTCGCATCAAGCGCAAATTCTCTGTAGACTGCAAGACATAGAAAAGCTCTTTCTGTGCTTTTCCTTGAAGCAAGTCGAATCATCGGCCCTGAACCCCTCTCACAGTAATGTCTGAAGACACTGTACAAAATTGCCTTATTTATGCCTGTAATGTAAGCTGTCTGTTCTGGTGTCGCTCATTCTCTGTGGAACCGACAACGGTGGCAGCCGAGTCTGGAGTGAATTTGCAGGGCGACTACCTGGGAAACATCAACAGTCATTAATTATGTAAAACTCCTCTCACAGTGGGAGCAGGGAGAGCTGCATACAAGTGCAGCGCCCGCTCCTATTAGACTCAATGTACTCTACAATGAGCCCCCACTGCCTGGGGGCGTGGAAGGATTATCAGCCTACCGCCACGACCCCCCGTAGAAGCACACACATGAGCCGTACACACACACACGCACACACACTTCCACACACAAATTGTGGCGTTCTGTTAAGTTCTGTTTGTGTTTAGCTGAGGAGGAGAATCACAGGAATCTCTGTGCTGTCTCTCCTCCCTAGTCACCCCATCATTCACTTCTCTCCTTCGCGGGTCCTGTTAGCTCTTTTTTCTGCCTCTCTCTCTCTGGCAATTGTCTGCTTTCCGCCTTTCTCACTACAATGAATGAAATCGGCAAATCTGACAGGACAAATGATATGCCATGTTTGTCAGGAGCGCCGGGTAAGGGGGTTGTTTCATTGTTGATAGTGCTGCCACCAAAGCCACACCGGTCTCCGCTACTTGAAACAAAATTACCCACAGAGCCGTCCTCCGGTACACAGGGCCCTACCTGAGATCTTCCTCCCAGCACTGCGATTGACAACCGCAGATTTATCAAGCAAATAATGGACCTAATTTCTGCACCATGTGTTTCCAATCCATCTTGTGTTTGCAACAGACGCAGGATTGTTTGGCACATTTCAAGTCATCTCCACAGCGTTCGGTTCCTCCGTCAGCTGCGCTCTTCTATCCGTGGTTCAAGACTCGTTCATCAACGCTGTTCTTTTTAGTGGATGCGGCTTTGGCATGATGTTCCTCCATGCTGAAACAAAGGCAGCGCTGACACCTGTAATTAATTAGGCTATTATGCATTCCGCAATGATAATTGCCTCACTGGAAAGTCACCAGCCTTCTAAGAGGGAGAGAGAGGAGAGGTGGATGGAGAGCGCTATCCATCATAGTGGAGCGCTCTCTCTCCCTCTCGCTCTCTCCTTCTCTCTCCCCCCGTGTCATGCTGTCTCACCTTGACTAGTGTAGGCAGGGCTAGAGAAACACTGTCAACATGTGTCTGAGGGCGAGATATGCAGCTGCGCCTCCCCCTTTGCCAGGGCTGCTCCACCAGCGGCCTGCCAGGGTCCATCCACTCCAGGGCTTTGGCTCACTTTGGCACAGTTACCCATGACACCCCATCTGTTGTAGCTTTGTTCACTAGGGCAGTACAGTGCCGGGATAATGGGGGCACTTTATTTTTATAATTAGCCCTTACCTACACTTCTCCTCTCTTCTCTCCTCTTAACAGTTCTCCCACCTCTGAAATCTAGTCCAGGTGCACTCATTACTACTTCACACAGCCCTCCCTTTCAGTACATCAACCATGCCTTCATCTTAGCCTCAGCACGCCCCCGTTCTCTCCTGTAGTGCAATGATAGATAAGTTTTTTAGCAGACACTTTCCTCAAGGTTTAGGTCATTCTCTGCATCAAACATTTGAAAAGCACGAGCTCAAAGAATATGACAACTGCTGTCTTTTGAACTACAAAGACGTTCAAAAAAGATTTGTTTTCCTCCCTCCGCTTGTCTCTCACCGGCTCTTGACTTTGACTTTGCTGCGACTTTGAGGTGTTCGCGCCGAGGCTGTTGCTTTTGAGTTTTGTTAAGAGGGCGGGTAGTGCGGCGGGTTCTGCCGCCTGTTGATGGCGAGGGGGGACCCAGAAGGCACCTGCAGCGTGGTGAGACAGCAGGCCCTTTGATCTGGGTTTAATGTCGTGCCATGTTCTGTCTCTCATGCTGCTCTGAGTGCCACGTCCATGAGGATTACGTCAGCTCCTCCTTGATCTGCGGAGGTGTGCTCTCCTTTCAGTCCAGGTCATTACCAGAACTCTCCACCGGGGCTTTGACCTCGGGTCTCACTCACTGTGTCTCGTCTCATGTTCAGATGAATCACTTTTGGTCACATCTTGACGCTAATATAATAATAGATGTGCAAGAGCAGTATAGGAATCAGTTATATTCTCTGTGGATTAACCGTAATGAAAGCGGATTTAAAATCTATTTCATCAGTTCTCTTTGATCTTGGCTTTATTTAAAGGTAAAATTAATAAGAATTGTCAGATACTGGCTGTAAGCGTAGCACTTTCTGCACTCAAACTCTGCAGTGCTGGTGTCAAAGGTTATTTCCACTAGTTGACGGTACATACCAACTATGATGAAAAATACACCAGCCAAGATAAAAAGCACTAAAAAGGAGCAACTTTTATTCTCGTAGTTAATGCTACGTGGTTTGCAAAAGTAAAATATCTTGGCACAATGCAGGAGCTTTTTAATAATCAGTGGTTCTATAGATCATATTTGATGTCATCCATGCTTTCATCCTACCTTTTGCAAGAATCAAGGCTTTCCTCACAATACCCTCTACACGAAAACGACTGAAGTAAAGCTAGTAAATTCGTTGCAATAAAGAATAAAGCAAATGCTACCCTCGCATTTGTAATACTAACTGAAATTAAATAAAAGCAAAAACAAAGTTGAAATGTATAACAATTTAAACTGTCATTTCCAAACTATAACTGGAACATAGATCACAGCTTGTTGTTGTAGGAATGTTACATGTGATGGAAGAGACAATACCTTAGTAAGTTAAATTAAGCTTAAAACAGAAAACATGTCTCCTTTGTCATTTTTAAACAAATAGATCATGTCTTTTCTACAAGAGGAATAAATATTTATTCTTAAGCAATGTTTTTGTTGTGCACTGTTGACCAGCTCATTAATTATAAATTAATTGACTTATTTTGTTTACATAGTCTTGTCTGGTGATTGACTCGATGATATTCAGTTCATTACAGACTGGAATAACAAAACATTGACCTTTTTTCTTAAAACATACTCCAGTGGAATAATGTAGTATCAAAATAGTAGACAGTTTAGTAATCAATTAATCATTGCATTAATCTGTAAGTTTGGTTCCAATTGTATCTCAAAGCATTTTGTTCAACTCGCTTAAAACGACAAATGAGCTGAGATTCAAGACCAACTCCTATTTCAGATTTCATATTTTACTGTCAAGCTAGCCAGCTGTACCTTTACCTCTACATTCATTCAGATGCAGGTGGAGCTTCGTCCCATGAATCAGGGTGAATTTCTGAATTTGTCACTGCAAGTGTCCACATCAGGAGTGGATAAATGGTACGACGGAATATTGGCGCGGTCAGCTTCGCCCATTTATTTGGCTGAGACGGCATCTCTGCAGTGGCAAAGTGGCGTCAGTCCGTTTTGAGCCCAGCGCCTTGACTGACAGGCTCCACTGATTGGAATTGACGTGGCGACGAGATGTGTGTCAGTGCTCTGACTGCTCATCTTGCTGGGTATCCAGAGACGGTTCCAGCCACCGCCATGCTGCCACCACCGCTCTGAGATGGGTGTCAGCATGATTAAATCTGCCCTCAAACACAGTCTCCTGGTGTGTATCTGCACCAGCGTTACTCGCCGTGTGAGTGTCTGCATGCTTCCGAGTTCAAGTGTGCGTGTGGAGGTGGGTTTTTGTGTGTGGGAGTACACAGGTCTCTCACCGTCCAGACTGTATTGCAATAGTGTTTACCTCTGCCCCTCTCCTCCACCTACTCATCAGTCACTCAACACCAACTCATCTCTCGCCTCCCGCCGCTCCTCTGAACCTACACTCAACGCAAAACAAACGCCAGCGGTGACAGCCGCACAAATGCTGGGTGGTCGGCTAAAATAAGACCCTCTCCCTGCCTCTGAAGGGAAAATTACAGTTTTGCATTCACATTTTAAACATACAGATCACACATACAAGGTGGGTTAAGGACACATGTCTTGTGTATTGCAGGTCTCTTCCTCAGGTAGCTTTTGAACCATGTCGCGACTGATGCAGATGCTCCAGCGACTATTAAGATGCATCACTTTGGTGTCACATCTATAATCAGATCAGTTAGAAATTTTGACCTTTATTTAAAAGCTCCTGAACAGACATTAGGTGGAAATGGGAAGGGAATAAAAATGTTATTACTATTCATAGTCACAAATCAAAACATTAACTAATACATGAATGTAGAGTGCATTCTGAAAGCTAAGGCTGCGATATTATTCTATATTATCGCAGTAAAAATGCATGCACTTTCCTGAATATTTCCATTTTATGTATCTAAATACTTCTACTCCACCACATCTCCAGTCTTGTCATTTGTCTGACAGTTTTAGTTACTTTTCACATTACAGTTTTTCATTCCCTTCCTGTCCTGTGAAAATCACAAATCTCCAAATGTGTTGATTGGCAATGTTTGTGATTAACTCCAGGATTAAATGTCCAATTATATGTTGAGACAATTCTCCTTCTTAAGATAAAGTCTCATACATTCACTGGAAATTGCAAAGCTGAAAACAAGCCTGTTTTTGTGAGCTCATAAAAAATGGACTTTTCAGAGATATTCTCACAGGACAGCGACACTACAAACATGATATTCTTATGGTGCGTTGCTCTAGATTAAACTACCCAGCAGTACATAAAATAGTTAAAATGAGCTCAACTCTAAGCATCTACAGCAGTAAAATGTACTGTATACATAAATGCAGCAGCAAAAACATCATACGGTGTATATAATGGTAAAACATAACCGGAGCCCGTTTACTGCACAGTGACTACAGTTTACATTGTGGTGAAAATATGCATATTCTTAAATATGGATTTTTATTGTGATATTTGTAATTTTTTTTTGCTTGGACCCCATTATTAACATCTTCACACATCTGACATCCTCAGAATATGTCTATTTAAGTTTTTAAACCTTGGGCACTGACACAGCAAGTTTTTCACTATCCTGATATTTTTTTAGACAATTATGTTTAATGACTTTCAAATTTCAATCGGAAAAGATGAACTAACAAAGGAAATAATCATGACTTGCAGCCCTAAGTTGTATTAATATACATGAAGACTGGTTTGAGTAAAGACATATTTACATATTTAGATTATAATTGATTAGTGACTAAAAAAGAAATTACTAGTAACTGTGGAACAGTAGATCCATCAGCAAAGGAACGATGCTTACTAATTTATTTATTTATTTATTTATTTATTTATTTTTTTTACCAAATGCTGTCTTAAGTTTTCAAGAAACAAGGAAGAAAGAACAATTGGTGCTTTTTTTTGGGTTTTTTTTTGTTTTTTGTTTTTTTTTTAAAAACAGAAAACTCTTTCTTTTGATGGGGGAGAAAAAAAATCATGCTGAGTGTTTAAGTGATAAAAAATATTTTGAAGAAAAACACGGCCCTGCTCTAAGTTCAATGTATTTTCACATAACGTTAAAGTAAAGCCTGTAATTTGCCTCATTTTCCCACTAAGGAGTGAATGTTTTTGTGAGTTCGGTGGATTTCTCTGGAAGGTGTTGTGACATGTGGTGTTGTGGTGGCGGTGGGCTTCCTACTGTTTAGTTCTAATAAGCATGGTGCGGGACCGGGGTTGTTGTGACATCCTGTCAGCCTGTGGGCTGGACTGCCGCTCAGTGAGCTGCACAGTAGGATGGACTCCCTATGATTGTGCACTGACCTTTGCATCATGGGGAAGATGACAGGTAATTTAGAGGCCTCAGGGACTGTGGAACCATACATTTGCTGTCCCCAAACCACCCACAGCACTGAGCACGTTCACCTTGAGATGCAGGCAGTGCATCCCTGAAAACACACACATATGCACACACACACACACAACAAGCAAACAGAGGGAGTTAAATCGCAGCAGACTCCTATGCAGACATGCTTCAGACGTTCACACACTTATTTGCACACAGACGCTCGGTGCAAGATCTGACACCATCATCGTCACACACTCTAATCACCTGCATCATCACAAGCCATCTTCAAACAACCAAATCACAGGGGGTGGCAAACTGGTAAGGCAGAGGGGGAAAACGATGATTTAGAGTGATAATTGCATAATCACCAGTTGTGATAATTGTAATTGATGACTGCATAATTGCTAATTGCGCTCTGTATGGAAAGCTCTCTTTTCCGTTGTCTCTCCGTCTCACTCTGTAGCCCTTCACTTTGCTACTTCATTCTAGATTTGTTCTCTCCTCCTTCATTTATTTCCCTCTGCCCGACACATGCTAGCGTGTTCCAGCGTACACACTCAGACTCACTAGCGGGTGCTGTATGTATTCTCAAAGGCTTATCAGTAAGTATTTTCCAGCAGCCTTGTCCCAGAGGCTGCACTCTGCCCACTCTGTTGCTGCCGTATGAAGAGTTATGGTGGAGCGCTAACAGGTTTCCTTTGTCTCTCTGTTGCTAGTCTGCCCCAGGCTTTACTCCTGCTTGTAAAATCAACCTACGGCCAAGCCCGCTCCCTCGGTAGCCATATCCTTTATTACAAAACGGGTGAAAACAAAGAATTTGCTGCAAGCCGAAGCCAGGGCCGAAGTCATATCTCGCAGCCAAAAGAGGAGAAGAGATATGCTGGTTGTAGTCCTTTCCTGGAGTCGTACTCGTCTCCGTCTGCTGCTGTGAGAGACTTTTGCCTCTGAAATCCCATGTGCTTGGCTGGAGGTGGATTAGCATGGAGATGAAGATGACTCCCTGATCAGTCTATATTATGCACGACACCTCAGAGTGCTTTGATGATAGCAAGGGTGGGTTTGGGGAGGGGGGGTGGAGGGAGATATATATATATATATATATATATATATATATATATATTAGTGCTAACATGAGAAGGCATCTGGCAGGCGTGTGATTGATGTCTCTGCTAGCGTCTGTCGGCAGGTTCATGGTGTGATTGTGGAGGTAATCTCCGTGTTCTCTCGTTAAAGGATGATGGAGGGCCAGGAGACCCAGCATGTCTCTGGAAGATGGAGCCTTGCTGTTGCTTTCACAGGATCTGAGGCTTTTTGCATATGCAGTAGGGAAGCTCATTTGATGTATAGGCTTCAGAGAAATACCAGGCCGGCGAGTGCACTGTCAGCGACGAGCAGCAGGTTCAGCCACCCTGCTGTAGTGGTCATGTAGTTCAGGCATAAGGTAGCAGTTTGTCTGGTGCCGCTGCTGGTGTTTTGCTCAGTGTCTCTTGCAGGCAGCGGTGAAATGTGACCAAGCACTAAAACACCGTCATTACCAAACAGAGGTACCTGTACTTTACCTGAGTATTTCCATTTCGTGTACTTTACCTGAGTATTTCCATTTCGTGTAACTTTAGACCTCTACTCCACTCCATCTCAGTGACAAATATTCTACTTTTTATTCCACTCCATTTGTTTGACAGCTTTAGTTCTCTTTCGGATTAGTGTTTCACCATGAAAACCACAGTGTATTTCCAAATGTGTTACTATTGAATGGTCGCAATAAACTGAAGAATTACATTTTTAACCCCTTTTTATATGCTGTTGCTGTCAATTCACCTCAATATTCCATTGCTTTTGTAATGAAATGCTGCTCAAGTAAGACGCATCTGTACATGCAACAAGCAAGTCTGAAGTTACTGCACAGGTCAAGTTGTAGGAGTTTCTGAGAGATCCTGCATGAAAATTTGAGCTATGGATTAGAAGCTTAAATGAACGGTTCCAAAGTGATAACATGTCAAACTGTGTTTTTTCAAACACATAAATATTAAATTAAGGTAAATAAGTAGAATATTAGCCTAAAACATGTGCATTACTGACAGTGGTGGAATGTAATGTAGTATTTGTACTTACAGATCATTTTACTGCACAGTAATCAATGACTTTTGACACTGAAGTTAGATTTGGTTTTTAATGGCGTAAGTTTTTAAATAGTACTACTACTTTATTATTATTGTTGTTGTTGTTGTTGTTGTTGTTGTTGTTATTATTATTATTTGTCTGGTTTTCATCAAGTGCCACTGCTGGTGTTTTGCTCAGTGTCTCTTGCAGGTAGTAGTGAAATGTGACCAAGCACTAAAACACCATCATTATCAAACTGAGGTACCTGTACTTTACCTGAGTATTTCCATTTCGTGTAACTTTAGACCTCTACTCCACTCCATCTCAGTGACAAATATTCTACTTTTTATTCCACTCCATTTGTTTGACAGCTTCAGTTCCCTTTCAGATTAGTGTTTCACCATGAAAACCACATAGTGTATTTCCAAATGTGTTACTATTGAATGGTCGCAATAAACTGAAGAATTACATTTTTAACCCCTTATATGCTGTTACCGTCAATTCACTTCAATATTCCATTGCTTTTGTCATGAGATGCTACTCAACTGTCTTTCTGAATATATTGCCTGTGAACATGGAGCCCTGTTTCAATAACGGTGTTTTACAGATTTTTGCACATTTTTGTTTTCCTTGGATTGTTTACTAGAGGAAATGATCAATCGTAGCATCAATTTAATAAAATACAAGTCTACATAACATCATAAATATTGTATGGGCTGTGTTTAAATGAACAATGTCCACTTAATTTAGAAGCAAAAACATAAATAATTTATTTTTATGTCGTAATAAAGAAATATGGGCAGTAAGAGGTAAATCTATTAGTTCTGTCTTGAGCTAATTAACGTCATGAGAAAATTCTCCCATAGGGTAGCACAATATATCGCAAAACTACTCGCACTAAACTCATTATTGCGATGACAGTGCACAATATTCATATCGCAAAGATGTGCGATAATTTATCTTCTTGGATTTTGATTAACTTTCCGTTTCTGAGTGGTTTTCTCTTTCACTCTAACATGCTCGTTTTTCTAAGAAAAAAATAATGCTACTGCTGCTGGTTGAATGAAAGTTTATATGTTGAAAAGATGTGAATATTTTCAGAGCATAACTTTGTCCAAGGCCTGAACACTTCTATTTACAGGTTTTATTTTTCTCTGCAGTATTTACCAAACCAGGCAGCCAATGGAATATAGTTTAGTTCAAGCTCT
>JAQQZY010000029.1:13289659-13302737 GCA_030068375.1 Ostorhinchus rueppellii
TTATTATCGTCATCGCTATTATTATCATTATTGCTATTATCATTGTTAGTGTTATTATATTTTCATGGTGTTTATTAATACCTTCACTGAAGTAACTGATCTAATGCTTCTTCCACCACTGCTGTCCTCACCATTGCATGCAACCATGAAAACCAATCCCATATTCCCCAATTTTTTAATATTACTAAATACTTCTGTCTCACCATGTTCGTGAGCAGGATGACTTGTCAAATCGTCTGCTGCAGAATCAAGTTGAGTCACACCGAGTGAACACTGAATCTTAAATCAGAATCGGAATACTTTATTCATTTTGATTCCGTCTTTTTATCGATGCTAGTTCAGAAAGTCTTAACTCCCTAAAACTTACTACTGAAGTCCGTTAATGTGACCCCATCGCCGATGTTTCATTCTGTCATTCTTCAAGCAACCACTCTTGAGCTTCAAAACTCTGCGCTGATGGGAGTCACTGTGAACACAAACAGTAAAGATAGCTGTGACAGAGTTAGTCAGCGGAGGGACAGCGAGGTGTTAGACCTGAGAAATATTAGTAGTGACGCTTGTGTTCACTACTTCACATAAAAATGCCTCTATTTCTGCATTTGTTATGGTCTATTTATGGATTTACTCTGCACATCGGCGTCTAAATAAAACTATAAAATTCTGATTTCAATGGCGTCTAAATATACGACGGAACGAAACGCAATAGATTTTTTTTTTTTTAAATTATTATTTTGAGCTTGTTGGTCAGTTTAAGACCAAAGGAGCCTGATTTTGTTCCAGCAGAACATATGCATTTCTGTTTTGTTTTGTTTTTTTTGCCTGGATTTGTTACTTTGTTCATATTGTTTTGATGCAGAAAAGAACTAAAACTGAAAAGCAGGAAGCCTCATTTGAGGTCCATAAAGTCTTTTTTGGAATTTAATACATTGTAGATGAATAGACAAATCTGTGCAAATTACTACAAAATATAAAGTAGATATTGAAGTGTTTTGCATCATTTAATCCACCTCTGTATGCACACCATTAGTTGCACGAAGCACATCCAGACGGTACTGGAGTTGTTTCCATGTTGGCTGTATCCGTGGCATCAGTGATCTTTGGCTTCAGGTGGTTGATGTCCCATATCTTTGTTTGATACACTGTATCTTTAACATAATCCTGTAGATAGATATCCAAGGCAGTGATATCTGATGAACAAGGTGTCCAGAGAATTGTACCATTCCTTCCAATCCACCGGTCTGGAAATGTTTCTGGAGGAATCCACCAACATGCAGACCCTAATGTGATGGTGCACCATCTACCTGGAAAATGATGGTTGGGTGAAGGTCATCCAGTTGTGATGTCAAAAGGTCAAAGCGAATATTTCCAGTAATTAAAGTTGGTCAAGGTCAGCTTTATTGTCAATTTTGCCGTATTTACATCGCATTCATAAAACTGAAATGACAAAACTCTAAGGCTCCACAAAATGAACATAAAGTAAAAATAAAAAACAAAATACACAAAAATAAAATGGAAAACAATAACTAGAAACAGAATAGAATGATAAATTGATATCTCGTTGAAGAACAAATGATTAAAAACTTTGATAACCACTGAATACACAAAACAAATCTGAATAAAATATCTCAATTGCTTTTGTAATATAAATCTTTCTTTTACAACTTTATCATTTTTCCATATGAACAACAGTGACATTAAAGGATTTCTTGCAAAAGTTGTGAACACCCCCCACCCTACTCCCCCATCCAGCTTTTGTAATAATTTTTTAAATTGTAAAGAGACACCCTGTGGACACCCTGTTTATCCTAAGAGGAAGCGTCAGACGTCCGTGTCGAGCAGCGTCCACGTAGATCAGACTTACGGTAGTAGTTTGTCTAATCCTGTTGGAGTGGAGCTCAATTATGACGACTCCAAAACAAGCTAAGGGCCACAAATCTGCTTCCCTCCCTTTTGAAAATATTGCAAACATAAAAACAATCTCATCAGTGGAGATGAAGCAGACCTTAAGTGAACCAACACGAGCTGCTGATGTAGTCCTAACACACACTTAAAGCTAGAATCGCTGTTTATGGGGCCCGGTTGCTTCACACATTTTCACCGCTTGAGCACCGACATGCCAACATTAACGTCATGTCCTGAAAGGAAAGGGGAAGAGAGTGCGTGGGGGGTGGGTGGGTGCGGGGTTAAATTGGGGTATAGCTGAGTGAAACAACAGCGTAGTGTAGCAGGGAACTGGCTGAGAGCTGCAGACTATTGCATCTGTATTGATTGGGCTCCAGCCTTTTCCATTTTCCATGAACTCCTCTGAGCTGCTCCAAGTGGGAGTGATGGGGGGATTTGCTTGATCTTTATGATATTTCTTTAAACATGATGCTGTCGTTATGCCTCCCCGGGGACGACGCCAGCCATTTCCAGTAAATCAAAGGCTCTCCGTCCCTCGCTGTTTTCCACACACCTTATTTATAACCCCACTAAACAGCCCCAACACGGCACCACCACCATTCTCATAAGTGTTTTCAGCCTTTTGCGAAATGAATGTTTTTCAAGTGCAGCCATACCGTTGAAGCAGCCACGCAATGCACTTGACCCTCCGCTGCGGAGTCCATCGAGCCGCTACGACGGAAACTGTAATCAACAGTGACAGAAACGACGTAGACAATAGATGACAATAATTTGAATTCCGTCTGCTCTCGGAGTGGGGGGTCATTCGGACGGGCCTGATCTGATTTACGGTTGCAGAGCAGAGGACGTCGAGCAAGGTGGGGGCCGCCGAGCGTCCTCTGACTTACAAACAGGCCCGAGGTCTTAGCGGGAGCCGGGAGCAGAGTAACCCACATATCCACTAGTGCAGGTGCCCTCTCCATGGGGCCAGGTGGTGGCTAATTCGCTTTCTTTGTCCCTCCTAATGAATCGTTAATTGGTTTGCATCACCCGCCGAGCCGAGGATAGCAGGTGCCGAGTGCTGCTGGTGATGGAGGCCACTGTCACTGGCGAGCATCCTCACGCACACCGGCGTCTACATTTAACAGGCCAAATGTCACCTCGCAACATGCAGCAGCTTGGCAGTCAAACAGGGATGGTATCGGTCATAGTTTCTACCTTTTTTAACAGAGTTTTCACTGCTAATGAACTGAAACAACCTCCATGAATAGCATAGTTTCCTGCATACTGTGTGCAGTGTATATATGGTTATGCAGGAATGCTTTTCATTTATCTGCAGGATGCTGTGATTTTGACCTTAGCTGTTTTTACTATTGATTCTTCCTGTACCACTGTAAGGCTGGGGATGCACACATGGACCGACCCTTTTAGCTCAATAAAAAAACAATATCCCATTTTATGAAGGAATGTAGAAAGTTAACAGCCCCCTCCTGTTGTGCTCATGAGGTCCCGACAGCATGCAAATGTACTTATTTATTTAGTGAGTTTGTTTTTTTATGGGTTTTTTTTTTTTTCAGTTTTTGTAAACTTGCATCTCCAGGTTTACAGAGATATACTTTCTAATTGTGTATTCATTCTAGAACTACTCTGATTACAGCTGCTGTTTGATTAAATTCATCTGTGTCGGTGCAACCAGATCTAAGTGTTTTCTTCTCTCTGTTTAAAGTATTAATTTAATGATGGCTCTAGATTGTGTGACTCAGACATGTGCTCGGAGTATGAGTTGATGTTTACCTTAATGGTGTCTCGTCCCCTGCAGGTGGTTGCTCTGAACAAGCGCAGTAAGGAGGCAGAGTCCGCGTTCCTGGGAATCTACAAACAGCTTATCGAGGCCCCAGGTGAGTCTCCCACTAAGACCAGAGATGTGCATCTTCACAAACAGCAGCAGCAGCACAGACAGCACGCTTGCACATTACCTCTAGTATTATCTTTTCCCCTTCAGAGATCACTCCTCTGTGATCAATTCCCCATCGTCATACCAATACCGCTATCACTGGTCCGGCCCTCTAACGTTTACAAACACAACTCATCACATATCATGTTTATATGAAGCAACACCCACTGACGAAAAGTAATTTTCTTGCCATAGATAGATATGGTGCAACAGCACATGGATATAAGATACATAAAACCCTATACCCTGTGGCTCTTATCTATTTTTCAAAGTCTGCGCTCTCAGAGTGGTTTCCAAAACTCTGCATGAGGCCACTTCAAAACCCAGCGCTGGTCCTTGAGTGTTGCCTGGCTGAGGAGCGAACACATCCTTGAGGAGCTCTGCTGTTGATTGTGGAGGGCCAATTAAAATCCCAACTGAAGTCTGGCTTCGTGAGGAACGCAGGCCTGATGAGGCCAATGGGGGGAAAGACAGAGATGGGGGGAGAGACGCCAAGTTAGAGAGGAGGAAAGACATATTGTGTGTTTATTCAGTTGTTATTTCGGTGCCAGGGCACATGTACTGTATTGCTCTTTGTTGCAGGAGACGGCAGCAAAACGCAGCCCAATCTCAGTCTAGATCAGAGAAACACTTGTGGCAGGAGTAGAGAATGCTGTTTACAGATTCAATGAATACAAGATAAAAGTCTGCGTCAGAGAAATAGCGACGGCGGCAACTGACTTTTAAAGGTCTCCATTTTTCCTTGAAGTCCCCTGCTTGATATTGCACCACTTTCTCTCTTTCTCTCTCTCTCTCACACACACATACATACACACACACTTTGAATGGAGTTATTTCCTTGATAAGAAATACCGTTCTTTGAAGATGTATTCAGTTTGATTTCTTGACCTATACCTTTTATATCAAGGCCTTAATTCAAGCCCAGAAGAGTCTTGTGGGGATATATTTTGTCACGAACCCCTCTCAAGTAGAGAATAGTCAACTAAGAGTTGTTATGTTCAAGAACAAAGACTTTAAAATAAAAAGAAAGGCTACTGTCACCCAGGATCAACTCTTATGTGGAAGCTTAAAAAATAAAAAAAAATAAACCCTGCAATGCTTTAAAGATATTCCTCTTGACACACGACACACTTTTATACATACATCCACCCACCGTGACAGACGATGTAGTATTTGAGTATGTATAAAGTAGGTGAATGACTGCGTCAGGTTACATGAGGCGACATAACACACTTGGTTTCCTTCTTCTTTTGGCCTTAACTTTACAAAGAGAGTCTGTTTCCCTGTAAACTGGAACCCATCCAAAGTGAAGGAAGTTGGTTTTCTTACTCTGAATCAGTATTGACTACTGTGTAACAAGGTAGGCAATAGTAAAATGTAACTAACAATTTAGCATTAATTAGAAGTAATTGAAAGCGAATTACTATATTTTACTTATTAGTAGTTAAGAGCATGTAAATTGTAACATTACTGTTGCAGTCCTCTTTTGTACTCTGTGTAATTCAGTAACGTTAATGTCCCTACACCACAAAGAAAATAAGGCATTAAAAACCATGCTTCAGGGGGTTTTGGTTCAGACACTGAACATCTGAAAAAAAGAAAAACGCAAGACAATGAACTCAGCAAATGAGTAGATAGAGTAGGGGCAGGGCTGTGCAATTAATCGAATTTTGATCACAATTTCGATTTTGTTAAACGATCTCAAAACTCATAATGAAGTTGAAACAATTTATTTTCCGTTTTTCTTTACACACTTTCGGAGACGCACATGGGCAATACATTCCATTCCATTGCAAAACAGCTGTAAAGTACATATTTGTAGCCAAAATTTGCATAAAGAATCAATGAAGTGTTTTTGTTTTTTTTTTTGAGAGGGAGAAATGCTGAATAAATGCATTGTGAAACTCAAAATTAGTCATTTGAATAATCGTGATTTCGATATTTTAGCAAAATAATCGTGATACTGATTTTTTTTTTTTTTTTTTTTTCCCCATAATCGAGCAGCCCAAAGTAGGGGTGTCAAACATACGGTCTGTGGGCCAAAACTGGTCCGCCAAAGGGTCCAATCCACCCTGCAAGATAAACCTGAAATGTCTTAAGAAAAATAAGTAGAATTTTAACGACATTCTACCTGTTAAGTGGTTTGTGCTTTTATTGATCCACTACGATCTGTAAGTTGTAGTATACGTGTAAATGATAAACTGAGGCCGAATATTGTTAAGAGTGCGCTTATTTAATCAAGAACTTTCAGGATTTTCATTATTGTTCAGGTTCTTTTGTATTTTTTCTAAAAGGATAGTTTGTAAATGTAAATACGTTTTTATAGTGCAAGTTGAGTTGTCACTATTTATTACTTTTACTGGTTGAGATTAATTTGTGCTGCATCTGAACTAAAATGAATTAGAAGAGATAGATTGATGACAATAACCAGTATATAATCAGTACAATGACCACATCCCTGATGTCAAACTAAGTGTATTTTTAAGTCAAATGTTAAATACTGCTACATTTTTTTGGTCAAATTTTGTTGAGAATAAGCCTCCCCTATTCCTGATGCCAAGTCATTGTTTTTGTGTTGTTTTTTTAGATTTGGTAGGTGTAAACATCAGCTCCTATAACCTGTGCTTACCCATGACACCCTTCTCTGTGTTTATTAGAAAACACCAGCTTCCTCAGCTTTAAAACATTTCCGGGCTGAGTCTGGTTCTGTTGTGTTCAGACTCTACAGCATCGACTCATGAACAATACGATTCTCCAAAGCGTCCCGACCAGGAGGACTGGACTGTCTGAAGTTTCTTACCCTCTTTAGACACTTGAAGATGTGAACAACATTGTGTGCCTCCTCCATTTTTAGTCACGAATACCTTCTTTTGCCTGAGCACCTGTTAAAAGGTTTTTTGGATGATCACAATGTTATTGGCACTTTTCCACCCCATGGTGCTGTCTCAACTCAACTCTACTCTCTGTTGGCTTCAGGTGCTTTGCAGATAACGCCTCAAACCATCATTGTAGCGATACCGCATGAAATCACCTTCATCTTCAATGAGAGTCTCGCTGGAAAAATGAAGGATATTGAAGGGGTGCTATTTTTGATTTTCTGTCTTAGGCTGTTTGTCGCAGCATGTAGTAATATGATATAAATAAACCTGATAGCAGCTACAGTGCGCAGAGTAGCACAGCTATAGAAAACTGATGGGTTTGTTCATACAGGCACAATGAGGACTGGTGTTAGAGGTTAACTAGTTATAGTAGTTATGTGAATAAAAACACAAAATACGTGTCGCCGCAATGAGCTAGCTTACATTACATTACCTTTTTTTCAGTTAACCCTAGAACACTTTCGCTATAAAAAGTAACACCATCACTAGTACTTTAAACATCTGCTGACTCTTTGAAAAACATGTTGTAAACACAGATCTACAAGTAAAATGCTTCCAGAATACAAGTAGTTAAACTTTACCACATTTGAGTCATAAATAAATAAAAATTCAGTCCAAAGTCCTAGTTGGTTCTAGTTTCTCAGATACAGTCTGAGGCCAAAATGTGAAATTCTGACAATTAATGAGAGAATGGATTTGATTTAAAAGGACAGTTTGTCTCAGAGTCACCAGATCTACCTCTAAACAGTGTCTCCACATTACAATACATTCAGTTTTCTGGTTCGTTCTAGTGGAACATTTATAAAACCATTGTATAAATGTCATAAACCAACATATATGTGGAAAAACACACCATCATATATACTGAAAACATGAGCTAAGCAGCACTTTTGTCATTTTTCTGATTCGTCTTATTAAACTATGTAAGATGTAGCACATTTAATGTCCGAAGTGGATATTTTCTAAGAAATTGTAGAGGAGTGTAATTGATGTTGCCACTGGCTCTCACCTTAGTGCCTCTACATGTCAAGTCCCTTTTATCTTGTTGGTATATGTTTGTATGTCTTTATGTTTTGTATATGTTCTGTGTATTCTTGCAGATTTTTTTGTGTGTGTGTACTTTTATTTATTTTTTTCATGTTTAATTAACCTTATTTTTCTATTTATCATTACATCATTGCTGTGTTCTTTGGCATCCCATGACATGTACTTGTTTCTTGTTGAGGTTTTTGCTCTGGGATAACCTGAATATTTGTTAAATTAAAATTTGATCGCCAAAAAACCCACCAACACCATCACTATCGCCAGGTGATTTTTACCCGGTATAATATACCCACCAAAAAGTACTTATAAAAATAGATCAAAACACGACAACACGTGACAAATTAGAGTTGGTAGATGGAATATGTTTTCTATAATTTTCAACTGTGGCATGTCTAACACAAAAAAAAGTCATGGAGGACCCTAAAAAATGTTTCCAAAATTACTGAAACATTAGGAATTCAAGAGCACCCCCCCCCCCAAAAAAAAAAGTAATGATATTGTAAACTTGGTCTTTGCTCCACCCATTCCTGATGAAGGCACAGACTCCTGGACACTCAAACGCAACATATCATGTAACTACATTTGCTCGGGTGAAAAATCACCCAGCGATAGTGCTGTAGGGTTAAAGACGTATGTATGCTCACTTATTCACGATTGCATCCTCAATTTTTGCGTTATTGTGCTTCTTCACCAATTAATTCAATCATTCAGGTGAATCTAAACTGGCTTTTATGTAGACGCTGCTTTCAGGAATCAGGCTACAACAGCATTTTTGAAACAACTGCACTATTATGTGTGACCCACCTCAATACATAACACAACAAAACATAAATCCTCCTGCATCGCATTACAACTAGAGCTGTCAGTATTCTCCGGCTTCACAATTTGAATCGATTACGAAGTCCGCATCGCAATTCATCTTTGGATCAAGAAATTTCCACACCTCTAATGTAGAACGCAACAGCTGACCACACCATGTCATCAGACAAGAATGGCTTTCAGTGCTGGAAATTCAGCAGTGTTTTCATTCTGGAATTGGGAAAACGGTTCTAACATTAAGGCACAGTGTTGACTTTTCGGTTTTATTATTCACTAGAGAAGTTATAAAAAGCACTTTAATAGGTAACATTACTTGTACGCCTAACTGATGTCTGACTTTTCCGACACCGATCCAATGCTGTTACTGTCTTGGACCAATTAACGGTCTTTTAGTGTTACCTCAGCTCGCCTCTCAAGAGACACCAACAAAAGTACTTCACAACTGTCCACAACTTTTGCCCAATTGAAGACTGAACAAGGCGAGTAGAGTCGACTGAAGCTGGTAGCGTGTGATAGAGAAGCGCCACAATAGTTGTCATTGTGGCCTTACACACCGCAGCCAAACGGAAGCCTGGCCATCCAGACCATTTTTGTTTCATGCTCTTGCAGTATCTGCCATATGTGAGGAGGGCCTACATTATCCTGTGTGTGTTTGTCACTGTACATCTTGCTGCTGGTGTCCAAGGTCACAATCCCCCCCCCTCCTCTCTTCAGCCCACCCCTCGCTAGAATGGATGACTCCAGGTACACCGGAGGACAGTCATTTGGCTGTGGCCCCACTTCATTTCTCTCTGCCCCTTAAACACAACAGTGAGCTTTCCCACCGTTCCCCCAACAAACGCTACACCTCATGTATTTTTAATCTTTTGACAGATGCAATTATTCTTTACACGCTGTGCTCGTTAATCTTAATGCAGTTATTACTATTCATTGCAGGACTTTTTTTTTTTTCTCTCCTATTATTTCATTTGAAAGTGCCTCTCCTTTGGTGTGTGCGTGTGTGCATGCTCATTTGTGTGCCTACACTGGGGCTGTCCATCCAATCAGAACAGGCCAACAGTGGAGTTAATGAATGCAAGAGGCGAACAAGGAAAAGGGGGGGAGGGGCACAACCAGCAGCAGCAGCAGCTCAATATGTGACCTGTTGTATCTAGCTATCATTAACATCTGGTCACATATCAGTTATCCACTTTGCAGTGCCCACTATTGAATACAAATAACATATCCATTACATGTGTGAGAATGCAGCATGATAATGTTACACTTTGTTAATGCAAGATAATGCTCCAGTTCAATGGCAGCAAGAATGCAACAGTAAACTCAGAACAGAAATAACTTCTTGATGCAAATGATTGAAGTGATTCTCCCCCCCCCTCGCTCTCTCTTCTTGCCTTTTATGAGGCCCCTAAGCCGAGACGTCAATCCACTGGAGTGTTTCATTAGCGTTCTATATTTTGATTTGCCTGTGACATCTCCCCATGCTGTGCACTGTAACTCCTACCCAGTCTGAGGCTTGAAAGAGGCCTGTTAACAGTGTTTCCCTAACAATGTTTATATCACCTCCGCACGGTTTTGATCAGTGCAGATAAACACGTCCTGATCACTGAACGCTGAAAAACAGTGGCAGCTTCCGCCAAAGATGCACCTAACTTCCTCTCTCTCTCTCTTCTTTCTCCGCTCCTTGCCGCCTCGTTCAGCTCCTCTCCCCTTTAGTGTGTGTGTGCGAGGGGCGTTTGAACGTTGGCGTTTGTTGCCACCTCTGTGAGAGCAGCGAGGCCCTGTCGCCAGGGGCGTAGCCCTGAGACTGACGCTCCAGGTGTTTGCTCTTCCTCGCCTCCTCTCAGTACACACACTCATCCCTCAGGATCCAGCCTGCTCCCTCTCTCCTTTAGAACACAGCTCCTTTTATCTGAGCAGGGAGCTCACTGAGAGTTTGTGAAGATTCTGATCTGAATACACCCCTCTAAGTGTGTGTGTGTGTGTGTGTGTGTGTGTGTGTGTGTGTGTGTGTGTGTTTGCTGGGCCTACGGCATATCTGAGGTGTGTGTTGGTTGAAATGTTATGGCAACAGTGCTTGCTAGTGGTGACCAGAGGTACTGCGGAGCAGAGCAAAAGTACAAGCAGCATTTTGTCGCGTTAAGTCACATGTCCCTTTGTGTTACGACTTGGTTGTAAGTGCCTTACATATTCACATCAGATGTTTCCCGTGGCTATGAGATTATCAGAACTGAATGCACTGACCTTAGTAATTCACAGTCACACAAATGCATAAAGAATAGTTGTCCTTCCTCAACCTTTCATATACATAAGCGAGCACCAGTGAGAGAGGCCTGCAAGGCACAGCCAGCCGACTTTATTGTAATTGTGCAGCTGAGTACCTACAGTCAGGATGAGAGGGAAGGAGGAGTGCTGCGTGGCGGTCTGTCGGAAAATAAGGGCGTATAAAAAGCTGATGGAAAATGAAAGCTCTCTGGGCGGGACGAGATTATGCACAAGTGATTAATAAGAGCAGTAATAAACAAAGGCCCAGGAGATGTTTGAGGTGCTTAATAATGCATTATGTTCATAAAAGAGCTGGGCCTCTCCGACTGGTCCCTGTGGAGTAGGAGACCCCAGAGGGACCAGGAGAGAGTGTGCTCTTAAAAGAGACTACGAGTGTGTGGAGGAATGTGTGTGTGTTTGAGAGCAAAAAGAGGGAAATGCAGGATTGGGAAAGGTAAAGACAGTCGAATGGAGTATTTGGTGACTATAATTCAATGTGACTCGTCTTACATGCATCTTAAGTAAGAATGTTAGGTAGGTTGATTTTATTTTTTGTACTATTTCAAGTCGAGCTTCGTTTGGATGTCACCTGCATGGATGTTTTCTGAATTTCATGTTAATTTGAAATGCTATCTAGCTCCGGCTCCACTCTTTGTTCACAGCTTTAAAATGTCTCAGTATTGATGTCAGTCTTTCTCCGTCCTTTAGTCTGTCAAACAAAGACATGGAGCAGCAAACGAAAAAGAACAGGTTAAGAAGTTTCTCTCTTCCGCTTTGTTTTGTTCACACACAAAAGCCTCAGCTTCATACTATCTTTTTTTTTTTTTATTCCATTCCACCTATCTTTTTTACTTTACTATTTTCTCACTCGTTCTGCCACATCAAGGTAAAGTGAGACTCGGGTTCGCTGTCTGAATATCAAATGGTTTAAAACGCACCACAAACAGAAAAGTCATGTTTATGAATTTGCTGTGCGCAGTTTCTTTTCTAATCAAAACTAATCCTTGACAGGTAGAAGAAAACAGGAGACATTTATGCTACATACCTTATGCTACTTTACATTGTCTGTGAAGGTGAAAGTAGCAACTTAGTGTTCTGTCAACCTAGTTTTGGTCCTTGACAACAATATTACAGCAGTGTTACTGTTTGTTGCAGCAGCAGCAGAGCGTGTTTATGGACCTTGAAGTCCACTCAGAGGGAAAAAAAACAAGATGTTTTGAATGAAAAGAAAAAACCTTGGAGCACAGCCTTGTAAATTAATTTGTTCGTGTTGTATGATGGGAACACAGCTGGCCTCATTAACATGCGCACAACAAATAATTATAGCTTTTTTTTCTCTCTTCAGCCAGCCAATGCTTGGCTAATGGGCTTGCTGGGTTAATTATGTCAGAGCGTAATTACACAGGGCCCAGGGAGACATAATGGTGCACCCTGCTGCGCCCACACCGCCTAATGATGGTGTATCGCTGACAGGGCCAAGACGGACCGCCCTGACACACCTGCTTGTCTTGGCGCACACCACCCCGGACCACCCCCCCCACCCACCTAGACACACATCCCCAACCTGCCGTGCTGACTTCCCCGGTGTCACCTGCCTTCCTCCGAGCCGTCCAGCCTCCGTCAGCCTTTACCTCCCCGTCCACCCCGTCGCAGAAAACCATACACAAACAACAGCAGTGACCACAAGGAGGCAACTACAGGGTGGCAGCCTCATTATCACACAGTCAAAGTGATGAAACTTAATATCTAACAGCTGAGATTGCATGAAAACAATTAAAAAGCCAACGTTTTTTTGGCTAGTAGCAAGTTGCGAGTAGGGCTTATCCAATCTGTGACTAAATTAGGTTAATTTTGAAAGCTAATTATCACTTATTACCTCTGCCAACGTGGTGCTTTCATTACTGATTGTTTGTTTGTCCGTCCGACAGCTGGATTACGTAAAAACTATTGCCTGATTGTCAGGAAATTGGTAAAAGGGTAGGGCACGAGGCAAAGATGAATCCGCCCCATTTCAGATTCAGCAAAAAGTGGAAGTTTCTTTTTTCACTTTTTTCTGACTTTGTGAGAAGTTGCTCACGTGCCCCTCTAGCTATGTCATTGTTTGTTTTTTATTGTCTTATTTGCAGAGATGTATAGTAACAAAGTGGAACCACTAAGTACCAAGTATTATTTTTCCTCCTACTTCCACTTTTACTGCACTACATATTTTGGATGAATTTAATACTTTTACTCCGATACA
>JAQQZY010000029.1:13302837-13315881 GCA_030068375.1 Ostorhinchus rueppellii
CACTTCAACTTTTACTCAAGTCAGTTTTTTGATATAGCACTTGTACTTCTACTCCAGTACTTTATACATCTCTGCTTATTTGGTGCTTTTATAGCCGTATTATCTTATTTAAATTTTCTAAGATCTGGATTGACAGGTGTGAAAGTAAACTAGAAATTCTTAACCACATTGTTTGTCTGAACATCTGCCAAAGTCACAGGTTAACTTCATGGTACAAAGTACTTGTGGGCATAGATGGTTTGTTACCTCTCACTTTTTGCTTTTCCCTCCATATAAAGTGTTCTGCCTTGTATAATATTATTTGGTGCTGTTTTATTAGACCTGGTATAAGTGAAGCACAGAAAGAAACGCTATTTAACGTCTGAATACTCCACACACAAAGTAAACAGTAGGGGGGTAAGAAAATATTGATGCACTTAAGTATTGCAATGTCATGCTGTGTGATACTGTTTATTTTCTCAAAAAGACTCTGATAATAATAGACAATAGAAGATTTGCACATTTTTCTGTTTAAATCTTTCTTGCTAATATGGACAAATTAGTTATGTTGCTCAGATTATATTAAACTTGTGCTATGATGTTGGATGTAAATGCTAATGCAGATCTCACTGTTCTGATTACAGATCGCAGTACATGATATGGGTTTCATGACAGTTTTCCTAAAATAGACTAAATAATTTGTTGTAAATCACATTAAATTATACACTGCCCAGCCCCCCCCAAAAAAGCAACACATGCAATATTTCACTGCAACATCTTTGGTTTTGATTACAGGTGGCATTCATTGGATTTAACTCTGCAAGTAGTTCTGATCCTTCCATGGGTAAATACTGCAGTGGTTAATAATGTTTGAGCTGGAGCAGGTTATTTAACTCTAACTGCAGTGAGTGTCCTCTCATGTCTTTAACGTCAAAAAGACTGGATAGTGCCAGGATTGATCAGGATCAGGTTTGTGACAGAATGGTTCAGGGAAAATGAGACATAATTTCCAAACATGTAAAAACCTCCATAAAGTCCAGACTCTAATTCAGGATGTGATGAAGAGTTGATGCACCGGCCGATTCTACATCATCGATAATCAGAAATTAATGCAATTATGAATGGAAATAATATCATGAATCTTATTGTGACACTACATTAGCATCATGAGGCAAAGCAGATGTCAGTGAATGTCTCCTGTAATCAAAACCAAAGACGTTGCGGTGAAATATTGCATGTGCGCCTTTTTTTTTTTTTTGGCTGCAGTGTATTTATTTTATCATCAGATTCTCACTTTAGTAAATACGCGTTTTTCCCAGTGGTATTCTTGCACTGCCGTAGACATTTCTACATTTTGTTTTGTCTACTGTGAACCTGCTTAACCACAGAAAACAATGTATTAAATGTCTTGAGATTCATTGCTTAACAAAAGCTGCCATCGCTCAATCGGTTATCATGACCTCAGAGCAGCACTTACAATTAAGATAAAATGAATTAAAAAATTAAGTCTCTGTGACTCAGCCCGAGCGACTGACTGTCATTTTTTTGATACACAACTGTGGATGTCCAGGTTCATGTCAGATTCCTCTTCCATTCCAGGTTTTAGTCGGTAGATTGAATACCCGAGCTGCTCTAAAAAGAAGCTCCTCACACGCCTGTTAACGCCATCAATTAGCAGCATCATTTTCCAAAGTTATCAGCAGTCTTTCTGGACTCTCCTTCAGTAACTGTAGATCCTCAGCCCTCTGAGAGTATCCTGCTGCTCTACTTTGACGGGGGTTAATTTTGTATACAGACTTACGTTATATCCCTTCACTTTAAATTTGACTTTACTTTACTCCCCTGCCACTGATTGATAATCCTGGCTTGTCCATGTGTGAGAGATTCCTTACTATAATCTCTGTCCTTTGATCATTAAAAGTTGAAAGGATATATGGGAAAGAGGCTGATAAAGTGATTTCTGTGACAGTGGGTCGATGGAATAGCAGTGCTTTAAGTCATCCTGTTTGTCTTAGAAGAGCTGTGCTCTTAATAGTGATGTCCCTCGTGACTGATGCAATATCTCCACAGTTGCTGTAACAATGAATGCAGACAATGTTTGACTGTAAACGGTCCTGGGAAAAATAGCTCAATCAATTAAATGGCCCAAAATGTTTGTCTGATGAAAATGCAGATATAGCGAGTTGCAATGTATGGCCAGGATTTCAGCAAATTGCACTTTGTAGAAGTTTTGCGTCTCTGATGAGCATTTATTTTCGTGGCCTGCCGAGTGAGAGTTTGCATTCTTTCAGTGAAATCTGGCAAAGTTTAAACGTCTGTGGCTCCAACTTCTTATGAAAAGTCACTTCAGTCAGTGCCCATACCGAAGAAGGGATCCAATTGGGTTCCACACAGAAGTCTAAGATGAGTGGATGAAAGCTGTGGGAGAAAAGTTTGTGCAGCAAAGCAGCGATTTTCCTCCTCTTTTAGAGTTTTGAAGGGCTGCAGTGTATGTGTGGGTGAGTGCGTGCGTGTGCGCGTGGCTCTACATCTTGCCTCCCCCCTTGTCAAGGAGCTCCCCTGAGCTTCCCTCTCTGTGCTTTGGCACTAGAAGTCACCTCCTTTGGTGTTCGGCAGGCAGGTACACAACAGGAGCAGCTCTCTCTCTCTGAGCTGTTGAACTTTTCGGGAGGGGAAGAAAGGGAAGGGGAAGATTAAAAACAGCCCTGTGATGTGGAGTGCCGAGCTGCCTCCTGAGAATTCCTGGCATAATAATTTAAATGATCAAATGATACAGAGGAGACTTGTTAGCTGAGAAACAGCCTCCTAGTTGGCCCCATGGGCCCGGTGCTGCCGCGCATGCATTGCAAAACAGCTCCTCTGTTGTGCTAAAGAATCCCGCTTTTTTTTCTCTTCTCTTTTTTTTTTTTTTTTACCCCCTTTTCAGGAGCAGACTTTTTCTACACTTTGCCTAGGTGTGTACTTGGCACTTAAGTCTCATATTTGTGGCATTCTTTTTGTCTTCTTTGCCATTCATCAGCACGTGAGAAGACTCATTAAATTAGATTTCTGTACATGTAAAGGGTCGGAACAGTACTTGTGTCATTAGGTCCACCCTGTGAAATTTTCAAAGGCGCCTGAGTGGGGAAAAGTCTAAGAGTCACTCTTTGGAAACAAGTCTCAGTGGAATAGTCTGCCTCTGTTGGAACTCTGATGCAGAAAATGTGCTTTACAGGCAGCACACACAGTAAAACAGCTATTTTGCTTTTTTTGAAAAGTAGGAGTGTATGGATGTCATGTGAGTCTCAGTAGCTCTTTCTACAGAGATTTGTTTGCATCTGTTTTCACAGATCCGGCTCCTGTGCTGGAGGCCTCACACACTCTGGAGGAAAGGCTGCAGCAGCTGCAGACTTCAGCCCCAGACGGCGAGGCCCTTGTACGAGAGATCAGCGGGCACTGGAAGAAACACCTGGAGTGCCTTGAAAAGACAGGTCAGGTCCCAAACATACTCACCCCTTTTGATGACAGTAACGTGTCTGACACTCTACAGGTGGACGTCAGACATAGTGTATTTAAATGCATGATACACAACACATAGACTAGACCATTAACCCCCTAAACAACATACACCTCTGGACAAAATGAACAGACCACTCCAGACTTTCAGAACCCTGAGCCTTTGGAATATGATGAAAAAGCTATGTACAAACCCGAGCTGCAAAAACATTAAACTGTGATTCAAGACTGGTGGAAAACATGAGAAAACTAATGAAAACTGTGATTAAAAATCAAGGTTATTCCACCAAATATTGATTTCTTTTTCGGAAATTAAGAGATTAGTATTATGTTTATTGAAAATAAATCTGAACTTGTTTGTAGAATATTACAGGTCTGAAAAGTGCCTTTTTTTTTTTTAAACATTTGTCATTCTCTGAAAATAACTTCTCTAAATTACAATATTTTTATTTGAAATTATGGAGAAATGTTGTCAGTAGTTTGTAAAATCAACAGAAATCCTTGTCACTCAAACATGTACCAATAAAGAGTGAAAGTGTCTCCTGTTTTTATTCTGATCTGTAATTCTATAACTCACTGCAGTTAAAACAAGGCAGTGCACTCCCCAGTGTTGGCGAGGTCTAGAAGTTTAAATGAATTTTCTTCATGTGCATAAACTCGAAACATAAAGAAAACCTTGAATGAAACTAGTCTTTTGTAATAGAAAACACGGCAGTATGGTAAGTTATTCAGAATGAGAATCTAATTAAACCGTTTTATCGAGCACAATATATTAAAATAAATAAAGATTTCGCACTCATAATTTTTTGCCCTAAGCGAAAGTAAAATGAAACTTGAAATGTTCTGATTTTTATAGAAGCTTCAGTTAGTCCTTCTGCAACAGACTGAGCTGGATACAGTGCAGACTCACAACCCTAAACCGATAATTTGTAACAAACAGCAAAACAAAAAACTAAAACGACTTAATTTGATGCTATAACAGTGATTATGCACATTTCCTGCCACTAGGTGTCGCTAAATCACAACAAGACAACAGTGTTATGTCATTAACCCTTTCATGCATGAATTATGCGAACCTTAATCAAGTTTTTTTTGTCAATTAACCTAATTTTCATGAAGTTATAAAAATGTCTACTCAGATGCACACTGTGCGTTTGATTTTTGAAGCAAACTTAACATGCATTTACCGACCAAAGTGTGTGAAAACTATGAAATAAAAACATTTTAGTGCTGCTAATCTGATGTTTTTTCACATTTTAACATACTATACCCAACTTTTTGTAAAAAAAAAAAGTTAATTACAGATCGGATCAGGTTGATCAACAACAGGAAATTTACAGTAATTGTATGAATCACAGTGTATGGGATGATGCATAAGTTTCTACTGTGTTGGTCGATATGAAAATAAAACCATAAAATCCATGTGTATACAAGAGAACAGCTTTGAATAGCTGTCCACTGTAGTGACCACTATGCATGAAAGGGTTAAATATTATTGTTCTGCAGCTGTGTTATAACAGACTAAATAACATTTGCAGGCTTTGACAGTGTTTGGTTGGGTTTAGCCACAAAATGTAAAAAAAAAAAAAAGACAGATATGAGTCACAAATGCCAGAATGTGGTCTAAAGCCAACGTTTACATTTGGTGTGAAACTAGACATGAACACTGATCTCCTGTTTTGACGTCCACAGAATGCATTATTACTTCAACCTCCTCCTACTAAGGTTTTTCTTAATTTAACGCCACCGCCGCTAATGTAAACATCGTCCAATTTAATCTCATTAAACATTCGACGAGTTTTGCCTTTTTCCCGGTGAAGTCAGGCAAGACAAACTAAAAACTTTTGACACATAATAACACCTAGCTAATGTTTAAACTCCTGCTCGTGTCCACTCAGAGCCCACAGACGACGGTCCATCAGTCCCAGGTGCAGCAGTGACAGAAGAACCTGCAGAGACCGGTTCCCCAGACTCCATGATGACCCCGAACAGCACACCGGCTCCTGGGGCTCCGGGTTCTCCACAGCAGAACCACCAGGATCAGGCTGAGGACTGCAGGTGAGAACCAGTGATGACCGCCAGCCTCTGTCCACAATTTGTAGCCAGTAAATAAATAAAAAGTAATAATGCTCAGCCTTAGTCATAATAATCCATCAATATGTCAGTATTAAGTGGCATTACATCGTTTAATTCTGTCTGAGACCCTGTGGAGTAATGCAGTGTTTCCCATGCTTTTGTCTTTGTACATGACTTTTTAAAGAACTATGGAAGACCAGGGCACAATAGATCAAAACTATAGCTGCTGCTATTTATGCATCTCTTGATGTTATGTTAAACGGGTAAAGTGGACATTTTGAAGAGATAAGCAATTCATAAAGTTTGACAGATGTGTTCTTAAAAGTATCCAGAAGTACTTCAATAAATACTTGACCACAAATAAATGTATTTAGGTGGAAGTAAAAAATGTACCAGTTTTAAATACACACATATATGCAGGATTTTTTGCATAAAATTTTAACTGCTTATATTTTTATGACTTGACTTACAAATATTATCAAATTTATCCAATTTTTCCAACATTACTGTTCAAAGTATCTTCGAGGGTAAGACTGGATAAGTGTTGGCTTCTTCCTACTCCTTTTCAGGCACAACAGTTGCTCTTTTTATTATTTATTTTTTGTTTGTTTGTTTATTTTGTTTCATTATTATTATTCCCCTGTGTTTTGCATTATGTTTGTGTCTGAAATAAACTAAACTAAAAATAAGTCATAAAAATATGCAGTTTATTCACCATGATGGACCATTTTATTTGGTTTACTATAAATTGTATCTTATTCCGTTTACTAAGTTGACGGTAACATTTCTAGTGACTATTTCAATAGAGTGAAAAGACATAATTTGAATGTATGCCACCAAACATAATGATGGGAATGAGGTTCATAAGTATTTTGGCAGTGAGTGAACACAGTGGATTTAGAATGAAACAAGATGTGACTGAATTGTGGACCTTCAGCTTTAATTTATGGGGTTTAACAACAAATATTGTGTCAACCCTTTAGTAATTACAACCACAGTACCTGACTGTGAACTTTAGTGACCACTTAGTGAAATGCTCTACGTTCAGTCGCATAGTGAATATGTTTAGTGCTTTTATTGTTGTGGTTCTGCGCCGTGACATTTACCGTCTTTTGTTATCTGTTGGATTGAGACACACCAAGCCTCACACCATGACCATGGAAGATAAACTCTGTCAAAACCCACCTGTGGGTGACGATCCTGTGTTTTGGGATCAACTATAAACCATAAATACCCATATTTTACATAATTCATAGAAATGTAATAAGAACAGAAACAGTAATGAAAAGAAACTAAAGTAAATGTGTGTTAAATGTGCGATTTTAAATGTATTTGTTTTCCTTTTTGTCCAGGCAGATGAGGGTGAATAAGATATTTATCTGTCTAAAGACAGAGTTGCATTTTCTGTTATGTCCAATATGTAGTGCAGATACTGACGGTGTTTGTCCTTACAGGGAGGAGGAGAGTGCTGATGCTAGTTCACCTGACAGACTATCAGAGGCTGAGGAGAAGATCAAGGCTCTGCATTCTTGTAAGCGCTTTAACTAAACAGCACATGTAGAAATGTAATATGGTGCCCCCTACTGAAACACAAGCTGTCCAGCTGCTGCTCTGTTCACAAAGATATGTTCCCCATCATAAAATGTGCCAGTTATGTTAATGTAAACCCTGAACATATACAGTTAGTTTTCACATCTGGGTTAAATGCACATGTACATAAACGAAAGGCAAATCTGTCCTGTATTTTACTTAGTACTGTCCCTGAAATTTACTGTCCGGGATAAATTCAGTGATATAGCTTTAAGGTTAAAGTTTCAGTGTTTTTTTTTTTTTTAAGTTAATGTCTCACTTGTGCGTGTCTGCCTTTCCACAGCTTTGAACACTGCACAGACTGAGCTGCTGGACCTGCGGTGTAAATACAACCAGGAGATGGCAAACAAGTAAGAGTCTGGATCGGAGTCTTAGATTTAGTGTTAATTTGTTCACATATTTCTGATGTTAATATATGCCCCCCTACTTCTCCCTCCATGCGAGTCGTGCTGGCCACACATTGCCATCTGTGTGTCCTTCCTCACTGGTGCTCACTGTAGCATTTCAAGTGCTGAAGCGGCTCTTCTTTATTTTGCCTACATGAACTCATGTCCAGTGTTAGAGCTGAGGAATGCCATTGTAAAGGCAAAGAGTGAGAGTGACTCAGCCGCTAATGCAGGTCGATGAGAGAGGTCTGTGTTTGCCTTCCCTGGCAGCTGGGCCTTGACAGCCCTCAAGAAGAATTGCTCCATTTAAAGATTGCTTCAGAAAACACTCTACCTTGTCCTGGTCTTTGAGCGCAATGTATCCACCGCACGCCTGAAATGAATCTGAGCTTGTATGAAGGATGTCGATAGACATTCAAAGTAAACACTCCTTTGTTTGGGTTGTGCTCCAGAGCACAGTCAGCCACTGCTAATGGATTTTCTCCCAGGCTTAATCCATGGCACAATTGAACTGATGTTTCTAGACCCACTGCCATCCATTTTGTTGGACTGGACACATTTTCAGTTTGGCCTTACCTTTGCGCGTGCAGCTGCGGCTTGAAATTCCATCTTTCTTATGGAATATGTTGTCATGGTCACATTCTTCTGTACTGACCCCAGAGATCCAGCTGTAGTTACCCCCCCCCCCCCCCCTCCCCACCACAATCACCACCACCACCTCCACCACCTTCCCCTCCCGACCCGAGCCTCTGAACATCACACCTGCCTCTATTACTCTCAATGACTGTTTCCTCAATGTTGATAAGAAAGACTATTTGTCTGCTTCGGCTTGAGTAGCTGAGCAGGTAATCAATACAAAACATTTTCCGTACTGCACAAGTTCATTAAACGTGGAGCTGACACCTGTTAGTGTTTGCTGTCAGCAGGGCTCCATCTATCCTGGTCTTATTGATATAACCAGGCATGACCGAGACCCTCACAAACGTGCATCACATGTGGGTGTTTATTCATGCAGAGACCAAGGTTACTTTAAGACAATCGCAGCATCTCATCAAACTGTAGAAACGTCAGGCAATTGTTTTTCTTTTCTTTCCTGCTTGTGAATGACTTTATTTGATTAGTATTATTTTAGTAATTATTCCCCGTTGTGAGACAATGGGAGCAGTTAAGTGCAAACATGAAAGAGAATGAAGGCTCGGCTGAATGTAGTTTGTTTAATGTGGATTAAAAAAGTCTAATGCGTTCTTTGAACAGATTTTTTAAAAAAGGATCCTGTGTTCTAAAACTTAATAAAAACCGGTACGCATATTTAAATCAATCACAGCATCCTTGTTAATTCATCCTTATCTACCTTTTGAAAATCAGGTCCCATGTGTGCAAAATGAAACTGTTGAACTTCAAACAAACCTCATGAATAATCCCGTTGCGCTTCTGTTTAAATTAGACTACGCTGATTGTTAGATGTATGGAGGCGAGTTGGAGTTTTAAAGAGTTCTGAGGATGTGGCTCAGTCGTCCGTCCATTGGTCACTTAACCAGCTCCGTTTATTGTCCTCAAAAGCCGACACGGGCAGAGCCGCTGCTAGGATTATGTAGAAAAATAACAAGACATATGTTCAGTGATGCTTCTGCTGTCATTACTAATACAGGAGCTCAGTTCAAACAGTCTCTAATCAGTAAAACTTGAAATAACAAAGAAATCTGTGAAGGATCGACAGATTTTCTTACATATGCGTCTAAAGGTTTTTTTTGTGGGGAGTGTGTGAAACCATTTGATAAACAAGACTTGTCCAAAAGTTCTCATAAACACGCAAGTGCATTTCTCAATCTGTATTAAGATCCAGTGTGACGTTGTAAAAAGTTAATTGAAAAACAGCTTCTATAAACCTCAGTGATAACATTTACTTTGAACGTGTCTTTAACCCTTTTGTTCACACAATGTGATTTATGGCATTATTTTTTCTAATGTTTTATACCAGGTTTTATGCATCACGTCAGATGTTTCTAACCCTTTGTGCCGATTCCTTTCATGGGGTCAGAGGTCACTATAAATAGTAACTTTAGCTTCTACAACCACTTAGTTCAGGTTGCTTTTGTGTGTGTGTGTGTGTGTGTCATTTAAGGCTTGTTGCATCTGCAGAAAAGAGAATGAGAGATAAATAAATGAACTCACTCAGCCCTGCAAAAACAATAAAACTAAAGACTTTTGAACAGTACTGGAGGATTGAGGATTATATTTGATTTATATTTGTGTAAGACTCTCTACAAGAGCTAACAATTTTAAAAATGACCGACAGACATTTTAATGAAGAAATATTGCATGGTATATCAAAAAATTACTTTCCATAAGTAGTTTCCTGACTCGACTGCATTTTATTTATCATGTTTAATGTTGAAATTCTGACAAATACATACTTTCATTAGGTCACCTGTTGGTTTTATCATGAACACAAAATGAATCTACAGTTTAACCTTAAGACTTGACCATTTATGTAAATGTAATTTCGTACAGATTTTCATTGGCGTTAGTGGTAAAACACCAACTTCTATGATCTTATGCTACTCCACCACATCTCAAACGGCGCATTTTGTTATTTTTTCCCCTTCTCCTGTATTTTGAGAAAAAGTTTGTAAGTTGTTGAAGTCAATTAAGTCTGCTCTGGGGTCAGCGCAGTTTGTTGCAAAAGTATTTAATGCAGATCCTGTGTTATATCCACTTCATATGTTCCATTCTACTTGCATATACCTTAAAATATGAAAGGGTCTGTTTGTTTCTTTTCACACATTTTTTCTAACGTTAATATTAAATTTTTGATCGTGAATAGTTTACTATAGCATCTTGTTTCTCGTCACAAAAGGAGGGGATGTTCAAGGTTTTCTTCAGATATACTTTTTCAGGGGTACTGGATACATGGAGAAAATTAAATTAAACTTCGAGACCTTGGCCACTCTTGGCATTGTCTTGTTTTAACTTTTTTTTTTTTTTTTTAAAGTAAACTATTGAATCAAAGGTCGGAATATAAATTAGAGGCCACTGGTTTTACTCTTTATTCTTTATTGGGATGTGTTTGAATAAAATGACAATTTGTGTTTAAGTCAAATGACTGAATGTCTCCTAAACAGAATCTCTTTGTGATGTAGCATGTTCGTTTGCAGAAATACCACAGGTGGTCAAATTAACACAAAATGCAGTGTTTTCAGATTTTGATTCAAACAAAGAAATCAAGTTCATAGTCACCTTTAAACAATACTATCTTACTGTTTTAACTCAACAGTTCAATGATCAGTATCACAGATTTAGTGTGTTTTTATGTCACTGCTGACGTAAACACATAAGCAGTATAAATTTGATGGCTCATGTCCAAACATCCTCCACATCTCATAGATTCAGGTCTAAAATGTCTTATCTGAAGTTTTTCCAAAGCTGTGTATAATTATGTGAATCGGTGAAACGACTCCGCAGTAAAATCCTTTTGTCGTCCCGTCTTGTTTTGTGCGTTCAGGGCAGAGGAGGTCGACGCCATCATGGCCAATCTGGAGAAGGCAAACCAGGTGAGTACAGTCTTCCTCCACACTTTCCTGATTGAGATGCTCCTTCGTTAAGGTAATCACTCCTGTAATCAAGCCTCGGCTTTAATTAGACACCCTCCGTCCTGTGTCCCCCCCCCCCTCCTCCTCCTGCCGCCTCCCCTCCCCTGAGTATGTGATTAGCGAGTGTAAACCTCAGCCCCCGTCGGTGGGCGCTTTATGGCAGCACGGCTCCACACAGCAGAGAACAGGAGACTGCAGAGCACGATTGATGCCGGAGTGGCGAACGCCGGGGTTCTTCGTTATCTCATTGCCTTGATTGCTTCCCATCCGAGTGCTACTTCTTTCTTCTCCCCTCTGCTTTTTTCTCTCACCCTTTTTTTTTCTCAGTCTGCTGCTCTCTGCTAGGAGCTCCTAGATAAATGTTCTCAAAATGAATCATTAATTAGCAGGCCGGGTGTGACAGAGCAGGTAAACAGTTTGGGGAATAAAGCGGGCTGACTAAACAGCCCCCTCAGCAGAATAAACTGGTGGCTGCACTCATCTGCTCAGGCCCCTGCTCAGGTTTTCTCTCGGCTCTAAATTTCAGAGCTAGCGCACCTCCTTTGATTTATGTATATGCTCTCACCTTGATCATCTCATTAGCCAATTGATGTGGCTGGTGTATGAAAACTGTAACGGTGTGATACGATGTTTGTGCACAGAGAGCGGAAATGGCCCAGAGGGAAGTGGAGAGGCTAAAGGAACAGTTAGCCAGCGCCACCACAGGGAACTGCCATCCAGCAGAGGGCACTAGCAGGGTAAGAAGAGTTTTACTACCTCAACCAAGGAGGTCACGTGTTCACCTGGATCTGTGTGTTTGTTGGCTTTTATGTGTGTCAGGAGGATGATGCAGAAGCAGTAAAAGTGTTCCTGTTGATCCTAAAAAGTCTTAAAAGTGAGTGAAATCTGGAAAAAAAAAAAAAAAAAAACACTTTTTTTGTATTAAATGTACAATAAGTTACCTATGTTGTTGTTCATTTGTTCAAATCTTTATTTAGGTCTTGAAAATTAAGTTTAATGTTAATATGCAGAGACTTTTATGGACAAACGAGCAAAATTAAGAACGTTCAAATAAAAATACTCAAATGTTGCACAAATTGACACTGATGCATGGACAATTAACACACAGACTAAAACCTGCCTCAATCACAATAAATAAGAATAATTGTTTTATATACAAAATCATATTCGGCTCATCACCCACACGGCTTATTTATGCGAACGTCACAATCATCACAATTCAAAATGTTACTGGATACAGACTTTCCTCTTGTCATGTAGGTGCAAGGGGATTTAGATGAAATTTACATGCATTTATCCTTTTTTATTCCAGTATATGTGTGAACAGATCATGAAGCACCTTAAAAATGAGCTGCTTTGACTGTCTCTGCTTACATTCATAATAACAGCATGTACATTGAATTTGATGTCAAGGCTGAATTTTCTTTGGAATTCTTATGATCCCTCCCGAGTTCTGTATGGTTGAAAAATTGTGAAAAAATTGTCATTGAAAAGAAAAAGTGCATCTCTATAAGCTATTGTAGAGTGAATGGATATCTGATTGGAGCCTGTCAACACTGAAATGAGAAAGGAACACACATTTATTTGCATGTAGTTGCTGTATTTTTATTTTTTATTTTTAAATCCCTAAAGTTCAACACATATCAGATACAAACCAGCAGCGTGTCATGTGGCCAGAAGGTGATGATATGAACTGAATTCCACATGGCTGTAACTAAAGCAGAACTATGCAAGATTTTACCGTTTTGGTTCTTTCCTGCGTTTGCCGCATTTCTCTCTATGGAGCTCCCCCTACATTTTTTTTTTTTTTTTACCTCCGCCAAGGAGGTTATGTTTTCATCAGCGTTGATTTGTCTGTTAGCAAGATAACTCAGTTATGGATGGATTTTCATGAAATTTTCACAGATTGTCAGAAAAGGGGTATCCTA
>JAQQZY010000029.1:13333067-13358249 GCA_030068375.1 Ostorhinchus rueppellii
AACTTTTTTTTTTTTTGCCCTGAGAGAAAGTTGAAATAACCACATGATTATTTGTGGTTTTTAATTTCCAGTTTTTTTTAGTGGTGACTTTTTCAAAACAAATCAAAATATAGAAATTAGTGCAATCTGAGTTCCTATTCAACAAAATGAAAGTGGCAGAAAAGATAGATATTTGTTTTCAAACTAAAAAACAAAACAAAACATGACAAACACTTCCAAACAATAAAATATATTTTTAAAAAGCCATAAAAAAACTCATTGTAATGATAAAATGTCTGTTCGGTGTAAAATAGTGAAACATTAGAACTAAGTGTTTTAACTAAAAATGAACAAAAAGAAGAAACAATTACTGCATTATTATCATTGTATATGATAATATCTGTATTGTACACATTACTACTTTACACATCCATGAAGTTTCAAAGCCTGAGAATCAACGTGATTAAGGAAAACATATCGGATTAAACGTATCCTCTAAAATCCAGCATATCCATAATCCTTGTGATTTATTGTCTGCTACCAGCATGGAAACATACAAAAGCTGTCATGGAAAACCCTTATTGTCACGGCACCAAATAAAGCAGCGGAGGCTTGTGGTTCTAAACATTTATTGCCAAACATCAGATAAGTTGATAAACAAAAACACCGTGAAACCAACAAAATGAATCGTTCTCATTTTTTGTCTTTTCAGAGATTAGAAGCTAAACTGCAATCCCAGATGGACTATGAAGAGATTAAAACTGAACTCAGGTGATCATCGATGTGGACTGAATGTGTAACTCGTCCATAATGATTTGTGCTTGGGTTCATTGTTTTCACTCCTCTCCATTTTCATCTGCAGTATCCTAAAGGTGATGAAACTGGCTTCAGCAAATGGCAGCTCAACCCAGGTATGTGTTACCCTGTTGCTAATGCTGCAAAGTAGTTTTCCCTTTGCCAAAGTCGACCTTTGGTTCCCTCTTAATGTTCTCTCGGTGTCAGAGAAGAAAAACTACAGCAGTACCATTGAATGCCTCACTGATCGTCATCCATTATAAGGATATCTACAGCCACTGTAATTGATTAATCGAAAATTAACAGCTTGTGTATGTGTGTGTGCTTGTGTATAGGATTCTGCCAAAGCTGCAGAGGCACTTTTGCTGGATAAAGAGGCCTTTCTTCCATCTCACAAATATCTGGTGGATAAGGCACGACTTTTGCACAGTAACGGTAAATTATCTCATGCTTCATTTTCTACCTCTAGTGAACAGTTGAAGTAGTTTATAGCGCACATTTCTGCACTTTAAAGAGGCAGCCAGTTTTGTCATCCTCTAAAAACTCCCCGTTCTTCGCTGATTGCTTGGTACCTATTGGTCAGGCTCAATTGATTCTCAAGTCGATGTTTTTCAGACTTAAATCTCTTTGTATAAACTGAGCCTGCGAGATGTATTCTGTTGAGTCCGACCAATCCGGGATTTTTGAGGCAGATACCAAAACTGTGGTTGCATGAACAATACTTCTGATTAGAGATTACAGTTAAATATTTTACAACGGACGCTAAATAAAGTGGTTCCACCTATCACGAAGAATCTGATCTGCCAGGAATGTAACGGAAGACGTTTTCCAACTTTTCACAACAGTCAATCTATACAATTGAAGAAGATCCGTTTTGTAGCTATGGCAGAAAAATCAATCAATAGAGAACACAAAAGTCAAGGCTGGTCTTACATGTGTTTATTCACCCCTTACAAGAGGCAGTCATGTCTAATGACAGCACAAGGCTAAAGTGTAGGAGGAAAAGGGGTAAGGAGGAGCACAGGTAGTAAGTTTTATACACTTTAGATATGGTATGACAGACATGATTGTTACAGAAAAGAGGGCAAAGTTAATCAGAACATCATGGATCCATCATGAGATAGACCGGAAAAACTCAGGTCCCCCTACTATGAAAAGGGGGAAAACCACATGATGGAAGATTGGGAGACTTCTGGTCATGTGCGTCAGCGGGAGACAAAACATTCCATGTTCTTCTACTGTACGATGGTCTAAGGGTGAACTGTCACATATGTTAGTGTGATCACTTCGAGAAAGAAGAGGTTTAACCGTTTCATGTATAGTGGTCACTCCAGTGGACAGCTATTCAAAGGTGTTCTTTTGTATATTTATGGATTTTATTGTTTTAGTTCCGTATCAGTCAACACAGTAGAGGCTTATGCATCATCCCAAACACTGTAACTCATACCAACTTTGGTGTTCTAGGTAACCTGATCTGCAGTAACATGCTCAAATGTTTAAAAAAAAAAAAAAAGGAAAAAGGACTTTTTTTTTTTTTTTTTGCATATTATCTCCATGCAGGTATGTTAAAATGTGAGAACACATCAGATTAGCAAGCATGACAGATATTTTTATTTCATAATTTTCACATTGTATATCAGGAAATACATGTTTCTTTGCTTGTAAAATTAAACACATGGCTTTTAAAAACTGTAAATAGGTTCTTAAATCAATCACATTGGGTTTTTTTTCCATTCCCAAAAAGGAATAGAAACACTCAAAAAAATTCTTGATTAAGGTTCTCATAATTCATGCATAAAAGGGTTAAAGTAAGAGGCACACAAGTTATATAATCGTAGGAGTTTGCCTGGTTAAATAGGAATTACACAAATGTCAGATATGAGTCGCCTATATGACCTGGGTTTGACGGTTACTAAAGTGACACATAATTTTGCCATTACATGTCCTGTCAACAATACTATATTTTATGTGTTCAGCAATCCTTACATCAATTAAATTATTATTTTTATTATTATTATTATTGTTAACATTGTCAAAGGTTTACATCACTACTCTTAAACAATTGCCTCACTTCCATCACAGTCAAAGAGATTAAATTCAAAGTGTCTTATTGTCAAGTGTACAGTAAAGAAATGCATTTCCTCCCTGTACATTGGAAATCTTACTTTTCAGTCCACACTGAGTGTCAAGAGCTTAAAATGAATAAAAATACAGAAAATGGAATAATTTAACAAGGAAATTAAAATAAACCAAACAAAGCAGCATTTAAGACCAGCATTCCAAAGCAAATGAGCATAAAAATGACTTAAGTAAATGTATATTTGCAGAAATGTCCAACATTCAAGTGATTGTGCAAACTGTGATAAATGGTAACATCTGTAGGCTGCAAACTGCCAGAGTCGACCTCTGTTATGATTTTTAACATCCTACCCATAGACTAGTGAATTAAAACACTACCTCATAAGATCTAACAGTGACTAGATGATCATATTGTGAGACAATCGAGGTGTGAAGACACCCAAGGCACATTTCCAGCAGCTTTTACCATCAACCCATGGCCCAAACACCTGTATTTTTATATATTTTTTTCTTTATATCATCAAAAGTAAAATAAATAAATAGAAAAACAAAAAATCACCAAATTTGTAAGTGTTCTCTCCCATCACAGCTAGAAAATCCAATGTGCTGTACTACAAAATAACTTTTTTTGTAAGGTTCAGTAACAATATCTGACTGTAATACATGTGATCAAAGCAGAAGCTAATTAGTTGCAGGTTAACCGTTAAGTTCAAATCAACAGTGAAACGGGCCAAATTAGAATCCGTCTCCCTCTAAATATCTGTGGGTTACAGGAGGCTTTTTGTTCTGTCAGGGTTATTTATGATGTTAGTGGAATATTAGGCTCCATGTAAATGTAGCTAATGGTCCCTCAATTGTAACGAACAAACAGTTGTGCAAAGATGTGTAATGTAGGTGGGATATGATGCAGTTTTGGAAAAAATACAAAAAAAGGGAGAGAATCCCAGCGGAAACCTGGTAGTGCATGTTTGTCCTCTGTAGAGTTTCACAGCTTTACTTACACAAAAAAACCCCAAAAAACTGCAAGGGACATTCCATGAAAAATACATCAGAAAAGAACTGTTGCATTATGTTGTTTCCAATCAAAACAATTATTTCATGTAAAAAAAAAAAAAGCCAAATCTTTCACTTTCCTGGGTGTCAGGTCAGTCAATATCGATATATTTATCATCACCAGTGTAGTTATGACGATGAAGCCTATATGAACTATTAGATCAGTTGAGCTCAAGATATTTGGGTTTATATGGTAAAATAGCAATTCTTTGAATCAGGGATAAACCAATTATATTGACCCAGATAAACTGCTGGATTCATTATTAACATTTTTGTTGTTACTTGCATTTATATTTTTTTATCCTGTAAAATATAGGAATTTTACACATGTTGTTTTGAGTTAAGTTAATAATCCAGCCCACAACACAATCTGATTGGTTACAGGAGTTATAATCTGTCAACACGAAAATGAGAAAGGAGCATATATATATATTACAGTTATATTAGTGCTGTCAAATGATTAAACTGTTTAATCCGATTAATCACAGGGTTGCTGTGAATTAATTTTGATTAATCATGGTTAAATATCATTCATTTTTAATCTATATTAATCGCATTTCATTTTACATGAGCAAACAGACTCAAGAAAGAAGGGTCTATTTATGGACTTAATGTGTTCATTAAAAACCAACAGTTTCAACAAAACAACTTGAAACAAGTGTTCTATGTTGGTTTTTTGTCCTCGTATTTCCATCCAGAGGACCATTGTGCTGTTTAGTGTCTTCCATCTTTACGGGTTGGTTCTGCTGCCTGTCACTACCGGATCAACTGCTCATTTGTGCATGTGCGACGGTAATTCTACTTGGACAAACTGCCTGAAATGCGTTGGCAAAGACATTCAGAGTCATTCTGCGTGGGTGATGGGTTAATTGTGTTAAAAATTTTAATCAGATTAATCATTTTGATGAATTAATCTGCATTAATTTTGATAGCCCTAATTTATGTATCTGCTCATTGTCATTATTTATAGTTCCTCCAGTTCAATGACTACTAATATATGAAATCCACTCCTAAAAAGCATGTTGTCTGGCCCCTACTGTAAATGTATTTAATGTTATGCTCTAAATAGGAACTGGGTGCTCTGATTAGTTGCTGAAGCCGTGCAGGTGTATTATATGTGTCACTGAGCATGTGTTTTGTGTTGCCAGATGACGACCAGTCTGAGGATGCAGGCAGGGAGATGGGCAGACCGCTGGGGTCTCACTCCTCTTCCTCTCAGGTGGACGGCCGTGCCTCCCCTAGCCCCGGCCCCCCCACTTTGGACAGCTCCTCCTCCAGCCACGATCTGCCCCGTCCGTTTTCGGTGTCGCCGTGCTCCGGGGACCGACTGTCAGGAGACCACATCCTCCACAAGCAGCTCCTCTCCCCACACTTTAAAAAAGAGGGCAGCAGTCTCATGGCTTTCCCCACCGCCCTTTACGCAGCCAAAGTCGCCCTCATGTCGGCCACGCAGGGGTCCGCGGGTGCAGGCAGCGTCGACGCCGGCCTGCCCAGCGACCAGTCAGAAAGCGGCAGCTCGACCGCAGGGGACGACGACCAACTGGACACGGCAGAGATTGCCTTCCAGGTGAAAGAGCAGCTACTGAAGCATAACATTGGCCAGCGGGTGTTTGGCCACTATGTGCTGGGCCTCTCCCAGGGCTCCGTCAGCGAGATCCTGGCCCGACCCAAACCCTGGAGGAAGCTGACTGTGAAAGGCAAAGAACCTTTTATAAAGATGAAGCAGTTTCTGTCCGATGAGCAGAACATCCTGGCACTTCGGACCATCCAGGTCCGCCAAAGAGGTGAGCAGGACAGACAGCAGAACCACACCATTTGACAAAACAGCTGTTTATTCACACACAATGTAGTTTCTGTCAGTGCATGTAGTCGGTCATGGTTTGAAGGAGTGTGGGATCATGGGAGTTGTTGTTTTTGTCACTTTTGTTGTTGAATATCTGTATGATGCGACTCGGTCAGTAATTATGTGAAATGAGCTTTAATATTAATGTTTTTTTAATTATTCACATTTATTGATAGTATTTTATTATTATTGTCACAGACTAACTGCAAGTGACATAATGTTAGGAAAAAAATATGACATTGAATAATTGGGCTGTTGCTTTGCATAAAGCTACAGGTTTCTCTGAAGATTTTCAAAAATATGTTAAATAAGTACACTAAATATCAAAATATTTTGAGGCCATTTTTGTTTTTAGAAATGTTGCCTTTTGTAGCTTTAAAGTTGCAAGAGCAGGACACAAGGACAGCTAAAAAAAAAACCCACAACATAAAACACATTAAAACTAGAATAGAAATGAACAGAAAATGTTGCACAAATAACACACAAAATACTTAAAACATGAAGGATATATAAAACAAAGTATAATTCTAGGTATTGGTGCACTCCTAATGGCCAGTAAGACCGAAGTTGGTGAATGAATCGATCCAAATGACTCCAAAGTCTGGACAACAGAGTTATGTCAGTATATCAATAAATATTCAAAGTAATTCAGTTGTACTGTATTTTGCTGCTTGAAATGCTCACTAATTAGTCAAATGTGTAGGACAAGAGGAATGACAAATGATGCTTGTCCATGAACATGTAGAAAATAGATAAATATACAGTATAAATCAAGGAACATGTACTGCTCTTGTTTGAGGGGAACGGAAATCATCATATGATCAGAATTGATGAAATATTTAAATAACTGGAGGCCATTTAGTTAATAGTATGTCTGTTTTTGTTTCTACAATGTACTACACACACCTGTTTCAGGAAATAACTGCATCCCATGCTTTAAACCTTTGTTTTGTGTCTAAAATAAGTATAGTTATTGGTTGTTTATTTAGTGTTTATGGGCTTTGGGAGTGTATGAATCTGCGATGAACCTCCCGTACATTTCGAAGTCGTCGGTCTTGTTTTGGTGGCTTCGTGCCTGGACCTGTGTACGTTTAAAAGCTTCTAATCTACTTGGACCTCATCCTTGACTTCTTCACGGCTTCCTCTGCCATGTTTGTAGTGTTACTTTTAAACTTTGTTTTCTCCCTAGATTCACAGCTTTTGAAAGTTGAGCTTCCCGTATACTGCAACCTCAGACAGCACGCGCTCAAAGGCAGCCATTGATCTACCAGTCAAAAGCAAAGCCTTGGAACTGCTCTCTGATCAACCAACCCACTCACCCCCTCCTTTCCCCTCTCTATCTCTTTCTGTTACCCTCTGTGGCAGGGAGCATCACTCCGCGCATCCGAACTCCTGAAACTGGGTCAGACGACGCTATTAGGAATATCCTGGAGCAGGCCAAGAAGGAGATCCAGTCCCAGAGGGGAGGTGAGGATGGAGCGATGAGTGACAAGTCACAATTTAAAATAGGGCTGTAACAATAATGTTCATTGTAGATGAGCCTGTCCGCGTTACTTTTATGAATGTCTGCAAAGCTGGATGGTTATCAGGAGGAATTGCTTTTATTAACAGGCTTGTTGATTTGACCTGTGCATCTTTCCTCATGTCTGTTGATTATTTTATCCGTGAACGGGTAGGTTTCAAAAAATGGTGAAAAATATCAATCTGTGTTTTTCAGTGCCAAAGATGATGCCCTCACGTCTTGTCCTCAAATCAAAGATACTGACACAGAACTCAAAAGTCCCTCAGAAAAGAGAATTTTGACTTAAAAATAAAAAAATAAAACTGAATAAGTTATTATGAAAATAGTTGATTTAATGCAGATAGTTGACAATTTAAAAATTAAGCCCTGCAAATCTGAGTTTAAAACATAGATTTACTTTTTAATATTGATGGTGTTTTCTTTATTTTTTTAATGATCATCCTTATTCTGTATTTTAAGAGTAGTCCTCTCCACTCTCCTGTCTACATTAACATCCTCTCTGCAATGCTCTACTGAACTTCAACTTTCCAGGGATAGTAGTTGTTTCTTCATCTAAATAGCCTGCAAGATAAATATGTTTGACTTCGTTTCAAATTGAGTCATACTTGCAGACCCTACAGTCCATCTCTACACCATTTCACAACTTTGTACAGAAATAAACAGCAGATCTCCCTGTTTAATAGCAGCAGATGTTTTACTGTGCGATGTCACGAAATCTGGTTTTGAAACAGCAAATTTCTGTATTTGTGCCTAAGATGGAGCTGACATAAGGAAAAATAAACACAGAATAATGCAGTCTCTTGCCATTACAGCGCATTCGAAGATAAGAGTTTATAGTAAAGGTAGTGGAATTACCCTGAAAATAGCCTCAGGTTCATATATGGTTTATGCCCCTTAATTAGACAGTTGATTTGAGTATGCATCAGTGTCTGGGTTTTTGTTTTTTAGGTGATGGCAAGTCGTCTCTGAACAGCTTATCAAGCAGAAGCAGCAACGGTGCAGGCAGCAGCTCAGATGAAACCATAAAGAGCATCTTGGAGCAGGCCAGGAGGGAGATGGAGGCCCAGCAGCATGCTCTGATAGAGATGGAGGTCTGTGGGAGGGCCTCGACCGCCAGCACCGGAGCCCAGGTGGAGCGTCTGGGGCACCCGGAGCGCTCCAGAGGTCTGCCTTTACCCATATCCATCAAACAGGAGGAGGGGGGCTGCATTAATGTCTGCATGGCCAACACCATCAGCAGCCCCCAGACCCCTCTGAGCGTCCTCTCCCCCGCTGCTTTCGTCCAAAACATCATCCGCAAAGTTAAATCTGAGATCGGCGAAGCAGGCACGTACTTCGACCAGCACTGGTCTCAGGAGCGCGGGGTGATGGGACTCGGCGGTGGCAGCTCTCGACCCTTTAATTCCGTCTCTCCCTCCTTGTCTTCCTCCTCCTCGGGACCCTCCGCTTTGCCCCGACCGTGGCCCCGCCTGGAGAACGGCGAGGGTCTCCCAAACAGCGAGGAGGCGTCTGCTGCTGAGGATGAGCTGGTGCTCGGCCGGCCAGTGGAGGTGAAGGTGGAATCAGACACTTCTGTGAGCGGTGAGTCCCCAGGCCCTGGTCCTGGACGGCTCTCCTATTACCCAGCATACATCCCCCGGGCCCTGAAGCCCACCGTGCCGCCGCTGACCCCAGAACAGTATGAGATGTACATGTATCGCGAGGTGGACACCCTCGAACTGACCAGGCAGGTCAAGGAGAAACTGGCAAAGAACGGCATCTGTCAGAGGATCTTTGGAGAAAAGGTCAGATGTTACTCAAAAAAATAAACATGCTGCAATATTGAGAAGCATTTTCATAGAACAAGCACAGTGTGTTTAAAAAATCTAAAATACATTTAAAATTAACATCTAATATTAGCAGCATAGGACGCGTAGTTAGTGGACTCTACTTTAAGTCTACATACACTAACATTAATCATTCTACATCAATCTTACAGTTAATTTTAAAATAATAAATGATTGTAATGACTGTTAATAATTAAATGTTGCAATATTCAGTTGTTCTCTTTCTTCGAAGCCACAAATCATCTGCTTTATTTAGCCACATATTCAACATCTCTAATAACTATTAGACCTGTTCCACTATTTCACATCTATATCATAATAAATGGTTTGTCATCTGCAAATGACGTATATTACATATGAAACTAAACAAGACACTAGGCCTTTTTTAATCATTTAATTCATCCACCAAAGAGGTATGTGACCAACATGCATATCATCTTTCCATCATCATTACCTCCAATAGCAGGTTACACAACTTTACTTTTACCTTATTTATTTAATAAAGACATGCACGTTAATTAACATTTACCTGATTATGTAAATCTACATATACTCTCCAGAAGGTATTGAAAAATAAAAGTGATAATATCCAAATATAAACAGAAAAATGTTGAGATGGGTTTTAAAATTCAGATACATCAGGCATTTTACCAGCAATAAACGCAGCCCACAAGTCTGTATTAGTCTGACCTCTGGCTCTGTGGTTTGTTGGACCAATTAGTCAACTTATTCTCCATCAGTATTTGTCTATTTACATGCTGCTTTGGTTTCCTTTTGTTATTGTACAGGCTGAAAACACAGTTCCCCGTAGGTATCCGACCCCCCCCCCCCCAAAAATACATTTGTTGGTATGGTCTGCTGTTTTCTCTTTAACCAGATGCACTAGTTCTGATACTGGCTGAAAGCTTTCACTTTACACTCATCTGTATAAAGAGTAAAAAAAACACAGCCTCTGTTTGCTTTTGCTCAAATGTTTAAAAAAAAAAAAAAAGTTGCAGTTTCAGACTCTTCCATGGGTCACAGGTCCACTCTTTTAGTTTAAAGTCATCACTAATAACTAGAGCATTGCCTGAAGAGTACCCGAAAAGTTGAAGTATAGATTATCAGGACCCTTTCAATAACATTTCTCTGTCAATGTGTGTGTTTTTTCTTAATTTCTTAACTATTCAGTGTGATTACACACACTAATATATACTTGCCACATCTAATTGTAACTTTTATTGTGATCTAATAGCTATTTTTTTTCAGTTCTTGATATTACTTTTGCTTTTTTAGTTCCAGAAAATGCACCTTTATTTTCTGAAAATTCCTCTGGGTCAAACCCTGAATGTGTCCAAGCTCTTTGTCTGTAAGTCTGTAAATCATATTAAGCTCCTATGATGTGGATCCTACATCTTGATTAAATCACAAATCTTGATTTGTCCACTTTTGTGAGAGGGATTGTTATTGGGGAATGTTTTGTTAAAAGTGATATCAACGGTGCAACACGGTTTTGATCAAAACACAACAGCAGGTGAAGAAAGTAAAAAACATTAACCTTTTGTAAATGTTCCTGATGGTTTATGGCTGCACATATTCTCTGAGTAAATGTGGCATTTCAAAGTAATCAATACTGTGCTTTGCTGTGTTGTTTCACTTCCGTGAAACATGCATCAATTCTACATTTATTGACTATATCTGAACAGATTCAATACAAACATTATTGGTATGTTGCTGCCCTCTAGCGGTGTTTTGGTGAATGGCTCTAAAATCACATTCTGGCTCAGATCCTATCATCTGCCACCAAAAGGAAAATTATGTCATGAGTATATTTAGTGGTATTTATTGGTTTAGTGACAGATAGTCAGATGAATCGCTACATACTCCCTTCTCTGCAGGTGCTGGGGCTTTCTCAGGGCAGCGTGAGTGACATGCTGTCTCGGCCCAAACCCTGGAGCAAACTGACCCAGAAAGGCAGGGAGCCCTTCATCCGCATGCAGCTGTGGTTACTGGACCAGCTGGGCCAGAGCCTCAGCCAGCCCCCGAACCAGGTCCACGCTCAGGGTGAGTCCAAAGTCACTTTGAGAAACGCACTGTATGAAACGCCTAATGCATGTCATTCTATTCCAGCTCATCTAGCTCCTCCGAGTTAATGTGAAAACATCTGTTATAAAAGGTATCTGTTATAAAGCTGTGCTCCAAATATTGTTTTTAGTCTTTATATTTCAGTTCTATTTAGTCATAAATGAGTGGATACTAAGGCTCACGAAAAGGTTATTTTTCACTGGATTAGGTTGAATTTCACAGTGAACATCCAAGAAACTTTGTGATAACATACTCTCTTGGTAATACTGAAATTAAATAAACAGAAATGATATTTGCTCTTGCAAATATATGCTCACACCTGGACAAAAGGATTTTGACAGAATATTCTCCAGGAATTATATGAATTTCTTGACAAGTTTTTTTTTTTTTTTCTTTAGTGGGAAAGTGTTGATACAGATTTAAAATATCTACAAATATCAAACATATTACTATATTTTCATCATGTAATAATGTTATATTTCTGTTTATGTAAATATGTAACATAGTTGATAAAGCCAGAATGCATAAAATAGTTCTACTGTAACTCGCAAAAAAAAAAGTTGTAAGTTGTAAAAGAATGAACCAGTTCGCCACATATTTGCACTGTACGTCATGATCAGAGCCTTGGATATGACAGTCGCAACACTTCTATAGACTCCTATTGTATAAAGTGGAGGGCGAAATATGGACCTACTTCGGGTTTATGGAGGGGCCAATAGTTCCAACATTGAGTGTAGTGGCGTCGAAACATATTAATTTCTATTGCAACTAATCTGGCAACTCCAGCACTAAGTTAATAAAATATCATCATCTTTCAAGTTATCAAGTGTATTTCCTATTGATTGGATTTCAGAAACATAAAATTAAGCTTTCTTCATTGTCTTTTTTTTTTTTTTAGACGTTACAAATTTCAACCAAATTTAGTTAAAAAAAAACAACAACAAAAAAAACATACAAATAATGAAATAGAATTCAAACTTGACAAATCCATAATTAAAAAAAAATATTTTAAACGGTGCATTAACAGTATGATTTTCCTCTCTTTTCCTCTCCAGATAAAAGCCCAGTTACAGCCCATTCGTCACCCTCCCCACCTCCCAGCCCGGCTGACAGCCACCCCAGTCCGCTGGTCGAACCGGTCAGCCTCTCTCTGGAGAGCAGCAAAGAGAACCAGCAGCCTGAGAACCTGGGTCTACCCCCCCACCCAGAGGGAGGGAAGTCCACTCCCAGCCTCATGGCCCTGCACCAGCCCACTAACCCACTGGGCATCCAGGAGCTGGTGGCCATGTCTCCAGAACTGGACACCTACGCCATCACCAAGAAGGTCAAGGAGGTCCTGACAGACAACAATCTAGGTGAGTCTGGGGTCTGCATTCAGCGGAATTCAGTTTGGTGATACCTTCACAAAATAGAATTCAATGTAACCTGTGATACTTCATGCATTTTTTTAATGGAAACGGGTAAAGAGGGAGCAATACATACTGCTCTTTACTTAAAAATAACATAATATTCCTTTTTTTATCCTCACAAATAACTTTAAAACGCTCTCATACACAACCATAACTCTCATTTTAACATAACTGTGGGTATAGGGAGCAATATATTGAATATAACTGATGTAATGCAGTTTATTCTGTGTATGATATAAATATTTTATCCTTTTATATATAAATAGATTCTACACAGAGCATTGCATCATGGTCAGTGTTTTACAGTGATTCTAAATGTGTTTTTTTTTAGTCCAAGGATTCCCCATGTACTGCTGAATGAAATCCATTCATTCACCATTTGTAGTAAATAAAAATGTATTTGAGGAATATTTAAAGCTGTAATATGAGTTTGTTCAATCATCACTTGCTATCGTATATCATTGCATTTCATTAAAAACTGTATTCACTTAGGAGGTCCATCAGTATTAATTTGTCTAAAATCACTTCTCTTAAAATCAGTCTCTGGGTTTTAACATTGCTGTCTAAAAAATTTAGTATGTTTAAATATTAAGTGTGGAAATCACTGCATTTCGGGTGGAGGTAGTTGGTATAAATACCCACATGTTTAATGTTGATGTACAAACGATAGGGAATGCAACTCAAAATCAGGGGGGTGTTATTATTGAATGAAAAGATTGTAATTTACAATTGACAGACAGTTGCCACTAAATTGTACCCATTGGCAGATCAGGTGTTTATGTGCAGGAATTGGTGTGTTGTATTTTGCATTCATTGTGAAATCAAAGTCTCACACTGTTTGTTTGTTTGTTTGTTGACAGGTCAGCGTCTTTTCGGGGAGACCATCCTGGGTCTAACTCAAGGCTCGGTATCTGACCTCCTCTCCAGACCCAAACCTTGGCACAAACTGAGTCTGAAAGGCCGTGAGCCTTTTGTCCGCATGCAGCTGTGGCTCAATGATCCTCACAACGTAGACAAGCTGAGGGCTATGAAGAAGATGGAGAAGAAAGGTGGGCAACAAGGTTATATTAGGCGAATTTTCCATTACTTTTTATTTTTGCTTGACCTTTTGTTTCAGTTCCACTTTAGTTTTATTGTGGCTCTTCTAGTTTAGTGTAGTTTTTTATTAGTAGTTTAATTTTAGTTTTTTGTTTTATGTGGTGTTTGTCTGGGCAAGATTCAAGAAGGTCAGAAAAGCTATTGTGCAATAAAAAGTCAACTTTTGCTGATATGATGCTAAAAATGAGGTGGTGCCATCTGCTGATGTAAAATTGGCACAACCATAGAACTGGAAGACTTTATATCCACCCAAAATACAAAGATTTGACAGGAAATAAATCTATGAAAAAAGAAACTGAAGACAGTTTCTCTATAATTTTAGTTTCTTACAATTATAGATTTTCAATTATTTTTGTAAAAACCAGGTTTTTTTCTGATTTCATTTAAAGTGATAATATGTAGTTTTAATATTCCAAACTGTCAACATCAGTCGCATACCAGAATAAACCACCAATAAATAAACCGTGTGTATCCACAGACTGTATCACTCAGTGAATAAAGTATTAGGCTTATTGTTTACACACATCTGTATTCTGGTATTATCAAGTTTTCTCCTTCAAAGTAAAACTTAGACACTTATTTTGACTCAAAATAATAGTGTCAACTGATAGTTTACATTATAGCTCTGTTAGATTGGCTCTGTTTTTAGACAGAAAACAGCCACAGTAAAATCGTTTAAGCAATGTCAGAACTGTCGCAGTGTAGTCTGAACTGTAGATCAACAAACGTCAACAAACATCCGATACATATCAGATATTTTGCAAATTGATGTCAGTCTGAACGGCCAAGTCGTATTTATCTGACCTTTTTCTGACCTGTTACAGAGAGGTGGTCACAGATATATTTAAACATTTTTCTTGTCTTTATAAAATTCTGAACAAAGTCTGTGTCAGTGAAGCTGCTAACTTCACTATCCCACCACTCCTGATTCCGACTCCACATTCAAATACTCTGTTGTACAGACGTAGCAGCCACAGCAAAAAACCTGGCTCTGCTCTTTTTTTAATCTTCTACTGAAAATTATTTGACTGGTGCTGACTTCGGTTCCAGACAAACTTTATCAGTGCCACACACACTGATACAAGAGGCCTCCGTATTTACTTCCTTAAACACAGTGCATTCTGTATGGTCCTCCATGACATCAGGACCTCTTCTGCGCATGCGGGTCACTTCAGGGTCACATTCTTCAAAACCTCAGGGTCACATACTCAAAACTGATAGAAGTCGCATTTAATTAGTAATATGAACGAGCACAGAAAAAAATCTGGTTTCATCAAAAAATCCGAATTGTGCTTTAAGACCTGCTTTGTGAACGTACAGTAGCCTAAGAGGTTTAGTCTACAGAGCCTAATTGGACTGATGGAGTGTAAAAGTCAAATTTCCAGCCTGAAAATCGCTTTCATTTGTTTACCGCCACAAACGTCTACCATGCTTCAACTACATAATAAAACTCATTCATGTAGAAGAAACGCTGCCATTTCAGCAAACTCCATTCTTTTCATTTACAGCTGTGTCCAGTGGAGAAAACAACAACATCGCTTCTAGTTTTTATCACGTCGTCCCTTTCTTTGACTCTTAATAGTTGTTTCTTAGTGACTCTCATCCGATCTGGTCACTTTCTGATGAGTGATGCTTGCCGCAGAACCAAAAGGGTGGAGCTGCGCCAGAGTCAGTCATGCCCACCAGTTCCAAAGAGGCATTTCAGAGCACCCGCTAATCTCTGCATCTATGGTGTCACAACTGCATTAAGATATAGGCTAGTTCTGAAAGATGGTGATGCAGGCTGTTTGTGAATTCATTTCTATCATATCACATGAATTACTGTTATAAGTTCATGTACTGGTATGTGATGGTGTAGGGGCCAGATGTACTAATTGATGGTGAGCCTTGGACAGCGGCATGTTAAGGGTCCACACTTGTTCAATAAAGCAACTAAAAGACTATGCTTTATGTCCTGATTCAATTCAGAATGCTCTGGCTAATTAAGCAGGTAGGCACACAACACTAACATCTGGCCTAAGTTGCCCAGTCAAATTTATGGAAGTCTACAGATTCCTAATCCGTTAACTGTTCATTTGGGATTATCATATTTCGCGGACCAAAATCATCTAATCCATAGTGTTAAAGGACATTATTAACCTCTGGCTCTCAGCACTGTCACGTGTTGGTAATGGATGCACGCTCTATTCATCATTCAGTGAAATAACGTAGTGTGTATTAATGTATGAAGTAGGTGTTTAGTGATCGAGGCCCTCCTCCAGTGTTCTGTGTTTTTAGTTTGTGTTCTCTAGTGGAGCAGGACAGATACTTTGTCACCATATTCGACAGTATTACTTTGTGAAAGAGAAATGACAAGTTAAGTAATGTTGTAACCTTGTATCTTGTGGCATAATTGTTTCTCATCCTCATATTCTGAGTGAGCTCCTCCAAGATCCCATTCATAAGGCACAAGGGGTTGATGAACAGTTTGATAAATATGAAAATGACGTGAATAAAGTGCTATGGCCTTCGCAGTTTGCAGAGCTAAACCAATTTTTTTTGTTTTGTTTGGTTTTTAAAAGAAAAACACACCTCAGTAGAGTAAGGCAGAGTTAGTATGTTCACCAGCTCAGCCTCTGGATTATCGAATCTACTGCTGCTCTGAGCATGCTGGCCCTCTGGAAGTCTACCGATGGGTGTGATTGAACCTATGGACTGAACCGAGGGAGGGATTGAACCTGGTTCAGCAGGCGTCACTGAAACCTAGGTGGTTCTGCAGCGAGCGCCCTCTCCTTTCTGATGCTTTGGTCAGTTTTCCACACTTAGAGACCAGCAGTGACTCATTACTCCCTCTAGTGGTCTTATAATTCCATTGGACCATCAGTGTACCAGTAAATACTGTTGATTCAGTTCTAATCTCCACAATCAAACAGTGGAATCTTTGGCAGAACTTCAGTGGTTTTTCTTATAAATTCTATTGATAATTTCAGGTCATTTTTAAAGAAGTGAAATAGAATAGAATAGAATAGAATAGAATAGGGCGACATGGTGGTGCAGTGGATAGCACTCGTCCCTCACAGCAAGAAGGTCCTGGGTTCGATTCCAACACCAGTCGATGGGAGTGGGACCTTTCTGTGTGGAGTTTGCATGTTCTCCCTATGTCTGCATGGGTTCTCTCTGGGTACTCTGGCTTCCTCCCACCATCCAAAGACATGCACTAATAGGTTAACTGGTTGCCCTAAATTGCCCATAGGTGTGAATGTGAGAGTGATTCTTTGTCTCTATATGTTCAGCCCTGTGATTAACTGGAGACTTATCCAGGGTGTACCCCACTTTTACTCATAAGTAGCTGGGATAGGCTCCAAGTGACCCTAGTGAGGATAAAACTGGTTCAGAAGATGAATGAAATAGAATAGAATAGGACTTTGCCATTGCACATATTTCAGAGCAACGAAATTTACTCCCAGCTACAACCAGTTGTACTGATGAAACACAGATGACCCACGCCCCGCTGAAAATAGAAATACAACATGTAAACTTTTAATGAAGACTTTTTCACTCATTTCATTAGTTTTTGTTTGTTTGTTCGTCTAAAGTATACTGTAAAGTCCCATATGACATCATTTGTCAGTGTTCTCTGTTTTCCTAACGCTGGGTCCCTCTGTCCTTCCCCTGTCCTCTCTGCAGCCTATCTGAAGAGGCGGTATGGTCTGCTCAGCACCGGCTCAGACAGCGACTCGCCCAGCACTCGTTCTGAATGCGTGAGCCCAGCCTTGGCTTCCCTGGACCTGTGTCCTTACAGTCAGGTGAAGAAGCCCCGGGTGGTGCTGGGAGCTGAGGAGAAAGAAGCCCTGAGGAAGGCCTACCTACTGGAGCCCTACCCCTCTCAGAACACCATCGAGATGCTGGCGTCCCAGCTCAACCTCAAAACCAACACGGTCATCAACTGGTTCCACAACTACAGGCCAGTCCACAATACAGTTTATCAAAGATGTAACATGGTTGAAAACTAAACCATAGGGACTACATTTGCATATAGAATAGAATACAATAGAATAGAACTTTGGTGTCACAGGAACAATGAAAATCAGTTTAGCAGCTCAGTTCAATTCAGCAGCAAAACACTTAGTGCATGGGTCAGAGCGTCAGAGCAGGGGAAGAGCGATACATCTAAAACATGCAGGATTGTGGCTCTTGAGGACCAGGGGTGGTGACTGCTGACTTAGTGTAAAAGGGACTGTATAAAAAACAAAATATCACACAGAATGTTAGGAAAATGTAGGAATGTGTAAAGCCACCAGAATAAAATATGAATACACATATGCTACTAAAGTATTACTAGAACTACTGAAATATACAAAAGCTAACTCTCTACTACAGATGAGAAATATGTACAAGTGGGATATATACAGGTAGCAAGGTACACATGTTGTGGAGTGGGTATGCTTTTAGACCTGATTTTTAAAAAAATAAATTAAAAATGTACCCTGCCTTCGCCCTAAGCAGCTGGGATAGGCTCCATGCGACCCCCGTGACCCTAGTGAGGATTAAGCGGGTATAGAAGATGAATGAATGAAAATAAAAATTCTGGATGCATAATTTGTAACACCTGCCTCTTCAAGACTTACTGATGCATAATTATTAATAGAGACTCTTTGCCTTTGTATTTAATAGTATGACCAATCGTTTTAGTTTTATTGGTAGATTCATTCCTCCTGTTTGAAGTGTTTCTCTCAGATAAAACAAAACTGTAGGCTGCAGTGAAGGGCAGCGAGTGTCATAAAAGTGTCGCCAGAGACAAAGAACAGGCACAAAGAACTTAAAATTAAAAACAATAATACACTTTGGTAGGAACACTACCTGGACACAAAGTATTTGTGTGTATTTGAGGAGTTCTGTGTAAAAATGAAAGAAAACTCAAAGGTGCTAGACTTCATCAGGGACTTGAAACGCATCAAAGTTTATTTTTTGAGTTTAATGCGATTATACACTGACAACAAAAGCATTTTAAGTGTTTAAAAAGAGATTTCCTCAGAGTTTTCTTGGATTTTCGGAGATAAGGGCTAGTTTCAGGACAAGTCCAGGCCCACTTTCATTTCACGTTGTGCTACAGACTTTCCTTTTTGCACCACAAAGACTTTAAGATCTGAAAGAAAAAACATAAATTAAACATATACAGAATTGCAGCATGAGAGAAACAGATATGAGAAGTAAAATTGGTACTTTTTTGTTCAGTTAGACAAATCATTAAATGTTTTATTACAGCAGCAGAAGTAGAGTTTGGCGTTGAGCCTCAGACCTCATCACTTCCCACTGACACATTTGCATATAGATATTGTAGAGTGATTAATACCATCTTCCCTTTCTGGAGTCTACAGGTGAATTGTGGGATATGTGGGCTAACTGCAGCGATGAGGGAAAGTTAGATTTTCACTTGGAGGTTCCATTTGGTAGATGATGTATCTGTTTAATTGCACTGCATCATGTATTACTGGGTTAGATTTGCGTTGCACTGAATGAAATTGTATCTCAATCGTGCCACATAAGTGGTCGCTTCATATTTTTCTTTAGCGTATCCCATCAGCCTCAGAGATGTAGATTCAGATTCATTCCTTTATCCGCATCTCAAACCGTGACACTTGTGTTTATCACGCCGTAACAAAACTCCAAGATAAAACCAACCACTTAGCACTAATGCAGGTGATGATGTCGTGTTTCTGTTCATTGATTTTAAAAAAAACAAAAAAAATCCATTAGGAACTTAAAATAGCTATGGCTAAATCTGCAGGCAGTATACTTATTACCAATAATATAAGCACGGAGTAAAAAAGCAGTGAAGAAGCTTCAAAGGTCAGTGGATAGAGAGAAATAATCCCAGAAATTGATATTATGCAGTGAGGGATTCTCTGAGATGTTATACCAAAAAATAATTTAAAATATTGTAAGAACTAGAATTCTTATTTAAAAATTAGGTGATTTTTGTCTATGTTTATTTTGATTTTGCTTTTTTCTTCATTTGTGTTATTTTTGGTTTACAAACATGAATTTCATGGATTTCTGAGGGACATTTATTGAAGTAATTTATTTAATTTTATGTTTGTTTGTTTTTTTCTTTTTGTTGTTTGTATCTACATATGTTTGCCATCATTTGGTTTATTTATTGTTTTGTTCACTTAGAGAAGTAAAAAAAAATTAATTTAAAAAAAAATGTAGGAGTCAGTCACAGGGAAAACTGCCATCCAAACATGGCCAAATTTAAAGCATGAATAAAAGATGAAGTGAATGAATGAAAATAAAATAAAGATGGGGAATCCAATGTCATTTCATACCATTATGGAAAAACTGAAGTAGTTTTCCAGACTTCCTTGTTGGAGGCAGGGCAAGGAGTAGAGCAGTAGAGTTATGTCCATGTCACTTTGACAGTAATCACAGCTGTCAGTTACATATTTAACCCTCCTACCCATCTGAAAACACCTGTGATTAGCCAAAATCTGTGTCACAGAGTAGACTTTTTTTATGGCCTGAAGACATTGGCAAACCAAAAACGCTCCTCTTCTGTCCCAGACCACTTGAATTACTGTGTACTCGAAGGTAATTATAGAATTTTTGCCCCTAGATGGTTGAAAAGTAAAGTACCGAGAACTGTGACTTTAATATTATTTCTGTGAAATATGGGAACGTGCACACTGAAAGAAATGTTTCATTGAAGCCTGTTGAAAATAAAATGACCATCCTTTCGACTAAAAAGCCTGTAATGGACATGCCAAACGCTGACCTTTTCCTCTTTTTAATGGCCACAATAGAGCACAGGCAGGTGGGGATATTCATTTGGTTGCAATCTGAAACCTCACCACTAGATGTCACCAGAACTAACCTTTTAAAAGTGTCAAAACCATCTAACGGCAGTATTTTTGTGCAGGTCCCGGATGCGGCGGGAGGTGCTGATGGAGGGTCTCCCAGATAACGACACAGATGCTGAACACCTCAGCTACTCGCCGTCAGTGACACGGAGCCCCCACTCTGACGGAGAGGAGAGGAGGCTGCAGCAGCCCTCAGGACACATCCACTCCAGCCATCCTCTCAGCACCAACACCACTCTGCCTCATGTCAAGCAGGAGGCGATGGACAGGGAAGACGAAGGCGACGAGGGGCGGGACAGCACTGGGAAACAGTCGAGAGTTCAGTGTTTTTCCACAGCGGTTCAATTTCCGCCGTTAAAAAGTGAGCAGGAGGACTCTGGATGTCGCGAACCTCGCTCGAGGCAGGAGGAGGGGGTAGGCGGCCAGACTCAGGGGCTCTACCCTGCCTCCATAGACGGACCCCAGAGGGCCAACCAGTCCAGGCATGAGGGGGAAGACTCCGGAAAGTCCCCCGTTGACCCGGTCAGCTTCAAGGCTTCGTCAGAACCGTGTCGCAGCAGCCTGGAGGTCTCCCTCAACTCCCCGTCGGCTGCGTCCTCACCCGGCCTCATGATGTCAGTCTCTCCTGTCCCATCCTCCTCCGCTCCTATATCACCATCTCTGCCCAACCCACCCTCAACCAGCACCAATCACAGCCTGGACCCCAACCCGCTGCCCCCCTTCCAAAGCCCCAAAATGAACAGAAGCACTCAGAGACGCAATGAAAAAATGGCCAACCTCAATAACATCATCCACAGGTTAGAGAGAGCAGCCAATCGAGAAGAAACACTGGAGTGGGAGTTTTAAGCCCCCGTTTACTTGTATGTAGTCTTGATGACCCTTGCGGCATGCAGGAGAGTCTCAAACAGAAGCTTCCGGAACACGTGGAGTGGAGCCTGGCTCCAGAAGGCCTGTCCTCAGACTCATAGCAAATGGGAATGCACAGTTACACATATGGCTGAATTCCCTACAAGAACTTAAAGAATCTAAAAAAGTTTATAAATGTGCATTTTTTTCTTTTTTTCCTTGTCCTTTTTTTTTTTTTTTTGATAATGCATACTTCTTTGAAATATATGTGACAGCACTAGCTGTTGTTTTACCTATTGGACTTGACATGAAGACTTTTGCAGCTATGGTGTCATAAAATGTACACTGAAGTTCTGTAGATTGCCACTGGGTGAGATTAAAAAAAGACCCCTGTCTTAAGCCATTAAAAGCACTATAACTATTTGAAAAGAGACATTGACCAAATTTGCTACTTTTTGAATAGCAATTTTTCAGATTTTGTCTGTAAGACTGGACAGTTTAAGTCAAGTAACATGAAATCCTATTACTGACTGAGGGATAGTCCTTTAAGACTCTAAATATTCAACATCTTGTATGTACTTAGTTTCTTGGTGATATGTTTTGAAATATTTGTAACTCACACGTATAAAATGTGGTTGTACATGTTGTAGAATTGTCTGCAATAGCCTTCTCTAAACCTGATGTAGCATGGTACTCACCTGACCCTGTTATCCTCTGTAGTTAGTCACCTGTGGTTATATTTGAGCGAAAACACGAGAAAAAAAAAAGTTTAAAACCCTGCAAAAAATAAGAAAAAAGGAAACGTTGAAACCTAATGAGTAGTTTAGTGTTTTTTGTTTTCTCTTTCCTTTGAATAATCCTTGAGGTTTACAGTTTAGGGCCCTTGTGCTTGTGGTAGTAAGTGAAACATTCACTACACAAGCACAGTTTACATTATTTCTTTCAGACTTACCTCTCTGACCCTCTAAGGCACTGCTTTCTCAGACTGTAACGGGCCAAGACACAGGACACCTGGTTTACCTCAGATTATGTTGACGCACATCATGCTATGACCACGCGTTTCATTCTTATGCATAAACATGACCCACAATTATTTGAATAAATGGAGGGAGAATATTCCGTATCATGCCTCAGATGTGAAGAAGCAAGGATGAAGACGGTGGAAAGATGTAATGAACGGGACAATTAAGTCTGCCGCTGTTTGGAGAGACAGGGAGCGAACGATTAATCTGTTTGTTTTATGAACACCTGATCGAGCGCACTTTCTCTAACGGGTGTCATTTACTGTAGCAGGAATGATGCGTAAAACACCTCAGCCTGGAAGCTCTGAGACTGTTTTAAGCTGCGTATTTTTCAAACAGTCGCTGTGAACGTTGTGAATTTGCCTCCTATGAGATTGAATCTCAGTGTTTGAGCGCATGATACACAGGGTGCGACCCCTCGACGACATGAAAACATTCGATTTGTAAGTACACTATATTCAAGAACACAAAAAGGTTACAGGTATCCCCTCATATTATCTTTGACCACTTGTGTATTGTGTCTGTAGAAGTTTCTTTGTCATGCTTGCAAAATGTTCTTTATGTATTTTGCCTCTGTTTTATACTCAGAACAGTTAACTAGATATTCAATACCTCGTGTATGAACTACTTACAGCACTTAGATTTTGATAATTGTGAGGACTCAAGAAAATTTCAGATATCAACATTATCCTTACTTAGTGTCCACAAGTCTTTGCCTTTACTGTATCGTTGAAGTTGGTAGTAAACACTTGCACATGTCTACATAGTTCAGAGGACTTGGATTGTATTATGTAGAGATATATATTACACGATTACTAAAAATAATATCTTACATTCTTGGAACAAAATGTGCTGATTATATTGAAATAGAGTGTACAGATTTAATAAACCAAACCCATTCAAGCCAGTTCTGGTCTGGCAAGCTTGCCCACGTTTTAGACCTTCTCTCAGGGTAGTCTTGCTTTTTAAAGCTTTACTGAAACAGTTGCTCTCATCATTGGTGGTTGATGACTACGATAAAGCATTATGTGGTGTTTGAGAATGCTCCGTTATATATTAAATGGACCTGTGGAAGTTGTATGTATATGGGAATTGCAACTTTTACAGAAAGCAGGGGGTTGTCGGAGAGTAGTTGCTGTTTTGTAATTCATTACACGGACGTGTCAAAGTACAGTGCTGGTTGGAACTACCACAATGAGGCTAATGGGTTGCATTTTTGAGATCAGTAGACTTTGCTCTCTAAAATACTGTTTTTGTTTCTCTTGGAGCCACAGAAGATTTCTCTCTGGTTTTCGTACCACCATTTTTTGTGCATAATATACTGTATGATTAGAAGTGGCATTTCTTTTGTGGAAAATTTCATTGTCTTACATGGTAACATGGACATATGACGGAAAAAGAAATGTATTTACCCAGACCATTATCTTTTCATGTAAAGCTCATCTCATTGTTTTGCATGCGAATCCATCCTGGTCACATGAAAAGGGATAGACTGTGTTTTTGTGTTGTTCTTGCACAGGGACATTAAATCAGCACTTCAGTCTTTTTTACATCAGTGAAGTCCATGCATGGTGCAGCTGATAAATTTGGCTCTCACGATATCATCATGAAACCAATCAAATCAGAACCCAATGAAGACCCAGGAAACATCACAAGGAAATACTTAAAATGAGGTTTTTTGTGCCATATCATTTGCCTCATGCATTATACCACAGGAATAATGTCATGTGGTAAAGTGTGATTTGTAAGGGGTGTAGGGCTTTTTATAGCAAAGCAAAGCTTTTTCTAAAAAGAGCCCACACTTAAGATGGTTTTATTTTGTAATTGACAATTGTCACTAAATTGGTTGTCGAAATTTGAATGATTGTATTTAGACTTAATATGAAACATGACTCTGACACTGAGGGTTTATCACAAAGAAAATAGTTGTTTTTCATTTGAAAGTCAGCTGTGAGCCAATAAACAGAAGTGTCCTGCAGGCGTATGGTAACTGTCTGAGACCTCACATGTCAGGCTGTTAAACATTAAAGACTGGACAAAGGTATGCCAAGCGTCTTGGAATTGAATTTGCATATGTAAGCCATCATTCAATACATAATTGTTTAAGACTTTGCTGTGTTGTGTTTTTATTTCTTGTATTTGTGGAATTACTGTCTTTGAAAGTTTGCAATGTTCACAAACTGCATAAGTTAACTTTAGTTAGATGTGCCTCACAGAACATGGTTAAACGGGTTGTTATTCCAAACTCTCAACAGCAGGGGGATGTCTTGGACCAGAATGCACCGAAAACTACCAAACCCACCAAACACTACTGAGCTCACTGTTCACTCACATCTGGATCGAGGTTTCTTCATCGAGCACTTGGTGAAATTACAACTGTCTTATAATCTTCACATGCTGTGTCCGCTGATAGTTTACATTATAGCTCTGTTTTTAGACAGAAAACAACCACAGTAAAACCACAAATCTTTTTTTTTTTTTTTTTGTACCGTTTGTGTTTTCAGTAGCTGCACGAAAGATCTGTTTGGAATCTAACAAACAAGGTCAGAACTGTTAGTTTAGTCTGAACAGCGAATTAACAAACTGCAACTGAGAAAGGTTAACATCCCATAATTTATACCTTCATAAGCCTCATAATCAAACTCACCCACATAGAAGAAACGCTGTCATTTCAGCATCAAACTCTATTCACTTTTGGAGCTTTGAGGGTGCTGTGCAGAGATGTATAGTAACAAAGTAGAACCACTTAAGTATTGTACTTAAGTACTAAAATGCAGTATTTGTACTTTTTTGGAGTATTATTTTTT
>JAQQZY010000029.1:13376374-13393545 GCA_030068375.1 Ostorhinchus rueppellii
CTGTAAAAAAAAAATTGTAAAACTGTAATTAATACTTTCCCTGGAGAGCTGAATTGAAAAACAAATTATTTTTTTTGTAATACAGGAAATGTGAATATGTTCTTCAATTTGTTGCAGATGGTACATGTGTTAATTATGAATGTTTCATATTTTCATGTGCCATGACCCAAAAAATTGTTACAGATAATTAACATAATATTCTACATTAAAACATCATTAACCTCATTTCATAATTGCTTAAGTCGTATTTTTGGCCAAATCTGTGTAACCTTAGTTTCATAACACTGCTACTTAATTTTACTCCATTGGCTAAATCCTAAAAGATCTGACTTCATGCTATGCTAATTATGCTATGGAGCTAACAGTACCACACTACTTTACTTTGTCATAGTACAACAGTAAGTACAATGATTTAAGTCAAAGGTTCCAACCAGCTCTCATTTCTTTGTCAGACTGATTTCTCTAAAAATATGAGAGCAAATCTTGTCCTGCCTCCACAGGCACCTGAGCACAGGGGCTGTGATTGCCCGATGCGGTCAGCCAGAGGTCAGCTGGTGGGGCTGGAGGAACGCCGATGACGAGCACCTGGTCCAGTCCATCGCCAAAGCCTGTGCTGTGGATGGCAGCTCCTGCAAACACCTGCCCAATGGCAACTACACCAACGGCTCAGAACTGACTGACACTGACTTTGGTTAGTGCCTCATCCTTTACTATTTCACCACTGACTTACTGTACACACCTGCACTCGTAAACAAATGGCAGCACATGGGTGCTGTCTATGCTGAGGTAATGCTATCTGAGTGAATTTGCAGCAGACTGTTGTGCAATCTGGCCTGTTGAGGCTCGTCTAATCAGCAGACACAGCAACTTTGTACAGCAGATATTGTCTGAAGGATACGTCTCCTTTGCATCTTGTTTTTAATCTCAGCCATATCTTCCACTCTTTCGTGGGACTTTTATGGCCTCAAAAAATGCAAACATTAAACCAGTCTCACAGCAGGGTAAACAACATGAAATAATTGTATTGCTTTGCATTTATAGGACTCCTCTTATTCATTATTACCTTCTTTGTGAACACATAAATTGAGACTTACAAAGGCTCATCTGTTTCAGAATCTTCCATGACCAACAGCTCTGAGGTGGAAACTCTGGCCATCCAGCCTCACAAGTTACTGATCCTGGATGCACGGTCCTATGCTGCTGCTGTAGCTAACAGGGCCAAGGGAGGAGGCTGTGAATGCCCAGGTAGGTCTTCTCAGTTCAATCCCTGGGCTCCAGCACAATTAGGTCAACCGGTTCTGTGGATTCAGCAGCTCTGTTAACACTAAACACAATTGTTCTCCAGGCTAAAATTACAATCTCCCCCAGGTTTTGTTAACCTTTGATTTACTGCTGTTCCAGAGTACTACCCCAACTGTGAGGTTGCGTTCATGAGTATGGCCAACATCCACACCATCCGCAAGAGTTTCCAGTCTCTGCGTTTCCTCTGCACTCAGATGCCTGATCCAGCTAAGTGAGTGTTTTTTTTTGTTTTGCCTCCAGCAGTGCCTCCAGCTTCACCCAGCTACTACTCTGCAGCTCTGCAGGCTCAAACTATTAAACTTAGAAAGAAGTCCCAAGCAGTGCTGGAGTAACTAGAAGTAATACAGCAGCAGTAGTAGTAGTAGTAGTAATAATAATAATAATAATAATAATAATAGTGAGGGTGTAGTTACAACTGTGTAGCTGTTGGCCAAACATCTGTGCCTGATTTTAGAACGTCTGGCCCAGCCCCGAGTGGAGAATCGTTCCATCTGCTCTCCTACATATGACAATTCAGTGATTGAAGCAAAAACTGGATTAAGTGAAAGCAGGGAAGAGGGTTTGAAAGATCAGATTAAGACAAACAGACACAGAAAAATTTTCTAGATCTTTGCTCTGTGTTTTATGGGGTGATGCATGTTCTTACTCACTGCCCTCATTACCGAAAGCTAAAAGAAATGAAACCACTCTACATAATAACTTAATTTGTCATGTCTGTGAAATCTCATCTGTCAAAGGAAGTCCTTTCAGAAGCCTGTCTGTCACAGACAACCCCGGCATGTCATTAACCATGTAGAATAATAACCCAGATTATATAAGTCAAGTGGAACATTAACTGATAATTAAAGCAGGTCAGGGTGCATACATCACTACTGCTGCTTGCGTAATGTTTAGAAACAGAATGTTATAAGATGTGACCTACTTTATTTCAGTTTATGAAAGGCTTACTCCAGTTAACATAAAGCTGTGCAAGATATAGTTCGGCAATCAGAGGACAAAAAGAACTACTGCTAGATCGCCAGCTAATAAAATTGTAATTGCTGGTAAAGTTGCCTGCAGATACCAACATTTAACTTTTATTTGAGTCCTTTCTGAATAGCTGGCAATTGTTGGGGGGGTTACTGAAAATGGCAAAAATATAGGGAAAGATATTCTGTTTAAGTACAGTTAGGCATGTATTTCCTTTTTAAATTAAGTGATAATCCATAATGGGCATTTATTCAGACCTCTCCAATGAAACTACTGGTTGGATTAATTTCAAATGTTTTGATGTGTCCTCAAGACAATGTCTACAAAGTTTGTTCACAGTAGAGATATTTTGATTTTCTAACAAATTTTTGGAATATGAAAATATTGCCTTTACTTATAATGGGCCATATTTTGGTTGCTTTTAACATGGAAATGGTTATAGATATCAGTATAGTTACAATGATGAAAAGTCAAGCATGGATTTTCATTTAATTACTGGAGTTATGGGAAAAGGGAAAGTGAAAGTACCACCCACTTTTATTAGGAGATTGATCTCCGGCAGCAACACCACAAAACTCGAATATAGTGGCAGAACATGACGACTTTGCCAATTCAAGTTGTTACTGATTCTTGATGGAGGAAGCCTGTGAACAACAGGACCACTGGTCCTATTTTTAAAAATTTTTTTATTTAGTTTTTAATATTTTGGACTGTTTGCTCCCACAGCTGGCTGTCTGCTCTGGAGGGCACAAAGTGGCTGCAACACCTGTCTTTGCTGCTGAAGGCGGCACTACTCGTTGTGAATGCTGTGGACCGTGACCACAGGCCTGTGCTGGTGCACTGCTCTGACGGCTGGGACCGCACCCCTCAGATTGTTGCTTTGTCCAAACTGCTGCTGGATCCGTACTACCGCACTATAGAGGTACAGATTCTCATTTCATTATCCGATAATCAACTTGGTTAGTGAACAAAAAGAATGTCACTTACTTCATGTATGATCTTGTGACAGGGCTTCCAGGTTCTGGTAGAGACTGAATGGCTGGACTTTGGCCATAAATTTGCAGATCGCTGTGGTCATGGAGAAAATTCTGAAGACCTGAATGAACGCTGCCCCGTCTTCCTGCAGTGGCTGGATTGTGTTCACCAGCTGCAGCGACAATTCCCGTGCTCCTTTGAGTTTAATGAGGCCTTCCTGGTGCGTGCTTCAGTCTGCTCAGATCAAATGTCTCAGCACTTTTAATGAATAAGTGGAAACTACAAATCTATAGGTCATGTGTTCACGTTTCAGTTTCCGGTTGTAAACCCCAAATATGCAGTTGTCATCTGGGCGTGTTTAGTGCAAGTCCCATTATCATACCTGAAGTATCTGCAAGCCTGTACATGTGTTTTGTTTTTGTGCAGGTAAAACTGGTGCAGCATACCTACTCCTGTCTTTTCGGCACCTTTCTGTGCAACAGCGGCAAAGAGAGGGAAGACCGGCACGTTCAGGAGAGGACCTGTTCAGTCTGGTCACTCCTTAGGCCAGCTAATCGCACACTGAGGAACATGTTGTACTCATCACACTCCGAAACTGTACGTTCACTTGTCTGTTATGAGGCTACTTTTCGAAAGCAGCTGGTTTGGGTTGTTCTAGTGGAACTATAAACCTACTACAAAGCCATTTGATCTGTGTTGGCATTTGGCTAATGATGATGATTACTCAAATTCTTCAAAATGGTCCAACAGTTCTTTACAAACATCATACCAAGGAAGAAAATTGTTCAGAATAAATGACCAAAACATGGTGTTAAATCTCTTCACGCCTACCTCTGCCAGTCCTGTGCATCCAGACGTCCCAGTCAACACCCTCAGAAGAATTATGGGAAAGATTAACCCCAGAGCAGCGCATTTAATAATGGCTCTAGAATGATTTAAGAGACCTTTCACCATCCTTTGTGAAGTGAATTTTTGCGGTGGTTGTTTGTTGTTGTTTGCATAACTCTGAGGTGTTGCTGCCAAATCTGTATTCAAGTTATTTTCCATTCAGGAGCTACATCTGAAAGCTTTACACTATTTTATTTGAGAAATTCTGTATTTTGGTAAGAGGTAAAACATTTGCCACATTAATATTTCAGTGTGGTGTAGAATCATGATTTTCCAAATTCTTATCAATCGCTCACTGTTCATTTCCTGCTCATTACTATTTAGTATTATTGGAGCTGGGTACCAGATTCACAGATGGAGCAGAATCTTTCCCTGTGTGCTTCAGCCTGAAGTTAATTTTGCACCTGTTGTTGCAGGTTCTCCACCCCGTTTGTCATGTGCGTAACCTGATGCTGTGGACAGCAGTGTACCTGCCAAGCTCCTCCCCAACCACCCCATCTGATGACTCCTGCGCCCCCTACCCTGTGCCTGGTTCCAACCCTGAGGATGCACCCCTGGGCAGGTGAGCCTGCCATGCTGGCTCCGAACCCCCCCCACTTCCTCTGTTGTGTAAGACAAACCTAGTTCAGGGCTCAAATTGAGACGAAGCCCGGCTAGTTTGACTGTGAGGGTCTGATCAACTCAAAGATAATGGATTATAATTATATCCTGTATTCGTCATGTTTCTCATGACCACTATATCATCTTGGGAGAACAAGATATTCTTCATCTTAAAGTTGACATTGTTTTTAATGAAGCCTTTGTCTTTGTTAAAGCTGACATTTTGATTGATGTGTTAACCAAACATTTTGTAATGATTATGTGTACAGCTGAAGAGTGAATTATAGGGTGCCAAAGACTCTGGGCGATTATGTAATATTCTGTTTTGTTTTGCATAATTCTTCAGACGCACAAAGACTCGCTCCTTCGACAACCTGCCCAGTGCATGTGAGCTGGGAAGCTCGCTGGCTCCTAACCGGCGCTCCAGTGACCCAAGCCTCAATGAGAAGTGGCAGGACCACCGGCGCTCTCTGGAGCTCAACATGGCTGTGGGGCCAGAAGGAGGGGGGAACCAGGATCAGGATGTGCGGCCCAATGGAGTTGGGCCTTACCCAGACACGGTGGACTCAGAGCTGGATGACAGCCCACAGCCCCAGGACTCAAACACTGAGCTTGAACAGGGAGCCTCCATGACCCCTGAAACAACAGGAGAAGAGTCTGAGGAGGTGGAGCTCTCTGTGGCTGTGGGAGTGGCTGAGGGCCAGATGGAGAACATTCTCCAAGAAGCTACTACGGAGGAGGCAGGAGCTGATGCTCAGAGAGAGGGTGGTGTAACTCAAGTTGACAAGTCTGACACAGAGGTTAAGAAAGATGCAGAAGTGGAGGAAGATCAGAGTCCTAGGGTCAACAGGACTGAGGTCCAGATAGAAGAGTGTGCAAATGGACACCTTCCAGAAAATGATATAGAAGATTCATCATTTCCACCTCTACCTGCAGAGGATCTCGTGGATAAAGTTGTAGAGAACTCTTCTGAACAAGAGGGACTTGCACATGGGTCCGTTGAGTCTGGTTCAGATGTACCCAAACAGCTGGAAACCCACAGAACTTTAACAAATGGATTCATAGACCGGTCACCCGAAGAAGAGTTGGGTGCAGAGAAGGAGCCCTGCCCTGACTCTGACAGAGTTGTCTCTGAGACTGTGGAGCTGGTGGATAAAAAGGCCTCTCTAATGGAAAGCTCCACAGAGACTTTAACAGAGGAGGCTTGCAGCAGACTGGAGCTCTCAGCACAGCTGCCGGTTTGTCTGAGCAGGCTACCACCCTGTTCAAGGAAGGAGAAAGGAATAGAAATGGGTGAGCACGGCTCCACCAGAACTTTAAATGGAGGGACCAAGCGGCCCTCTGTCAGTGCCTTTCAGTCTGTGAGTACAGACCTCAGCAGGGATGGTGTTTGTAATGGTGACAGCGCTGAAGGTGAACCCTGCGCAGGACCTCACTGGACCAAAGGGAATGGTGAACGGGCTCCCTTTAGTCGACAGATTTCTCTAGCAAGCTGCAACTCTCTCATACTCCACCAACGGGGTAGCTGCTCCCAGCACCGCTGCTGTCATGCCCTGCTGGCCCGGGCTGCAGTCAGTCCAGAGCAGCCGTCCCGCAGTCACCTGGATGATGATGGGCTGACGCTGCACATGGATGCCATCCAGCAGAGGTTGAGGCAGATTGAGGCAGGACATCAAATGGAGGTGGAAACTCTGAAGAAGCAGGTGCAGGAGCTGTGGAGTCGCTTGGAGAATCAGCAACACATTGGCTCCCACAGGATCAATGGAGACATGGGAGATGAAGTGGTAAGAGACTAATTGCTTACAGTGTTAATTGAGTGGTCGTCCTCTACTTGGGGTTAAGGAGCTCCCAGAACCATTTCCTTCAGACACATTTTCAACAGAAGTGTCGTATTTTCTGTTGGTGAGCAATTGGATCGCTGCATGAGATTTTACAGATTTACTCCATTCTTTCCAAAACTCCTCAAACTCTCAGGCTGCATAGGGATCAGATGTGAACTGCCTTTTTCAAGTCAAGACACACATTCTCTTTTTGATTGAGGTCTCGGCTTTGACTTTGCCACTCCAGAACATTGACTTTCTTGCTACCTGTGCTGTCAGCTCGAAGACAGCGTAACAATGCCCTTATGCTATTTTCAGACCCTTTTGTTGTTTGTTTGTTTTTGTTTTTTTTTAATACAAAATTGTGAGGTAGAATGAAGGTGAAGTGATTCAGTTTACTCACTGTATGGACAAAACCTTCAAATTGTCTTATCAGCCTGATGAGTGTCTGTTTGATTCTGATGGTGTGTTTCTCTTCATGTAGACCTCAATGATGGACTCAGAGTTCAACCTGGACGCAAACTGTCTGTCACACTGCAGCACAGAGCTGTTCTCCGAGGCCAGCTGGGAGCAGGTAGACAAGCAGGACACAGAGGTTAGTACTCAGATTGGGTGCCTTTATGAGCTTCACATCCCTCTCTGTGTGGGATATGGTGACTGTGGTCTGATCTACATGTGTAAATCTTTCAGGTCACACGCTGGTACCCTGACCACTTGGCAGCCCAGTGTTACGGCTGTGAGAGCACGTTCTGGCTCGCTACCAGGAAACATCACTGCAGGTAAACACAGGCTCAAACCTGACGATGCTATTAGCTGCAGCATTATCAGTTCACTACCCCTGGGGCTGTAGAGGCTTAAAGACCTTTTCCTTAGTTTTTCAGTTTTATTTTGATCGGACCCACTGTTTTGTGCCACAGTGACTAGACTGAGGTTTTGAATTCCAGCTCCATCTGCATAAATCACAACTAATCACCCATGACATGAAAGCTCAAACACCTTATAAGTGGGATTTTAAACCTGAACAATTCAGTTTGTAACTGACTACTTTCTACACATTCTATTTCATTTTGGATTCTTCCATTAGTACATCATGTACTTGCACTGTGTTACTCCAAACAGTCGTTGGGTACTCACCAGAGATGACTGCAACATACAATTTTCACTGAATTTGGGAGGAGGGACCATCATTTGATGATTATTGCCTGACATAATATCCGCCTCCTTTACTCTAAATTTGGTTTTACTACAAAATGAACTTGCTTTATTTCACATAAGGTTATTTCTTATCTGTCTACACTGATGATGTGGGATGTCCTTTTTAAATCTATTATTAACAAGGATAGTAGCAAACAATTTTGAAGGTTGGTCCCTACTCTCGAAATGACTATGGAAAATTTAACCCTTCCTGCACTCAGTACTCCTCTTTCTGACTGTTGCCCTTTCTGGGTGCCACCGGTGCACTACATTTGCCATCATTGATAATGAGCCTGTTTACATGACCATAAAAGTCCTATAATTGGGAGTAATTGGATAATTCTAGTAATCAGATCTGACGCACTTAAGAATTGCAATAATGGAAAACCGTGGTTTAGACACTCCAGTCCATTAGCAGATTTCTTTCAGAGTACTTGTATACGTAGTGACAGACTCAAACTTCCTGTTGTCTTCTGCTCACGTTTGACTATTTAACATCCATTCTCTTGGATTTTAATTGTTTTCACATGCACAGACGTAATAGAAGGAAATAAATCTGAATATATTGTATACACAGAGGAAGACAAAGGAGTAGTGGGGAGAACTTTAGGTGTGTTAATTCAATTTCTCATAACCAGATAATTGCTGTTTTCTGATTAAACCTATCCGATTATCCTGTTTACATGGTCACTTCAATAATCTGACAACTCTAGAAATCATATAGTGATCCGTGTATTTGTGTGCATGTAAACCGGCTCAGTGTTAACTTCACTGCTTAAACCGAAAGTGTAAGCAGAGAAGAATACAAACCCCAAGACAGTGCTAGCCTTCATAAATTCCTTTGTCATTTTATTAATCTGTTGAGCAATGTTGCACCACATGAAACTGACTTCATGTTGAATATCAAGCTTATTATTGCACACAGACTTGGAGGGAATATGCTGTGTAGAATGGCTAGATGAATTTTCTGCTTCATTCAGCTGCTGGTGTTTGTTTTCTGGTGTTATCATCATTTCCTTGTGTCTCTCTTGACTTCCTCTTCATGCTGTTATCAGGGTTTGTCAGGTTAACCATTGAATGACAAAAGTGAGAGTAGGTTGTTGTGTAAAAGTCGAGTGTTTCAGCAGGCAGTGTGTTAAACATGTTCAGGTAGTTCTTATCCATTGTCTGCCCCTCTCCTCTACAGTGGCAGGGAGCCTGTCCAGGAGGTCTGGTGAGATCCGGCTCCTCTGTCCCCCCACCCCTGCTCCCGCACCCCTTACGTTTTACCCTAACCCACCATAGCTGCACCTCCCTCCCTCTAATCCAAACCTACCTTGCCCTCATGCTCCTCCCCCCCTCTTCACCCGCTGCACCTTATTTCCCCATCATCCTCCTCTAGTTCCTGGTTAGCTCCATATAGCAGCCTCTAAGAGAAAGCACCATGATTTTTTTTTTTTTTTTTTCCTGAGATGTATTGACTTGAGTGTGTGTCCAACAGCAGCACTGAGTTTCCATTTCAGAGGTTTTCAGCTGGCTGCCACCATGAGCACGGTGCTGTCAGGAGAGCTGGGATTGGTCGAGGGCTCAGTTACTTTTACCTTAAACTCAAAACAGTGAGACCTCTTCAATCTCAACCCTCTTCCTGTCAAAAGCACAACAGCAGCACCCTGCCTCCTCTGCACCTTGTGACACACACCCTGGACAAGGCTGTGCGATATAACGATAGATGTCTTATGATGATAGAAAAATGTCAATCAGTACCAACAGCATCAAAGTGACTTCAAGACTTAACTTGAATTATTGACTGTGATTTTTCATTGATCCCACTTCATATACTTAATCATTATTTGAATCTATTGGATTGCAATGTGTTGTCCAAAGGTTCTTCATCTTTTTCTGGCTGTCAGCCATTCTGTCGGCCACTTTTGGATGGCACCTAAATGAATCATTAACAGACGTACAAGAAAGTGAATGTAATGCACAACGATTTCGTTCTGATCAGCCAGGACAAGACAAAGACTTGAAAAATTGGTTTTGTCTATAGATGTAGTTTGAAGAGTGACTTGGATCATAAATTTAAAATCCAATAATGTGTTTTATGTTCTAAAATATCTAGATAAGAATTCAAGAGCTCTAAATAAATATGATGATTTAGGGCTTGATTGAAGCTTGTTGCACAACACACATTAGGACTGTATCTGTAGAATTAAACAAATTAAGAACTTAAAGTAGAAAAGCTGTATAGTTGCACGAGTACGCCGTAAATGCCCGCCACTGTCTAATTGTTTCATATTCACATATGAGAATATAAACAAGTCTGGCCCCGGTGCAGTGGACTGTGAAATAGGTTTTAAATTACACTCATAATGTTTTTCTAAAAGTCTTAAATTTAGCTTGTTGAAACCAGCAGAAAAGTATTGTTTTGTTACACGCTTAATTGAAAATTTGCACAAAGTTTCAGTGCAAGTAGAAAATCAGATTTGTGGTTGTATCGCACAGCCCTCACACTGGCAGCATGCTGCCCCCAGACCAGCCCGCCCACCCTGCATCTCACCTCCCTGCAGCACAGCAGCAGCATGGCACCAGAGGCCACCTGTGGTTTATGTACAAGGCTGCAGACTCTCCATGTGTTAGATGTGTGTTTTGTTTTTTTTTTTCTTTTTTTTTTTTTTTTTTTTTTTTTTTTATATATTTGCTGAGTTGGAGCACAGGCAGGTAGAGACCAGGGCCCACTGTGTGTCACTGTGTGAGCATGGCCTTAAATCTGACTCAGAGCATGAGGATCTCCAGTGTGACCTGCTTTCCTGTCCTGTGATGGTAACATCTGTTTTAATGGGCTGAGTATTGAAGTCATTGCTGAGTGTTGGCGCATCTCTGCTAACTGAGCATGTAGTCAGAGTAAAACATCGCAGCAGGTTCAAGTCAATCCACTGGCGTCTCACCTCCCAGCCCTGTTTTTGCCTCTGTTGCCATGTGTCCCATGTAATTGGAATCAAGTTAATCAGTTTGTTCTCTTGAGGTCTTTGAAGCGTCTCAAGGTTTTTTAAATAACACTGGTGCCAAATTGGATTAGACAGAGGGACGCTCTACCATGACTGTTTGTCATGGTGAGAATGATACAATTGGGACAAAATATTGACTTGTATCACACCCTGCTGCAGTGTTGTTGATGCAGTGATGCCAAATGTCACTATTTTTATGGTCTGAATTTTATATAGTCAGAGGGAAACTCATGGCTGAATAATGAATTAGAAACTATTCTGATCATGATTTAAGTCTTTATCTATTTTAATTTAATTGAAGTCATTTGGTGTGGAAACTACAGGTTTTCAATTTAAGGCAGCTGGTATGATAACTGAAGTGGAAACCGGTCCGTTCACTGTTTTTGCTGCAAAACACTTGCATTCTCAATGACTCCACATCCAAGGAAGCCTCACGATGTGGGTCCTGTAACATTAACATGGACACCGAAATGAAACCAGAACAAATGCAACTAACACTGAAGTGGTGTAAGAATGTGTTCCAGCTGATGCGAAGAATCTAACTGATGTGAGCACAAATTTCATCAGCATTTATGTGAAGTCATTATTTCTCAAATTTTAAAAGAAAAAGGAACCGGATGGTTATTTGTAGTTTTAAACGCGTCTTTATGAAAAAGACAAATACATACAATATAAAGAACTAGATACCAAGCACTGAAATATTTTGTCCCATACAGTTTACCTCAGTGTACATTACAGTAATCTATTTCTAACAGGGGTCTGGGCTACAAAACAGTAATGGCAGATGTCATAATAGCTTAATATTGGGATAAATGTCATTGGTTTGGTTTAAATTATCATTGTTTCCAAAACACCTCAGCGATGGTTTTTACTTAATTTCTCTCACCATTGATTTTGGTGATTTGTTTTCAATTATCATGTATACATCAACAATAGTGACGTGTATAAACTATATGGACAAAAATATTGGGACGCATCATGGCTACCTTTATTTTAATCCAGGTCTTTGATTTTAAATGTTTTACCTCGTAAATTTCTATAATATTTTGACTTCCGATAATGCTTTCTACCACAACTAACCATCTACTTTCTTCACATCTCACTCAGGAAGAAAGTTCTCTCATTAAACTTTAAGGAAATATTGATTATCTCAAATCAGCATGAACAAGACCGTGTACAGATACACGTTTCCAAATACTTTAGTCCATATAGTTTATAAGCGTCAATATTGTTGCTGATGTTTATGGGGGGGGATTAAATTAAAACCCATCTGACGCATTTTGGAAGCAAAGATAACAATGTAAACTAAACTAACCAATGCAAAACTATATAAATAAACTATATAAAACTATATAATGATGTGTCATTGTTTCGTATCCCAGACCCCGGTTAGCAAAGAAACTTCTGTATTCAGCGTGTCCCAGTATGATGGTCCATATGTTTGGATCCTCTCGATTTCATGACCGTGGCAGCAGCAGGCGTTAAAGGGCTCAGTCTGAGGCTACACAGTCAACAGGTCTGTGTCTTCCTGCAGGAACTGCGGTAACGTCTTCTGCTCCAGCTGTTGCGACCAGAAGATCCCCGTGCCAAGCCAGCAGCTGTTTGAACCGAGCCGCGTCTGTAAGACCTGCTACAATGACCTCCAGCTCAGCTCGCCCCCCCTGGACCTGGAGAAACCAATCGCGGCCAGCTCCAACTGAGGCTCGGAGGACGAGAGGGACGGTCCGCTGCTGACGAAGAGCGCAGGAGCCCCACGGAATGTCCAAGAACTTTGCGTGTGCTGCAGACGAGCATTTGATAATGTGTGTGTATATATGAGCTCGAGGAGCTGAATGACGCGTTGGCGAGATGCCGAACGCTCTGGACGATGGTTGTGCACAGGAGCGGGTGGTGTGTGAGTGTGTGTGTGACGGGAAACCACACGTCGCCACACGGGGGTTGTGGTCGTAACAGGACTGCGCTCCGAGTCCATTGGAGGTTGGAGTGAGGATGGGCAGTGTCTTCGAACCAGCAGGTGGAAGTCGGTCGTCTCACTGTGCTGCTGAAGTCTCCACCAGGGCTTTTTTTTTTTTATTTATTTTTTTTTTTTTTTGGTCCACGACGACATTTCCCCACACATCAGCACTTCTTATTGTACTTCTGAACCAATATGACCTGAAAACAAGGCGGAGATGATGGAGTACTGATGATTAACAAAAAGCTTGAAGGATCAGTTCACCCAAATTATACAAATGCCATTTCCCATGTGCAATTCATAATATTTGTTTAAATGTTTTATTATTTGATAGGTCAGATGAAATCAGCCCATGTCTTTATTGTTATCTCAATCTGCAACTTAGTGGTTTGGGTGAACTGAGTCTTAAACTGCTGTGGGCTGAATCTCAACTCATCCTGTTTTTTATCTAGAATAATGCAAAAGCTAATGTTTATATAATTGGCAATCTTCCATTTTCCTCATACATACCTCTAGAAATGGAATGTATGAGAACAAAGCACTCATTTCTTTGTTTTGAATAATTGGCTTATGAATGTGGAGTCTTAAATGTGGCTTATTTCCTGGGTTTGTGGGATTTAGTGGCATCTAGTGGTGAGGTTTCAAACTGCAAACAGCTAAACCCCCAAAGGTGCAAAAAGCTGTCACTTTACCGTTTTTAGAAAGAGGTTAAACTGCACTGTTTGGTTTGTGCCATAGACTGTATATAAGATGAGGTCGACTGCATGACTGCCTCCTGCAGTTTTGAGAAAGCGAAGCCAGAGTGTCGTCACAGGAGTTTGATATAATATGGATCTGATCAATAGAAACACACGAGTGTCAGCAGTGACCGATCGGTCTCCTTTTGTGTTGTCTGAACAGAACATTTCCATAGGCTGAGTTCTGATTTTTAGACTTGAGATTATTTTTTTTTTCATCAATAAAGTAATTTTGAACTAATTTGTTGTCAAAATATTGTTTCCTTGAATAGGTCTTAATCGTGTTATTTCACTCTAGTTATTGTTTCATTGTACATTATCCCTCAAGAACAAATTTACCACAAATTACTTGAACACAACTCAGCCTAAAATGTCTGAAATCACCCAGTGGATATATATATAAATTTTTTTTGTAATATGTACAGTGAATTATTATGTTATCAATTACCCTAGAACGTAGTTGATTACAATGGCCACCAGGGGGCAAATGTGACGTTTTGACTTCATTTTTTGGGGGAGATATGGGCCTATTTGTCAGCCTTGTTGACTGACACCTACTATTGGCAAAGGAGACCTAATCTCAACAACAGAAATGCAGATCTGTCTGTTTTAAAGCTTGTTTCATAAACCTTTAAGACTGAATTTGTGCTCTAAGTAGACTTGAATCCAGAAAAATGAACACCTTTACCAGATTTTCAGCATCTGTTTTATATACAGTCTATGGTGGATCTCCTGTCAAGAAGTAAATTCTTAATTACATAGGATTTATGAAAATATAATTGCAAATTGTATAAATTCAGGATCTTCAAATGGCTTAATATTATGTACTGGTCCTTTACTGTGTTGAGATTCAGCCCTGAATGTAGACAGGAAATGATGGGGTTTTTTTTGTTTTGTTTTTTTCTTCCATTTCCTCTAAAGTCGTCACATGATCCCGGCAGACGGCTCTCTATGTGCCCGACCCTTTACCTCTTCACACTGAAGAACTGATGTGTTGTGGCGTTGTCGGTTTGTGTCGGGCAGCAGACGCAGACTGTGTAATCCCTCCTTCATGCCCTTCACTCAAACAGCCTCTTTTATGATTTTACCCAGCAGGCACTGGGAGCTGGACGCCTCACTCTCTTCCCGGTCCAGGGCGGAAATCAGAAGTGAAGTCTGCCGTTTAGGTCTTTACATGTTTGGAATGAATGTGGCATGCTGTTGGTAGATTTTGAGCCGGGGCTTCACTCGCGATCTCCGCTCTGATTGGCTGAAAGCGGAGGAGAGCAGCGGCAGCAGAAAGGGCTCTTGGCATTTTTGTAAAAGTCTGTAACTCCACCTGAAACCTGTCAGAGAAGCTTCACGTATACTGAGACACCCACTCTGCCTAAAACCCATTCAATGACCTCCTTGCACACACGCTAACACACAATTTTTGTAAAATAAATGAATAAAATAATATATTCAGATACCTATATAGCATTTAAGAAACATGTATAGAATCCTTGAATAGTGGCTCACTAAATTAGTCACCAAAAAGTTGTTTTTTTTTTTTTTGTTAATTTCTCTTGTTTTCTTATGTCGTTAATTGCAGAAAATACCTATATTTTGCAACCTGTTAAATATACAGGTGTTTTGTTTTTTTTAAACTAGAGAAGCAGGGTGTCCTGTTCTGATGCTGCAGTGGTTTTTCCCTTTGAAATGCGATCATGACTTTGATTTTATTTATTATTATTAAGGTTTTGTTGTTGAATTGCTGTTTTTAAAATCCAGACAATTCAATTGCCACAGGATAATCAGTGTTTTTGAGACGAGGAATCTGCAGAACCACGAGGTGGTGTTCTGACCCGCGGGAAAATTGTGTCACGTTTGTGGATCTGATGCATTTCAGTAACACTTTATATTAAGGTACACATTCACCTTTAACGAACAGCTTATTGGTAGCGTTTTTGCTCTTTGAAAGCACTTCGAAATGTCTTATTCTGCAGTCTTCTTCTACAATTACTGTTTTCCCATAATTGTGTGCTAATTATTGCTTATTGATTGAATGAGGAATCCTGATCTTATATTCTTTGCTCACTATAGTATAAAAATAATGCTATCGCGTAAAATGTCTATACAAGACTCATCAATACAAAAAAGAAATCATAATGTTAGTAAGTAGTTTGGGGGGAAAAAAAATGAAGTTAAGGACAATGATAGAAATGTCACAAAAGGAAGAAAATAAATCAAATACAAAATGGTATAGATGTATATCTAAAGGGGATTTAACTGTTCTGTTTTAATTTTACTTCATCGATATGGTCTAATATGACAAACTACATGTAAGGCCAGGAAACTGAAAAACCGTGCAGTTGTTTGTTTTTTTTAAATTAAAAAACAGAAATTAGAAGGATCTTTAATAACCATTTGGAAAGAAATAAACATTTAGAGTGATTAAGGGGATTTCCCTCTGCAAAGAAAGTCAAAAACAGCAGAAATATAATCTCACATAACCAATTTTCTGTTCCTGTTGCTGTTTGTCAAATCTGCATTAGAAGGGGGGTTGTCATTAGTGACAAAGGAAATTTTGTTGTTTTGCGAAAAAACCCAAAAAACAAGCCCATGGTGTGACTTTGTTATTGTACACACTGACATTGTTTGACCCTCAAAAACCTAAACAACCTAAACAGCAACAAAAGCATCTACTTATCTAAAATGTCAAATGACATCTGAACCGCTAATCCTATCAATGCAAATGTAAATAATTCAGATAAAGTACAGTTTTTCACTTATCACTTATTAGATGTGTATTATTTGGACGTTCAGAGGCTCCAGAGTGAACATATCTGCAATATTGATTAATCAGTCCAACCAATGACAGTGGATTTTACATTTATTTAATATGTTGTGCTAAAAAAAAAAAAAAAAGTCCATTTATCTACTGAGTTTTATTGATAAATACAAAATGCATTGGATGGTGTAACAACTGGGAAAGGTTTAAAAAAAAAAAAAAAATTAATTTGGAAGTCACCCCAGAAATAGTTCTATGTATTTGAGTTGAAAGAATATATGTGCAGCCTTAACCACACTGTAAAAAGTAAAGCTTGAATCAACTTCAAAAAATGTTCAATAGATCACACATTAAAAAAAAAAAAAAAAAAAAAAAAAGTTGAGTGAACCAAATTAAATTACATTCACTATAATTTTGGCTCACTCAAGAATTTTTTATTTTTTTTTAAATGTGTGACCTACTGAAGAAATTTTTTGAAGTTGATTCAAGTTTTACTTTTTACAGTGTATAAATGTCCAATTAATTCGGAACGTTTCCTCCAAACTAACCGGAGTTCTTCCACATTTAATTACAAGCCAAAAATTAACCTCGGCAAGCAGTACTTCAGTGTGAGAGAGAAAACGGAGTTGTACAAGACGCAGAATGAGACACTTTATCGACTTTGTACCTTTTTTAATATTAAGTGTTTATTTTCCGATCCACACGTGAGCGGAAGGCTCGAGCCCATCACGTGACGACTGTTTGTCTGAACGAAAGAACGAGTGCCGATGAGATACCGATGCACTGACAGAACAGTGGTCCAAAACAAGCAGCGAAAGACCCCGCCCCCCTAAATATAACACAGAAACACCCCCTCGCTAATCACTCATCCTCACACGTAAACATGAACTCCATTCAAGCCCATCCACAAACACTACCTCTGCTTTACACACACACACACACACACACACACACACACACACACACACACACACACACACACACACACACACACAC
>JAQQZY010000029.1:13398990-13409728 GCA_030068375.1 Ostorhinchus rueppellii
ATCTTATTAAACTATGTAAGATTTAACACATTTAATGTCTGAAGCAGAGATTTTCTAAGAAATTGTTGAGCAGTGTATACAGAGGATTTGCAGAGTTTGAGCATGAAAGGGTTAACAAGAAAATGACTGGTTTTATGAAGATCCTTTGCTGATACAACAGTGTAAATGTTTTCTGTTATTATTGAAGGTGTGAATGTTTTAGTTTAATACTGAACTAGGATGAGATCAATAAGTGAAGGATCTGCAGCGGAACACAAAAAAAAAGAGAAAACAGCCCCATGGCTTTAATCATGTTTAATGCATGTACTGATATACAGCTCTAAAAATCAAGAAAACCTTAAGTTACTGTCTAACATCAATGTCTACCTATTGAATGCAAATTCAAGTGAATACATGACAGAAAAATTACAACCAAGAGAAAGAATCAAGATCGAAAAGCGACGAGTGCTGCTCTAAGTTAGTCATGCTCACTGATGTGATGAATGGAGGTGGTCTTAGCAGCTCTAAAGAAACGATACTAGAAAGTGACGACCCCTGACGATAACTAGACTTCATATCACTGCACAGAAACAGGACACCTGGACCAAAATCAGCAGCAGCAGACTAAGAGCAAGCTGAGGCCGCGGCTGCAGCCCGACCGCACGATGTCCGTCAGCACAGGCGGAGCTGCGTGGTTCTTTATCTTAGGTTTGCTAAAACAACACAAGGAACACTTGGAGCAAAACATTGCTTTAAGTTTTTAAGTTTTACAAAGTATGGCCAGACGACAAGTGTCAATAAAGCAATCATATGCAATTATATATTAAAGGCTATTTAGAAGAGGACCATACATTTGATCCAAAGAAAGAAGACTGGTCATGTAACAAGAACGAGATTTTAACTCCTGTTCAAATCCAATCTCATGTGCAAAGTGTTGCCTCCTTTCTCATCATCATGATCAATGTGAGGAATTAAACATGGGTTTGATTCTCTGACCAGAGAAGAAAACCCTCATCTAGTGATATTTCAGATTCTAATGAAATGTTGATATTGGATTTCTTCACCAACGACATCATTAATCTCCCTGCAACATCTTTAGAAACTCATTTTTAAAAAAAATAGACATGGCTTCTCCAGCCGACTTATATCCCTTTGTCTATAAAAACTCAGACAGCGATTATGTACAACTTTGATTATATATTATAAAGATTCTCTGGATCTGTAGATCACCGTAGGTTCCCTGCCACCAGATCTACCGTGGGGTCGCTGCCCACAAAGCACGTATCGGAAAAGAGAGGATTGTCGCAGGAGACGTCTCCCTGTGCAGGTTTAAGGGTGGAATGAGGAGCAGAGGCTGCACTATGTACAGGCAATGGGGTGACAGTCAGAGTGTACCGTGAGTGGGTCTGAGTGTGTGTCAGTGTGTGCTTGCACTCAGTGGATCAAAGGTTTCCTGTGGTTTGTCTTCAGGCTCCAGTCAGGAGCCGAGCAGGACCGGGCTCACACCGACGACTGATCCCACACCTGCAAGACAAGGACAGGGGCAAAGAGTGACCCACCGGACGTAAGTGGCATAGCATTAGTCTGATAGCAGAACTGCCAAAGTCGAACATTATATGGACAAAAGTATTGGGACACATTGAATTCAGGGGTTTCTTTCCTAACAGGGGTCTGTGTCACAAAACAATAATGACAAATGTCATAATCTAGTTTTATATTGTAAAAAAATATCAGATTGATTATTAATAATGATGTTTATATTTCAAATCATTTAATTTCATTTATGCATTTGGCAGATGCTTTTTTCCAAAGTGATTTACAAAGGGAAGAACAACAGCTAAGTTGTCTTTCTTTCTTGGTTTCCATCTCAAAAATTAAAAGCACAATAAAATACAAAAAAAGAGAGATTAAGGATATAAAAACAGCTATAAAATTAACACGTAAAAAAACAGCAATAACACAAACCAGTAAAAACCAATACCAAATGCAGAGCAGAACAGTAGAGTAAGATAATAATGCCTTCAAAAACACATAATGTTGATAGTGCTAGGACAGGAAGTGCTCACTGAAGGGCTGGGTCTTCAGGAGCGTTCTGAAGACCTGCAGGGACGCCCCTGTTGTGGTTTTACTCAGTAGGTCATTCCACCAGTTTGGGACCACCCATGAAAACAGCCTGGATTGACCTCTGCAAGGTTTCAGGACTGCCAGACGACATTCCTTTGATGAGCGGAGGGGTCGTGGGGTCACATGAGCATCATGAACAGGACACCGTACAGCTGTAGCCATGATGTGTCCCAATACTTTTGTCCAAATAGTTTATAAACATTAATATTTCCTTTTCAAGTGTAATGGGAGATTTTTCTTCCTAAGTGAGATGTGAAGACAGTAGATGGATAGTTATGGCAGAAAATTATTATTTATGGTCATAACACAAACAATATTTTACAAATTTAGAGGTAGAACATTTAAAATCACAGAAAAAAGAGAGAAATTAAGTAAAAAAACATCTCTGAGGCATTTTGGAAGTAAAAATAACAATTGAAACCAAACTGAACAATGAAATGCAATGATATTTATCTTAATACAAAACAATCTAATTATGACATTTGTCATTATTGTTTTGTATTCCAGACCCCTGTTGGAAAAGTAACACCTGAATTCAACATGTCCCAATACTTTTGTCCATATAGTGTATGACTTAGGCAGTAATGCTACGAGGCCACAGCCTGTTACTGATCACACAGGAGCCACAGCCTCCATTCCACAGTTAGTCTCTTACATCTCCACCTATACTCCACCCTTCATTATCTCTGTGCTGCTGCTGTAGATCCATCGAACTCCATCCATCTGGTTCTGGAACAGGAGTGAACGTTACATGGGCTGTGTGGATAGTTCTTATGTGGTGGTCAGTGCAGATGCATTGTGCACGATAGATAGATAGATAGATAGATAGATAGATAGATAGATAGATAGAGATGTAAATTCACAGCAGCTCATTTATCTGTATGAATGTCTCAGGGTTCAAGGGTTAAACACACACCCACCGTCCCCTTGTCCTCCTACCTTGTTCACAGGGGCCAGTTGTGTCCGAACAGACCCAGCGTGCAGACGGGTGCTGTCCCCAAACCTCCCAGGGGACCTCTCCCTGCGGCTGTCCAGGACCCGGCCCGGGGACTTCTCCCGGTCCAGGGGCCGGGCCGGGGACTTGTCTCGTCTGAACTCGGTGCGTCCCTCCCTGTAGCGGTGGGGGGTGCTGGGCTCTCGATGCAGACCGTCGTGGCTGCCGGGCCCCGAGGCCAAACGCTTGGAGATGTGCTCTGTGTACGTGGGAGGGCCTCGCTTACTGGGGCTCCTGCAGACGAACACAAGCACAGACACATGAAGGATGGGGTCACACAGACTGATGTTAGCCATCCCAGAAGGACACACACACACATTCAGTACTACCTGCTGTCATGTCTGCTGAAGACAAGGACCATAAGGTAGTTTACCTGTAGTGTCTCTGTTTATGAATTAAGCTTTTTCTTCTTTTTTTAAATGTATTTATGATATTGATTATAATGATGTTAATGGATTTAATCAATCAATCAGATTTTATTTATATAGTGTCATATCATAATGAAAGATCTCATGACATTTTAGGGCAGTGAATGACTGACTGACTGACTGACTGCCTGAATGGATGAATGACTAAATGGCTGATAGAATAACTGACTGACTGACTGTCTATCAGTCTGGCCTGAACAGGTATGTTGGACTAAAGTATTAAGGAATTACATATTGAATAGATTGTACCAAATTATAAAGGGTTTAATAAAAATGTATAATTTTGTGTTTTGTAATTAAAACTGAGCTGACTATTACCACGTTTGTACCAACATGGATTCATTTTTTAACGTCATTATGTCTTTTTGCACTAAAACCAGCGAACATTCCATTTAAACCTGTTTAGACTTCACACTAAACCTAGTTTTGTTTTGTTTTTTTTAAGTTTGTGGTGACTTCCAACCTTTCTTAAATGATTTATCACCTTTTATTGTAATACTATTATCTGTACTTTACATTTTTCAGTGAAAATGGACTTAGTGATCATGTAGATGTTCATCATAGTTAGGTTATGATATCAAAACAGACACTGTTCAGCCAACTGTACCATCATCTGATGAATAGGAAACATCTCCATCCACTGTCACTGATCAAACTCCATGGGTTTTACTGGTGAATCAATGTCGTAGCAGATGACAGTGTTTCCATGGTAACTATGGAGCCTCTTAACGTCCGAATGGGTCATATGTGATGACCATGAAAAGATGACAAACTCTACATTATCTGGATTCCTTGAATGTATTGATAGAGTTAGTGGCTCAAACGTTCTTACACATGTCTGGGTCACTGCTGACGTTCAGGTCTTTAAACTGGGTTGGATTAAGTTCTAACCCATAAAGACCCACTGCTACTTTTGTGTCAGCTCCCAAATTTTTTCTCCAGATTTAACCTTTCTTAACTCCTTCACTGCCAGGCGTTTTCAGAACCGAAACCCCCATACTTCCAGGCGTTTTAGAGCCTTTTGACTGTTTTTCCAGACTCACAGAATATCCAGTTCTAGGACTACATAAACATGGCACCCATCAAAATAAAGTGTAAAGTCTCTTCTTTCATGCGGACAAAAAATATTGTTTCCAGCTTTTTTGGTTCTCAAGTTATTAACCTTAGAACACAGGGTGGTTTCACCCCCAAAATGCCTGAACACTAAATACTTCCTCAAAGTTGCGCCAGGTTGTTTCCTAGCAACCCCCCCAATAAAAGCCGACTAACGCCAAAACACGTCATCGGCAGTGAATGAGTTAAGTGATTTATCAATTGATTGTAATATTATCCTCCTTATTTTGCATTTTTTCAGTGCAAATCATGTATTTTCCTATATTTAATTCACTGATCATGTAGTTATTCATTAACTGTTTCATGCACAAGTTATGAGAACCTTAAGAGTGTTTTTATTCCTCTTTAGGCATGGAAAACAAACAATATGATTTTTTTATGATGCTATATTTCATGGAATTTCAAAAAATTCTGCAAAGCTGGACACCATGCATTTAATTTTTGCCGCCAGAAACATGTATTTACTGACTATGAAATACTAACATTTTAATCCTGCTAACCTAATGTTTTCTCATATTTAACAGTCTAATACTAGTCATTACTTAGTTCATGAAGATAATATGCAAAAAAAAAAAGTATATATATATATATATATATATATATAAATACACTCAAACATGCCAGATCAGGTTTATCAAGAACAGCAAAGTTACAGATATGTTATTAATTGCAGTGTTTATGTTGGCTGATATGGAACTAAAACAACCAAACCCATGAATATACAAGAGAACAGCTGTGGAATAGTTGTCCACTGTAGTGACCATGAAAGGGTTAAAGCTCAGATTAAATGTGATGGTTATTATATCAGAAGCAGAGCAAACTGAAGAAAATGTAACTTTATCAATAACTGAACATGAACCCAGTATGTCCATCCATGGGTTTTACTGGTAAGATGACAGTGTTTCCATGGTAACTACAGAGCCTCTGAATGTCCAAATGGGCCCTATCTGTATTTTACACCAATTATTGACACGTATTGATAAGATTAATGGATCATCAGGTATTGAACAGTTTTGTAGCCAGTGGCTGTTTGGGTTTTTAAGGGTTAACATTAACTTTTACTCTCGCTGCCATTTAGAGTCAAATTAAGCAAAACAACCCTGTTCCTCAAAGACCAGCGATGCTGCTGAGTTTCTTTCTAGAAGCTGCTTTAACAGAGGCAGACCACAGATGGGAACAGCTGTCAAAGTTGGCAGTGAAAAAACTGCAGCTGTACCACGGAGACTTTAAGCCGTGGATGTGTCCGGAGGGGGAGTGGAGCCATGTTTGGCCAAAACACAACTCCACTGCCTGCTGACCTGTCAGCACAGTGTCGAGAGGAAAAACTAGGAATAACTAGACTTAGGAACCAGTGCAACCAGTTCTGCCCAATGGATAAAGAGCTGCTGGTTTGGAAATACTTTAACCCATAAAGACCCAAACACCCACTGGCCATTAAAATCATCTATTGATCCAAAATACTTAGTTACTTTGTTCTGTATCTTTGTAACTTTTGGGACACTACCATTCTTAAAGAGGACAAATATTTGTTTAAAATACTCTTAATAGCTGCAAGAACTATTTCTAATGGAAATATGAACACACACTGAGACTAAAAGAAGCACAACTGGATAAAATAACATGATTAAAATGAATAAACTGACTATATTTCCATAAAAACCAATAGACTGACTGTTGCCACACAGGCACATTGTTTTCTTTTGTACTAATATGTTCTCTTGTTCATCTGTTCTTTTTGTTTGTTTGGTTGAAAGCGGGTTCAGAAAATGAATGAATGTTTGTTTGTTTGGTTGTTTTTTTTTTGGTTACAGTTATAATAAAACTCAATAAAGATTTATGTTACAAAAAATGTTTAATTAATTCTGATCCACTAATCCTATCAATCCACGTAAATAATTGGTGTAAAATACAGTTTGTCATCTTTTCATGGTAATCAGATATGACCCATGTGGACGTTCAGAGGCACCATAGTTACCGTGGAAACACCATCATCTTCTACAACATTGACTCACCAGTAAAACAACCAATGACAGTGGATCAACACACTTGTTTCTGTTAAATTCAGTTTTTCTGCAGTTTTCTGTCTGATATAATAACCCTCAACTTTAAATTGACCTTTTATTAAAGTCTACATGATTATGTATATTATACTATATTATATTATATTATATTATATTATACTATATTATCGTACTCGTCATGCTATTATATTATATTATATTATATTATATGGGAAAATACTTGATTTTCACAGAAAATGCCAAAAATAGAGCATAATATTATAAGAAATGGTGATAATTTCCTTAAGGATAAATAGAGAGGACAAAATAATTAAGGAACTGCTTCAAAACTGGGTCTTTATTGGTTAAGATTTTGGTTGTGCATCTATGTATTGTTTGTTTGTTGTTTATACAGATCCCCATGAGCTTCCACCACAGTGGTTGCTCTTCCTGGGGTCCATTAAAATACAAATACATTCAAAAAAATCTATGTATTGCTTCACCTTTATTTATATTTAGATCAATGACTGATTAGTTTTCAGGTTCTTGTCGATGTTATATATGGTTCTGTTGTATCCCTATCAGAACTATAGATATAAATAAATCCTTGTTGATGCACCATCCAGTGCATCTGTATTTTACTATGATAATACCAAACTATTCATGCTTTCAGTAGCACTTCCCTGCATGTTAAGGCTCATGTTATTCAAGCTCCATCCCCTCATACTAATGAATCATCATGAGTCATGAGGGGGTTTTGCCAGCTTTTAAAACCCTGAAAAAGCCGCTACACACTTCACAGCTGTTCTCACATTTCCTCATGTAGAGTCAATTGACCTTCATGTGTAGAATTTGAGAATCGGTCCTTAAAAAGAAAAGCTCAAACATGAAGAGGAAGAAACAAAACGATAGATTTTCTCTTTCAGTGTGAACTCAATCACCCCATAAACTCCATGACTTAGTTCTAATAAAAGAGAACGTGTACATGAGCTGCAGTAGTTTGAGCAGCAGATGGAGCTGTTTGCCTGATGAATAAAACACAATTAAACGTCATGGATTCCCACAACAGTCGAACACAGGGGTGTCAAACACATTTTAGTTCAGAGGCCACACACAGCCCAGTAATTTACAGTGAATGAGTGCTGTATTAATGTTGGCTGATTTATGGTTTGGTCTTTTACCTGCCAAGGGACAGCAAATGAAAAGTAGTTTGGTTTTTATTATTATTCAGGCTTATTTACATGGGGGTATTTTTTTATACAGTGTTCATAAATATGCACGGTCCCTATTAAATAAACCAATTTTTTTTTTTAAAGTCAAATGTACACAAGTAAAGTGGAATTATTTTATGAAAATATTTATATCTGCAAAGTATTCTTCAAAAAAGGTAAATAACAGGAAAAACCACAAACAGCCTGAAATTTCTTATGAAAAATCAGGGCAATTTTAACAATATTATGCCACAGGTTATCATTTACAAATTACATTAAACCTCACAGATCACAGTTTCTCTACAAAGACAAGAAACATTTAATAACAGGCAGAATTGTGTTCAAATTGCTCTTAAGACATTTCATGTTGTACAAATTTATTCAGGTTTGTCCCATTTTTTGTGGAAAAGATAGTTTGTTGAAGGAAACATTTTTAACATAATTTTTTATTTTTTTTTTTTTACATTAAAATACAAAGATTTGGAGTTGTCATTATTTCTAGGTTATCCTGATTGTATTTCACTGGTCACTGTATGCGTCCCCTGGATTCAGATGATTTCACTCCTATCACTCGTTCATCCCACTGGCCCCATTAGACCCTTTAGCGGGCTGGTTTTGGCCCACAGGCTTTATGTTTGACACCCCAGCTATAGGAGAGTTTTTGTTAGACTGAAACAGCTTCTTCCCCAGGGCTGTAAAAGCTCTGCTGTACTCTGCACTTTCACACAAACATATTCTGAACTTTTCTTGGCACATTTCTATATTTGTCATATATTCCTATTTTAACTTGTCTTTATAATATTTATATACTTCAAGTCTACTCTATCTATCTATCTATCTATCTATCTATCTATCTATCTATCTATCTATCTATCTATCTATCTATCTATCTATCTAGTTTTTCTTCTTATATTAAATCTAGTTCAGGTGGAACAGGAGCAGCTGACCCTCGGCTGGACCCGGTTCTCTGCAGCTCTCCGGACTCTCGGATCAGGCTGCCCTTACAGCAGATGACCCGCAGTTTGTTCTGGTAGGACGAGGCCAGGTAGATGGCACCGGACGAGATGGCCGGACCCAGGTAGCGAGGATTTGGGATGTCCAGGTGAGCCAACACTGCAGGACTAGAAGGACGAAGATGTGTTAAATACAGTAACACAGAAAAATCAAAGTGTTTGGAGTTTCCAGGTGGACTGACCCCAGAGCGGCGTGACCCTGCACCTCGATGACGTCCAGAGAGTTGAAGTAGGTGACGAACAGGTAAGGCTCTCTGTAAGCTGCAGCACAGGACGACAAGGACAGGGGGGTTTCAATGTGGGTCTGGATTGAATCAAGCATGAAGGGTTCAGACCAGGGGTGAGCAATCCTGGTCCTCGAGGGCTGGTATCCTGCATGTTTTAGATGTGTCCTGATTCAAATGATCAGCCTATCATCAAGCTCTGCAGAAGCCTGATAGTGACTGTCAGGTGTCCTGGGGGAGGGAAACATCTAAAACACGCAGGATACCGAGCCTTGAGGACCAGGACTGCCCAACCCTGATTCAGACGGATATTTACCAAAGGACAAAGGCAGACGGCTCCACTTGATTTCCTCAGTGCGGCTCCTTCGTCCATATGTGTCCACAAACACTCCAAACTCTGCCACACAAACACAGCTTAAAACACTCTCGAATTAAGGCAGGGTGGGTGTGTTTTTTGCCCTTGTATGAGCTTTACATGGTGTGTTTTTGGGGACAGAAAACAGCATGAGTGTGGGTGTGGACTCACCGTGGAAACACAGCAGGTACTCCTCCTTTTGCATGCTGCTGGCCACCTGCATGATGGCGATGGGGAAGCTGTGAGATGATGCAGCGAACACTGCCGAGGCCAACGACACATCATTCTTATCCAAAAACTCTGGAGAGGACAAACACAGGACACCTGCATCAAAACAAGCTTCTACGTAAACATGAAACCGTCCCCAAAAAACCCAATCGCATCATGGTTCAGAACCTGATGTACCAGGGTGGAATAAAGTATGAAAATGGCACAAACAGAAAAATGACTTAGTTCTGTTTTCTTAAAAAAAAGGAAAGAAAAGACAGTCCTCTAGTGTTCTCACCCTCAAGCACAAACTGCTTCATTTCAATCTCATAAAACTTGTTGGTGCCGATGATGATGCTGTAGCTTGTCAGATGGATGCAGCTGCAGGGCTCCAGAGTTTCAATCTCCTGTGAGACGGTTGGAAAGAGCACTGAGGTCTGTTTATACATAATGTATTAGCTACAGGTAGCCTTTTATATTGAATCAAACACAGAGCTCTTTGTTAGGGCTATGTTTTGATTCAGAGGGCAGCTGTATTGATCAGAAATGTGTCAAATCCAAGTAGAAAATGTGTAACTGTTGTTTAATATCCTCGTACATGACTCAGGTATCAGCCTGTTTTGTGCTTTTATCTCTGATTAAATGGTGCTTCTTTTATTGTGGTTTCTCTGCAGAACTCTGTCGTCTACATTAATGGTGTTACTGATTCATGATTCATTCACATCAAACAGAGGTTCTCTCTACCTTACGGATGCAGTATTTGTTGAGATTGTCATTGTAGCGCAGAATGGTTATTTTGTTGGGCATCGCAGCACATATACAAGGTCCGTTGTCTATCTGTAAAAAGAAAACACAAGTAACAGGTCAAAACACAGCCCAGTACAGCCTTAAATATTCATTTACAACATCAAAAATGAAGAAAAACTCAATCTCAGAGATTTTATATGGATTAAGTGGAAGTAAGTGGAAATTATTAGTGATTTGTGAAGACTTTATTCATTCATTCATTCATTTTCTATACCCGCTTTATCCTCACTAGGGTCAGGGGGGTCGCATGGAGCCTATCCCAGCTACTTAAGGGCGAAGGCGG
>JAQQZY010000029.1:13472240-13482674 GCA_030068375.1 Ostorhinchus rueppellii
TCCATCCATCCATCCATCCATCCATCCATCCATCCATCCATCCATCCATCCATCCATCCATCCATCCATCCATATATGGCTGTCAGAGGTGGTGTCAGAAACCAGTATTTTAATTAAAAATAATCCATTTGTTTTCAAAAGTATTTAACCTGTGTTCATTTACATGCCAGACGTTATTCTTAGTGTAATGTGATGATTATACCACAGTAACTGAATTTTTTTTCCTTGGAGATCCATTATGAAAAACATGTACACCCATGGAAAGCTTTTAAAATGACCCAAAAAAAAGTACATGTGAGTGGAAATTTTGGACATTCTGGGAAATAATTTACATATTGTAGGAAAAAGTCACATATTTATATATGATAAGTTAATACTTGGAAATTGTTGCATATGTCCTAATATGGTAAAAAGGGGAGGTCTATAGTGAAAACCCAACCAATTTTGGGGCAAATAAAAATGGTCTCCCAGAGTGAAAAAGTCTTTTTCTGCAGATATCTACTCTAGTGTTTATTTTATGTAAGAATAAACACTTAATGTAGCTTGAATTCTGCTCCAACTTTGACTTGACTCTGTGTGCATTTACTTGACGAAGCTCCACCCCATAGATTAGGGAGTACAGAGACATAAATTGAACATCCAGAGTACAGTGTGGAAGATCATCACAGGGACCAAAGACTGTTGTGAATGTTCAAGACCAAAGAGCATGTTTGTGTCACATCTGCTACTAAACATTAGTGATTGTGTCTTGTTTGTTCGCTTCCTGTTTTATTTTGGCATTTTTCCCTCCTGTTACATGTCTGGTGTCTTGACTTCCTGTTCCCTGTTTTCCCGCTTCTGTGATTACCTGTCCCCGCCCTAATGTGTTGCACCTGTGTCTCATTGTCTCTTCCTCCTAGTGTGTATATAAGCCCTGTGTTTTCTGTCCAGTTGCCAGTTCATAGTTACCATAGTGTGATACTAACCAGCAGTTTCCCTGCCTGATCTTGACCCATTTTATCTCTTGGATTTCCTGATTCTTGCCTGTCGGTTCCCTGTCTGTACCTCTGCCTGATTGGACTGATTACCTGGTTTTTGACCCCTGGCCTGCCCCTCACCTTCGATTCTGGATCATTCCAGTGGACAACAGAAGCTTCAGTTAAAATTGGATTCTTATTGTTGTCTGTGTTCATTAATAAACTGTATTTTTGCTTAAACCTTCTCCTCCTCCTCACTTTGCATTTAGGTTCAGATCCCTGTATTTACATATATGTATTTTTATATATTTATTACATGACAGTTTGAGCAGATGTAAAATATTTGAACGTTTATTTTTGCAATCTCAAAGTTTTGTCATGGGCATTTACAGTTGTTTCCAGTAATAAACATGCTGAAAAAAATACAAGTCCATCATTTTCTTTTATATAAAATCAACCTGTTTTAAGCATTTTAAATGTACAATTATAAGAATTAAGGACCAGATACTGAAAATTAAGTTCTTCCTGAAAAAAGGTGCAAAACAATTGGCAAAAAAGACATTTTCTGAGACTTCTATTGCAAAGAATACATGAAGACACCTAGGTAGACTGTTATAATGGCAGTCTTAAAAGGGTTAAAGTCACAGCAACCGTGACCTTCGTCCTCCTTAATTCCAAGTGAGTCTTTGCACCCAGAGCTGTGGCAGAGCCATAAAGGGACACCTATGCATATCAAAAACATTAGAGGGAGAACTGATGCACTTTTCTTTCTGGATCTGCAGAGCCAACATACGACGCAGCCATAATTAGTGTCTCTGGGAAACTACGAAGCCCTAAATCTAAATTTCAAATAGTAAAGCTCAACAGCGCTCTGAACATCCCCAACCCGTCACATCCAAACAGATTTTACATCACTTTCATATTATAATGAGTGAATAATTCCATGCACTAAACAGAACAATAAAGTGATCATTTCTCCTTAATAAACAGAAAACAGGAGATTGAGAGAAATATCGGTCAAATGCAGCCTCTTGACGCCCAAACTTCTAAGTTGAACACCTGAAACTGCAGCTCCTAATTTTAGATGTAATTAGGACTGATATTACAATGTAGTTTCTTGTATTAAGAGCGTATAAATGCAAAAGGTACCAAATAAAAGAAGCAGATATAAGGACTAAAAACACCAGAAATCTGTAACCTATTCATGTGTAAGGCTCAGAAATTAAGATAATTTGTGTTGAAGAGATGTGGGGTTTAATGGTGAGGTGGAATCATGTTACAGGGAATAAGTTAATACATGTATTTTTTTTTAAATATATTGACACTGTTAACTATTTACATTTATGCTTACAGAATTATTATTTGCACATTTGTAGAATACGGCCAGCTAAGACGATCTGTTGAATCTGCCCTTCTGGATTATTTGCATTTCCTGATTTAGGTTGCTGTTGGCTCCTGATTGGTTGGTTCGGTCATGTGGGGATGGTTCAGGAAGTGTTGTGGCGGGAAAGGCTGTGAGTAATAAAAAGCACTGCTCAAGAAGAAGTCCGTCTTCATCCTGCTGCTTCATTTTACAGGAGTGACTCATTAACCACCAACGAACCCTCACGTTACACATGTAAACTGAAAGTATTAAAGATGGGGTCTGAGATGTTTTTCTGGAGCATTTTTTTTTTTACTATATTGCTAAAAATTCCCTTCATACCCTGATTGCAAAAAAATAATTAAATGCTCTGACGCAAAAATTTAAAAGTTTTAGTCACCTGTGGAACAGACAGGACTGAAACAACAACATCCAATCATTTTGAGCACCCACTCAAAATGATTGAATGGTGATATGTCTATCAAATTCAACTGCCATTTGTCCCGCCCCACCCCAAGCATTGCACGAAACTGAAGAAAGGAGTTGGGACTTTTGAATTGTGTCTTTTCAAAATGTAGCCTGCTCGAGCCGTTCTTCTAACATCTCAGACCCCACCTTTAAGTAAATTCAGATTGCTACCTGATAATAAATATAATAAAAACTTCTCTCCTAAATATGATGTTTAAGGTGCAGGATATAATCTAAAGTGTTATTTTATAAGGTTATTGAATAATCTTAGAATGTCGAGTGAAACTACTGTATGAGATAGTGTGTATATGGATTATGTCATGTATGTGCTGTTGGTATTCGTGATTCTGCTCCAGACTGCTCTGAACTCTGACCTAATTCCGTGACCTAATTACTGATTCAGTTCACCTGCGCTCACACCTGATCCTCATCACCTCTCTGACTATTTAAACTTCTCCTCTCTGACTCAGAATCCGCCAGATTGTCTTTAGGCCTAGCATGACCTTCGAGCACTTCCTTGTCTTCTGCTTTCTCGTGTCTGACCAGTTTTTGTCCCCGGCTCCTGATCATTGTCTCCTGCCTAAAGACCACGTCCGTCTGACCACCTCCTCTGTCTGTGCCCTGGAAACCTGACCTGCCTTTCTCCTGACCTCCGTGCCTCAGTGTCCATCCCAGGTTCTGAACCATCGTCTGCTCCTTGACCAAGCCCCCAGCCTGCCCTACATTGCCCCAGACGGCACCAGACCCCGGAATGTCCCCGACCAAGCCCCCAGCCCGCTCTACGTTGTCCCGGATGGCACCAGACCCCGGAACGCCCCCGACCAAGCCCCCAGCCCGCTCTACGTTGTCCCGGACGGCACCAGACCCATGATCGCCCCCGACCAAGCCCCCAGCCCGCTCTACGTTGTCTCGGATGGCACCAGACCCCGGATCACCCCCGACCAAGCCTCCAGCCTCTCCCCAGACTCAGTCGAGTACCGACTCCGGTCCAGATCCAAAGCCCCGTTCCCCTTGCCCCTTGAACTGCTCTGTGTTCCCCCGGCTCTCCGGGGTTTGGATTCCATTGAGTCAGCGCTCCTTCCAGAGACGAAGATTAACCAGTCCATTGTACTTTGCCTTGAACTGTTGAACTGTGTATTAATTGAAAACTGTTCAGTAAAAACTAAGACTTTGAACTTTACTTGTTGGTCTTGCGCCTGGGTTCATTCCTGGTTTGTGATAGATCATATCTTGATATGATTGTGAATGGTTACCAAGAGTTTGTTTTTTTTCATAAATATCACTTCCTCTGCACTGATGACAAGGAGCTATGTTTATCTCACACCTCCACTGATTATTTTAGCTTTACACAAAAGATAAAACGTAGGTTACCAGAATCTTATCTGCCATCTGCTGAATCTGCTGGGCTTTGCTTTGAATCTCATCCTTGAGTTTAGCCTCCCGGCGCTCCACGATCTCCAGCCTTTTCACCTGGTTCTCCAAAGTTTTCCTGCCATCCTGAACCCAGAACACACAAGTAATGCATAAGCGTGTGCACGGATAACAACAAAGACACACACATGTTTTAATAACAAAGATGCAAATACAGTTTAAACCATCTAAAATCCCAAACTGTTTTTTTTTTCTATGTTCACATCTAAATGTGCTTGGCAGGGATACCAATTAGACCCAAAATTTCCACTTCAAGGATCTATTGATGATTTACTGTAGCAGCTGCAGCCATTTGGCTTGTTAGTAATGCACCGCTGCAATGTTTATATCTCATTATTCTACGCTCCTCACTGTGGTTCCAAAGAGCCTATTTGCATTCACTGTGATGGTGTGAGGGGGTCTTAGGAGCTGTGTGAGTTTGACCACACACATAATTCTTCCTACTGAGCCTCCTTCAAAGTGAACTATGGTAGTTAATAAATGTACATATCTGGTGCCTGAAGCAAAGTTCAGCTTAAGAATTTAAAACAGCCCCAACTCACAAATAAAGAGGTGGAGTGGAAAGTGTGGATGCCAACATAGCTTTGCATCAAAAAACAGGATGTTATTATTATTATTATAGCTGAGCCAAAAATAAAACCTTTATAAATTAAATTAGAGCAGAGGTGGCAAAAGTACTCACATTCTGTGCACTGTAAAAAGTACAACATCGAATCAACTCTAAAAAATCTCCAATAGGTCACACACTAAAACATATTAATTGAGTGAACCAAATTAAATAACATTACATTATATTTAATGCAATTTAATTTGGTTTCACTCAATTTTTTTTTTTCATGTGTGACCTATTGAAGAAAAATTTTCAAGTTGATTCAATGTTTTACTTTTTACAGTGTACTTAAGTAAAAGTACAGTTACTTGGGTGAAAAAATACTCTCATAAAAGTAGAAGTACTGATTCGACTCCTTTACTTAAGTAAAAGTTAATTGTAATAAAGTACATAAGTAAAAATTAAGCTACTTTTTTTTTTGCCATGAATGATACAATACTTATTTAATCAGTCAAAAATCATATAGAGAATCATATAATCATGTAAGAATTTTCATGGGTACGGGCACAGGTAAAATTTAACAAAATGCAGGTGGGTAGCAAGGCAGGAGGTGAAAAAAAAAGATTCATGGATGAAAATAATTTTCAGGACATTTAATGATGATGATCATCTAATTTCACTGTAGTTGTTTTATTTTTTACGTGAACTTCAGCTCTTTTTATATCTGGTTAAAGACGTCATTGAGCAGCACAAATGACAGATTTCTTGATGGCGTGTGTTTTAAGCCAAAAATAAAGCCTTTAAAAGTGAGTTAGTGAGTAGACAGCGGGTTTAATCAGGGGGTCGGATCCTCAGCTTTGTGGGTGTGGATACAGCCTGTACTCTTTCTCTCCACCACACTGGTTATCCCTCTGAAGCGATGCATTTTACGTACTGTCACATCCTTTTAGTTTGAAAAAGTAATGAGCCTCTTCTGAGAATGTAACTAGCATAAAGTACAGATATTTATGCAAAAATGTAGGGAGTAAAAGTAAAAAGTTGGCAGAAAATAAATACTCAAGTAAAGTACAGATACCTAAAAAATCTACTTAAGTACAGTAACAAAGTACTTATGAAGTGAACTAGAGTTATGTGAATGGAAATACAATCCTGAAGTGTAGGTATAGATTTTGTGCCAAGGCCACTTTGCTTTACTACAGCCTTTTCCTGAACCAAAGAGTGAATTCAACAGAAAAACAGCACCTTTTAAAAGTGGTTCACTGCCTGTTATTTGAAGTGAAATTAAAGAAGAAAAAAAAGCCAATATTAATAATAATAATACAAAAAGCCTTTACAGATTTATTTTCCTTTTAGTTACATTTGGTGGTTACACAATTTAGCCTGCAAGAAAATAGAAAGAGTCACAGTACGGAGCCACAGGAATGACTAAGCAACTGCATAATCATTCAGAGGCAGATTGATTGGTTTCATAAGTCAAGTCCAAATAAATGCCCTCGATGCAAGACCACAGACTGTCCTAACACAGTGAATAAACCAAAGTGACATTTGATACATTTGTTTTTCCTTCAGGCATCAGGACTCTGGGGTAATATATGTGGAAAAACTGCAACTAGGAATTATAAAAAGAGCTGATGCTTTTGGCTGAATATGGATTCATAATTGTTTTTTCTTTCCATTGGGATTAAGTCCTTTTTGTTTAGCCTGCACTTTCAGGGTAGTGACTTCGCTAAACTAAGCCTGACATAAACCCATTAATAAAAGGGTGTTTGCTACTTAAATGAAATCAAGTGTGTTAAATATTCAGGGCACAATTGTCGGCGAGTTATCGCACCAACATATCACAAGTGTCTCTCAGCAGGTGATTGAACATGTTTAGGACACAGAGAACATACGGACAAACCAACATATGGACCCTATATGTTCAGGTTCAGTCAAACACGACATGACAGAAAAACATAGAATGAGACCAGAGCACATTTATTCCAGGCTTATTTTACATTAATAACAGTCACAGTAATATCAAATGTCACAATACAGTTTTATATTGAAATAAATATCATTGCATTAGTTAGTTTTGTTCAAACTGTTTTCTTTGTTTCCAAAATGATAGTTTTTACTCCATTTCTCTCAACATTGATTTTTCTTTGTTTTTTTTTAATCCATGACTATGATAATACATGTTCAACCTCTACATTTCTTTCTTTTTTTTTTTTAATTCTTTATTTTGGAAAAGCAGTTACATTACAATCATAATATGTCACAAGAATCAATTAGCTCTTACTAGAATCACAATCACATACTGGTGAAGTTATTACATTATTGGGTGTCATTACAGTTTCAATCGAATTAAGTGCAAATTTTATTACATTTTCAGTAAATTATGACATTATAGGGTCCTACACTCCTGTTCATGCGGATTTGAGACATAAAAATTAATATTTCCTTAAAGTTTCATGGGAGATTTTTCTTCCTAAATGAAATATGAAGAATATACATGGTTATTTGTGGTGGAAAATTATTATTTACAGTCAAAGCACATAAATTATTTTTAGAAATTTAGAGGTAGAACATTTAAAATCATAGTTATGGATAAAAAAACCCCCAACAAAATCAGTGTTGAGAGAAATTCATATCTCAGGCCTTTTGGGAACAAAGATAACAATTTAAACCAAACTAACTAATGCAATGATATTTATCACAATATGAAACTACATTATGACATATATATAGACATGTACCTCTGTCTCCCGGAGGCGTCTACGCAGGCTGTCGCTGGAGTCCTCCTTGTTCTGTAGTCTCTCCAGGTCTCGTTCTATACGTTCTTTGGACATCCTCATAGTCTGAAGGAGGTCTGTAGCTTCAGCACTGGCTTTTAAGGCCTGGGGTTAAAAAAAACAACCAAAAACCAATCAAATTTCTCGCTTTATAACAAGTAGACTCAGAAAACACTTAGATTTGACTGGATATTCTATACATAATAACGCACATGAACATAGGCTAATGCATAACATGAAATGAATCATTTCTACATGATCTTGAAGCCCACATACGGCTGCTAAAAAGGCAGTAGTAACTTAAACAAATTTCATCCACTCCATGCAAGAACAAAACTCCTGATTATTTTATGTGGTTGTGAGTCATAAGTATCCATCCTTGTAGGCTTGAGTCTCCAGCCTCATGCACTATTAGCAGAATAAGCACCTTTGATACTGTATGCCTACAAAAAGAATATTTAGATGAAATTATTATTATTTTACAACTAATGAGGCAAGCATGTTTGATTGCTCATGATTAATCAGTCTGTTTTATAAGGGGATATAACTGTTAAAATAGAAGAGCACACTTTAAGAGACAGAAAGAGAAAGAGGTCAGTGAGGTTAGACCCGTCTGATGGTGTTAAAAAGCTGTTACATCACTTGCATTTGGGAGCGCAGACTCATATAAATTATTCATTAATTTTCCCTAACAAAAATACCACCTTGGTTAGCTTCTCCTGAAGATCCTGAATCTTTGTCTGCTGTTCGGCATTGGTCTGGAACAGAGCACAGTTGTGTATAGATGACATTAATCTGCTTTCTTACCCTTTTGATGATGAATGCGCTTCATAAAGTACCTTCTCCAACTTGGTGATCAGCTCCTCTGTTTCGGCTTTGCCTTGCTCTTTGGCCTGTGAAAATACAGAAATGACAAGTACAGGGTAAGAATCTGCACAGGGATTTAGAACTATGAGGCATATAAGATACACTGTGACTCTCAGCTCTGATCCCGAAGGTATGAATGTCTATGTCTCTTTTTCTTGAGGATCTTTCTGAAACATTAAAGGGTGTTAGTTACTGTGTAGACCTTCTGCATCCTGTGCTGGTAGTCTGCAGCTTTCCTCTTCAGCTCCTCGCTGCTCTGCCGGGACTCTTTGAGCTCGGCTTCGTAGAGGTCGCTGCGACGCCGAGCAGCAGACAGGTCCTCCTCCAACTGTCTGATGGAAACTCGCATTTCCTCCAACTGGGCATGATACTCCTGAGCAGGGAGAGAACAGAAGCAGCGTAATGAAAGTGAGGGCAGATGCCACTCCTTTAACACTCACACACCCATAACTATTTTTGTCACAACTTACACATTTTTTTTCTCTTTGCCAAGTGATTTATCACTTTTTATTATAATATTATCCTCTGCATTCTGAATTTTTCACATCAAAATCATGATGTTCATAAAAGTTCAGAGCAAATTCAAAGGTTATTTGAGCAAATCAGAAAAAATTAGGAAAAACTGACTTTCCAACACAATATATCACTAAAGTCTGCAACTGCTGTTATTTATCAAAATCCATTGGTTTTATTGGTGAATCAGTGTTTCAGAAGATGACAGTGTTTTCATGTTCACTATATAATGTCATGTATAATGATAATGTAGATAATAAACCTGAATTAGACCAGTGTTTTCCAATCTTTTTGAACCCCAGCACATATTTTACATTAGAAAAATCCCAAGGCACACTACCAAACAAAAATGTAAAAAAAAAAAAAAAAAGTATATTTATTGAAATATAGGGGGTGTGGGGTAACATTGCCATATGTTGTTTGGAAAAACAAAGCCGAGAGGAGTGCATCAGCAACCCCTCGGACAGACTACCCACTTTATGGACTGAGGTCCGTTATAATAGTATGAGAGGGACCCATTTGAGATCATATTGTGGATTATGTGGCCCCAGAACTAACATGAGTTTGATACACTTGGATAAGTGGATCTACAGTTATTCATCATTTTAGATCAGTAGATGCACTGGATGTTTGAGTATTTATGTTTTAAAGTCAGAGCTCCTGGATGCACTTCATTCAGTTAAAATGACTAAAAAATGCTGTATCTGTGACTGGTGCTATATGATCTGGACATTCCCAAAGAAAATGTTTTTTGTGAACAGCCACTCCATTCCTATGTGAAAAGTCATTCATAATATATTTAACAAATGCCACCGGCACATTTAAGTAAAAGCCATTTCAGATGCACTTTTACTGTAAGACATTTTAGACCACTTTACAACATTACTTTACAGATTTCTATTTTTCATCCCCTTTTTTTCAAGTGAAATATGGAGATTCTGAGTCTTTGTAATAAACTGAAGGATGAAAGAGAGAATTCCTCTAGTTCTTAAAATAAATAGTCTCTTTAAAAACCTTCTTGGATTAGATGGAAAATACATTGTCACTGAAGATGAAAACAGGCCTGAAGCGTGATGGAAAGTTCTTCTTACACGACAATGACTCTGCAAACATGTGATGATATCAATGAATATGGTGCATTTCATACATAATAGTACACATATTTATGAAATCTATAAAAGTGTATTATGTAGCTTAAATGACCTCAGCTTTAATGCTGCCTTCATGTGTTTTTGGGAAGATGATCCTTTCCACTTGTGAATTCAAAATCACCAAAGTGTTGTGTTCAAGGGCTTTTGTTATTGTAGCACAGTGTTTCTCAACGGGGGCGGTACTGCCCCTCAGGGGGCGTTGGGACAATGTCAGGGGGCATTAGAAACGAGAAAGCTGAGAGGGGGCGCTCAGACAGAAATGGGGGGCGTTAGTCACTTAGTCATCACAAAGTATAAGTATCGATATCAGAAGAAGTGGTGCAGTTGTTGTACCACCACCATGTAATATCAATTACATGGT
>JAQQZY010000029.1:13482684-13503145 GCA_030068375.1 Ostorhinchus rueppellii
TCTAGGTGACGAGAAAAGCAGTTTTGTGCTTTTCGTACTTAACACAGGGTGCAGAGTTTTTAAGATTTCCACTCAAAAGGGTGGTTTCACTTTTTCGCGTGTTCAAACCCCCAAAACACCATTCCCATCTAAACAATATGGACATCCCATAAAATATTTAGCGTTTTTCAGCCCTGAGCGTTATGGTGTAAAGTGCCCCTAAAACAGTTTTTTGGTTTCTCTTTTTCAGACGAGTTTGAGAGGAGATGTTGTTTCCTCTCAAACTTGTCTGAACCCCCCCCCCCCCATGAATACAAAGATAGTTTTGCAGCATCTGGAGGGTTCAAATTCAAACTTTATGAACTAGTAGGGCCCAAATACGCAACAAATAAATGAACCAAAGACTAAAAAAAGTGGGTTCAGATAAATATGAGCCCTTTAAGTGAAGGATATGAATACATCTTCTACTTTGTATGAATGTGTTGAATCTCTGCTGGTTATTGGTGCTTGAAGAGGCAACTGATAAAGTGTAACCACAGATGGTCTAAAATGTCAAAGAGCAGAGAGAGGAATCAAGAGACAAAGATTTGATCAGCCAAAGCCACTTAACGCACATGTCTGTTAAATAGTAATTAGTCACAGCCTAACAGATCTAATTTCAACCTCCTCGTTGGGTTACAGGGCATATTGGCCTGTCTGTCAGGGTAATAAAAAGTAGCATCCTCTGCATCCACGGAGACCAAGGCTCAACTGACACGAAGGAGAAGTGGAGGAGACAGCGTCAGACACGGTGAAAACAATGCTGAAATAGTTTAACCACAGTGGAACGGAAGGTTACATTAGTAACCACTGTATGTTTCTCTGAGCACAAAAACAACACTTTCTCCCACATAATTAGTCCATGTTCACCTCTGACATATACAGAAATAAGAAACTTAATCAGGCATTTGTGTGACGAACTACTGCTGATCATTTTGGCTCGTCCAGAACAAATGAAGTTCTTGTGGTAAATTAGGACCTCCAGGGGACTGTGTTTCATCTGGTCTTTATGAGTCTCCAAATCAATAAAAGTGAGAAATTGTCTGTGATTCCTGTAAATCTCCGATAAAAAGTGACTCAAATCTAAGGAAATGATGATGTTAACCCACAAATGGCTTTTGAGGCTTTGTAAGTCACAGTATTCTTCACTGTCAAACACATTCTCTGTCCTTGTCACATTCATTCTTCAAGTTCCATTCAGTTCGTTTAATTTTACCGCTAAGTGGCCGCGAGCATTTGCGATTTTATTCTTGTAACATTTAAATGACGCTAAACAGGTCCAAGGGCAAACATTTCTTCCAACACAAGTCACCATCTATTTTAAGAAAGTTAATCTGACACATTCATTTAAAATGTCAAGAGCAATAAAAGTTTGCCTTTTCATATTTTACATACTGTCTATTTCTTCTTGAATATATTTGTCTTTTTTCTTTTTCCATTGTTGTTCTTATCAGATAATTTATACTTCAGTCAATTTCATTTACTACACGTACAAACCTACATGCACAGATACTTCCAAAAGTAACCTCTTATTTTGACACAAGCAGGAAAACAACGGTGTAGTTTCCATTGTTCTATTGTTGTGTCTTCAGTGAAATTATCTCATTGCATATGTTTGGAGGTCTTAATGACTTTGGCACAGATTGCTTTTCTTTGAAAATGAATCTACCCCCAATCTCTAATGTCTGTTGATCCAACACTGCAAGCTTCTGCATGAAAATGATAAACACTGCAGTCATATGACAGAGCGTGGGAGACAGATGCTTTTCAAGATGAAATGCTGGATTTAGCCGGCGTAAATACCCTGCTGTGAGCACCAATGGGAACACAGAGACAAATAATATGCATGAGCAGAAAACTGTCTTTGTACAGATACAGGCTGTAATGTCATTGTTCCCACAAGCTTGAAACTGAAGTTATTTTAAAATCTACATCGCTTTACATTTTCAGTTCAACCACAGCTCAACCCACTGTACGTAAGACTTTACATCTCAGTCTGGGGGGTTTCAACAGGCTCAGACAGCGACTTTGACAGGTTTAAGTTATTTCCTCCAAAACAGCTACACTGTAAAAAGTAAAACACTGAATCAACTTCAAAAATTGTCTTCAATAGGTCACAAATTAAAAAAAATATTGTTGTGTGAACTAAATGAAATTACATTCAATATAATTTCATTTTGTTCACTCAACTATTTTTTTTTTTATGTGTGGCCTATTGAAGAAAAATGTTTAAGTTGATTCAGTGTTTTACTTTTTACAGTGTTTTTTCAGTCCATCTTATGAACTCTGATACTGGTATTTGGAATGAAGAAACCCCAATTAAGGTGTGTCCTGAATATTCTGTTACACAACTTGCAGTACCATATAATGATAAATAGCGTGTAGGGAAGTACAAATGTCCTCTTCTTTAATTGGAGAACATGAGTTGGGAAAATAAAGTAATGCTTACAAAAACCAAAAATAATGCAGCTCAGCTCGAACAGTTTAAAAATAGACTGTGGTAGTATGCATTTGCAGAAAACATTGCATTTACAGTACAGCTATGATTTTCTTTGCAAACCAGTGCTGAGGAAATCTGTGAAAAAGTAGGTGGAAGTTTGATATTATTTGATATTAGGGTTTAGCATCGACTTCAATGATCCACAAACCCTCCCTACCATGGGCTCCCAGCAGAACTGGGTGTCACCCCCAGACAGTTACACCTACCTACTTCTACAACTAGCTTCTTCAAGTGCAAAATATGAGCTTGTTCTTGTAAAAATCTAAACTTTGGGTAAGAGCAAAATGTGAACATTATACAGTTTAACCCATAAAGACCCAAACCTCCACTAGTGACCAAAACTATCTACTGATCTAAACTGTTTAATACCTGTTAATCCACTAATCCTATCAATACTTACTCTAAATAATTGGTGTAAATAGAGTTTGTCATCTTTTCAGGGTCATCATACATGACCCATTTGGACATTCAGAGGCTCTGTAGTTACCGTGGAAACACCGTCATCTTCTCACAACGTAGATTCACCCGTGAAACCCATGGAGTTGGATCCATGACAGTGGGTGGAAACACTGGTTTTGTGTTCAATTGTTTTAATCTTTGCTGGGAAAGTCATGTTTTTTCAGGTTTCTCTCTTTTTGATATAATAACCCTCAACTACAATTTGAGCTTTTTAAGAAAATCTGTGAAAAATCGGTGAATTCAATATGGGAAAATACCTGATTTTCACTGAATAATCACTTAAGAAAGGCTATATCTAGAGAAAAATGAATTTGGGAGCTGCCACAAAAGTAGCACTAGGTTATTATAGGTTTAACAATTAATGCCAATTATGAGATGGTTATCCAGATAAAATTAATTTACTACCTTGGAAAAAGACATTTTATGTTATTTTAGTCGCTGGACAAAACCAGAAACTTTCAAATAACAAGGTTATTACTGAAACATACTCCAATAATACAACACTACTCACAACATGATGCAATCCTAAACACAACGCTGCTTTTAGGAAGTAAATCAAGGAATGGTAAAAAAAAAAAAATCTGTTTCTCAAATGGTAAGAGCTGAGGCCCCAGCACCTCATCACGACAGCCTGCCCACTGCATCAGTGCTCTCTTCACTCGTAGGTATATGGCTCTCATCACCATAGCAACCATTGCACAATGTATTCAGTGCTTGGTAACCAGCACTAGTGTAGGCTGAGAAAAACAGGTTGCTTTTTCCATTACCTTTTTAAAGAAAAAGAACGATGCATGATGCCAGAGAAATGATTTCCATGCTTCTCTGTCTGTTGTCCCAAACTGTCTGTCTTTGACAGCTTCATTCTCAGAGCTGGCAACACTCCATCGTGTGATGCTGCCACACACGCAGCAAGTATTCACCATGCACAAACCCACATACACACCCCAAACTTGTCATCATATGATTCCAGTGATTAAAGGCTGGAAGTACAGTAAGCCTCCTAGTTTGTTTTTCCAGGAAACTGACACTGAAGTGACCCAGCAGACAGATTTGACACAGTCGGTACTGAGGACTTACAGGCTGACAGATAATTCACCATGCTACTAAGTGTGGAGCACTGCCTTTTCTTGGTGAATGTTTTTGTGAATTGAAAGTCAGCACTCATAACTCTTAAAATAGCTTTACTGCTCCGTGATATACAGACATGATTCCAAGGGACAGTGGTGGAGAATCCCAGCTCCATAAAGTCAAAGTCCTTCCATGTATTTGTTCCAACCATTCACTGAACCAGCCCTTTTGGATGAGCAGGACTCCTCATCCAGGTGGATGGATGGAATATCTGTGTTAATAAACAGGTAGAACCATTACAGGGCAGGACTTCTACTTTGTGGAGCTGGGATTCTCCACCGCTGTCAAGGGAGCAGTGTAACTGAACTACGTCCCTATATATAGAGCAGTGCTGTCTTGTTGGAAAGAGGTTCTCAGCTTAAAAAAAAATCACACAATAATTAATATACATAAATAGAATACTGCAACACGATGCATTTCTGAGCAGCCTGTGGGTGTTTAATGTTATACTGACTGCACCCCTACAGAGACTGTTCACATCATGTGCCTGGATAATTAACACATACACACACGAACACACACATGCACAGCCTTTGTGACCTGCTTCATTTCTCACAGATTATCCTTCATAAATTTGTGCACTGGGTTTTTCAATGACTGCATTAATCCATGCAAACATCCATTTCAATGTCATTGTTACTAATTTCCTTTTTTTGTAATTATAACAAATGTTTTCAAGCATCCATTTAAGTAAGAACAATACATTGGGAAGTTGTGTGTGTGCTGTATTTTGTTAAGAATGCTGTATTTTTGATCTAAATAGCACATTGTACCAATTACACAACAGTGTGCAGACCCACTACATTAACAGCAAAGACAGTGTCGTACCTGCTCTTTAATTTCTTGAAGCTTGTTGCTCTGCTCCCGGATGTCATGAAGAAGCTGCAGTGCTTTATCATCCTCCTGAGACACTTCCATTCGAGCCTGTTCCAAACTGCGCTTGAGACTCTGAAACAAAGGAAATGCACAGACCATAAAAGACAAACCAAATGATAAATGTACAGGGCACTGTTTGTAAAGTAGTGCATGCTCAAATATTTAATGTCTACATTCAATGAGAACTCTTTAAATCAATATTTAAACAGGCAATTTCAATGGAATATGTCATGGTTTTGGTTTTTTTTTTACAATTCATTTCAATATTTAGTCAGTAGTTGCATAACATTTACTGACTATTTACAACAGCAAATGTGACAAAAGTTGACAATCATTGATATAAATCTAGCGAATCTATAATCGAATCTAATTTAAGCGCAGTATAATTCATACAAGCACAAGAAACAAAGAGAAGGTGCCCTATGCATTTATAGTTTTCGATAAATAAAGCAAATAAATACATAAACTGTCCACAAAATCACACATATCCAGCTTCAATATTGTACAGAATCGCAGTATAGTGAAACACCTACAGAATTTGCTTTCACAATAAGTCTTTGTTTACTGTAAAATACCGTGTTATTCATTCACAATGAATTCAAGAGCATGTGTGGGATGATTGTCCATTAGTGTCCATACAAGTAACTCACACTGCATTCCGTGATATAAGTTGCCAAGTCCTGTTCCAGGATGGTCCTCTGGGTCTCTGAGGCCTTCAGCTCTATATCCTTCTGCTGCAGCACTGACTCCAGGTCAGACATCTTTCTCTGGACAAGTGAGATCTCCTGCTCTACCTAAAATCAAGAACATCAACCCACAAAATGGACCTGACTTTGCTCTGACAGTTTCATAATCTAACTCAGGAGCCCATGGATATGAATGCAGCACAATGTCCAGTCTCTTTAGTTGCTAAAATTTTCTTTCTGACTTAAATGCCTACAGCAATAGTAGTATGAGCTAGTGCTGTCAACGGAGTTCAGTTTTTAATCAGATTAATCACAGGGTTGCTGTGGATTAATTTGGATTCATCACAATTTAATATTATTCATTTTTAATCTCTATTAGTCATGTTTCATTTTGCATGAGCAAACAGACTCAAGAAAAAAGTGAGTATATACGTACTTAACGTGTTGAACACCTTCAGCAGTCTCAGTAAAACAACCTGAAACAAGTGATGCCAGGCAGAACAAACCCCGCCCCTTGCACTGAGTGTGGCTTATTTTAGCATCACTCTAGCTGATGTCATCATGTATGTGCATGTGCTGATGTCAGCATAACAATAGCCTCTATATATGAGCCAAGTAAATAGAAACAAAAGTGATGTTTTTATAGACATGTAAAATGTCATGATAAGAAAATGGGAGAAAAAAAAGATTTCAAAAATTCATAAAAAATTTTAACTTTGAACTACTTTTTCCAAAATGTAATTACATCTATTCTGGGTCACTGCCAATCTATAAACCAAATTTGGCATGAATTCAACCAATAGTTTTGCTTCTGGAGTGTTAACAAACAAACTGAACCAAAAACAATGCCCTTTCCTCTCCTTTGGGGGGCGGGGTAACAAAACAACTTGAAACAACTGTTCTGTATTGTTTTGTTTTTTTGTTTTTTTTGTTTTGTTTTTATCCTCCTATTTCCATCCAGAGGCCGACATACTGTTTAGCATCTTCCATAAAGGGTTGGTTCTGCTGCCTGTCACTGGTGGATCAACTGCCCATTTGTTCACATAAGACGATAACTCCACTCGGACAAGCTGCCTGAAATGCGTTGACAGAGACATTCAAAGTCATTCTGTGCTGCAGATCTATTAATTGCATTAAAATTTTTAATCAGATTAATCATGATGATGGATTAATTTGCATTAATGCATTAATTTTGACAGCCCTAGTATCAACACACTGTTTCTGTCTGTATTTGTGTTTGCACAAGACTACACTGGTGCAGTGGCACATGTCAATGGTAGGGAGGGATGATAGAATTAGATGTGCCATTACAGCATTACAGTCTAAGGAGCACTGGAAATCAGAGAAACAGCAGGACTGGCAGCACACTCACAGATACACACCCTTAGCACAGTCTCAGCACTTAGTGTATAGCACCACTAACACCCAGTCAGACGTATGAATACATGTTCACAGCAATATGCCACGTTTTCCTGGCTTGTTTCACTGATGCATCTAACGAAGGTATGACAAGTGTGGAGAACATAAAGTAATGCTGACAGAAGGAACAACAGGAATAACAGACTTTTAAACAGGAAACAAATCAAACTTGCTTGATTTGTTTTCCGTTTGTGTTGTAGCAATGACGCAGCACATCCATTTTTTACATTTAGCTTCTACAACTGTAGCAGATTGATGTTACAAGCACAGCCCTGTCTTCATAAATAGTGAGTGATGCATTAACACATATGCGCACACACAACATTCATCTAGAGTGTGAACTGAGGGACAGATGGATGATTTAGCTTGTTTAGACCGCATGACGAGCAATACCTGTGACATGTGTCCGGCAACTCTGGCTGTTTTGTCTTTGTAAAGTAACAGAGCTGTTCTGAAGGAGGCGGTGTTATGTACAGTGTTGACGGATGTGGACTCTTATCTGTGGGGAAAGAGGCAAATAATACACAGAGATGGCAGGTGAGGAAATGCAACAGTAAAAGTTCTTGAACAAGCAGTCTTGAAAAGTGAAGGGCCGACCCCATGTTCTTATGTAACACACTTAACTCATATAATTCTTCCATATGTGTTCCCACGTCATCGTCTAAATTAGACAAATGCATCTTCCATATATGCTCTTATGCTACATAATTCATGCATTAGTATCTTTCCCTACTCAGTTAGTCAACACACACTCTCATGTGTTGATCACCTTTTGGATTAATGATATCAAAATGGCAGACTCTGCTTTATTACTGGTAGAGAACCAAATGTGTCCTTTTTTTTAATCAACATTTCTGACTCAAAATCATAATATTAGTGATAAGCGATCAGGCGCTAATCTGAACAACTGATTCTACCCATTCCATTGAATGTAATCATTCCTACTGATGCTTTAGATCAGGGGTGTCAAACCCATTTTAGTTCAGGGGCCACATTTAGCCCAATTTGATGGTAAGTGGGCTGGACCAGTAAAAAAAACAGCATAATCCCTTGTAAATGACGAATTTTCCTCTTTCTTTTAGTGCAATAAAAATATTAACCTTTACAAGCTATCCTTTCTCAAAAAAAAACAAACCCTTGCATTTTGTAAGAAAAATATGTTCAATTTTAACAAAATTATGCTTCAACTTATCATTTAAACATGTTTGTTACACACAATGTTATGCTAACATTTCAGCAACAGGCAGAATATTATTAAAATTTAGCAACTTTTACTGTAATTAAGTACATGCCAGCTTGTTAACAAAACACACAAATGATTTAGTAACAGGCAGAATAGTGTTAAAATTGCACAAAATTTTCTTTCATTTCAGGTTATTCACATTTTATTGTGAAAGAGTAGTTTTAAATGTAAATACTTTCATAGTGCAATGTTATTTTTTCACATTAGACCAAAAAGAAAATGTGTGCTTGTCATTATTTCTATATTATTATGTTATTATTTGACTTAATTATTTCACATTAGTTTGTATTTGGCTCCTGAACCAAAATGAGTTCATTCACAAATTCATCCCGTGGGCCGCAATGGACCCTCCAGTGGGCTGGTTTTGGCCCCTGGGCCGCATGTTTGACACCCCTGCTTTAGACACTGATTTTCAATGTTTCTGTAGCATTTCTAATATAACCCCACGAAAAGATGCTCTATCAGAATACAACAGAAGTCACACTGCTGACCAAAATGTGCTCATATTCTAGTTTAGCAGATGCTATAAATAGCCTGCTTGTGTTTGCACAACAGCCTTTTTAACCACCACTGGATATATTTGGCAGCTTTTGTGATCAAGAGGCAGGCGGAAGAAAGAGCGACAGAGGGAGAATGTCTATTAAAAGCACAGCTCACCTCCCACTCCTGCCTACAGTAACATGTTCAACTCCAGTCCACAGAACATGTGGATGGTACTGGATTGTTAAGTTGATACTCTCCATGGATTTGATCATCAATAATTTACAAAAGTATTTTTATTTTTACCTCTGCTATGGAGGTTATGTCATCGCTCGCATCTGTTCTGCAGGACTTTCCAAAAATTGCTGCACTGATTCTTATACAAGTTTAGTGGAAGAGTAGGGTATGAGCCAAAGACAAACCTCTTAAATTCTGAGCAGACTTCTACTTAAACGATCAGAGTTTAGTAATAAAACATCTTAGAATTTAGAAAGGTAAGAGTCACTTAAATTAAAAAAAAAAAAAAAAATAGCACTAAGTAACAAATTAGAATTACTTCAGCATTGTCCATGAATCTCCGAAGTCAAACCAACCTCACCAGCTCTGACGTCAAATTCAAGATGGCGGCTCCGTACAGCCACAGTATGGAATATACTATGGCTCAACATGAAGTGCTTTTATCAGTAGAAAGGTTTCAGGTTTATGTTTATTCAGTTATCATCCATAACATAGAAAATACAAACAATGAGGCTAATTAAGTAAATCGACTGTGAGTTGTGCTGAGACTGAACAGACTCAGGCCGAAGCTAAATGCTTACATAAGTCCGGTCTATGTTCAAATCATAACCAGCTTTAGGCACCAATTAAAACAGAAACAATCATTCCTACTGTTTCCAAGCCCGTTTTTGACCATATATGGATTGCATATCTTTAAATTGATAATTTTGTAATTTCAAAATTTTATCCCAATACCAGAAAGACATGTTTTTATATATTTAATAGCTTTTTGTACAGTAAACATACAAACACCTATGAAATCATACCTGCTTTCCCATATCAAAAATAACTTTTCAATAAAGTCTAGACTGAGCTTTGTTGGGCTCGGAACATTACTTGCATATTTTTGTAACAAAACAAGCCATTGAATTTCATAACAAGGGAACTGAGAAACAGTGGAGTTGTGTTTGCGTAACCATCAGTTTTATGGATGATGGGTATGGCTAGTTTCTGCAGTACAACTACGGGATTAGTTATTGTTCTGAAGGTGGATCCCCATAGCTCCACACAGACAGGTAAGGTTGAATAACTGAACAATAAATGGTACACAGAGCTTTATATTGTAAAAGTTTCCCAGTTTTATGAAGGATTCCTCTTGATTTAGAAAGTTTACCTCTGATGTAATCAATATATTGTCTCCATGTTAGTTATGATCAAACATACCCAGGGGTCCTGGGTATTTTTTGTTATTATTATTATTATTATTATTATTATTATTATTTTTACTACTTCTTGTACTGGAATAGCGTTAACAAAGGAATAATGTTATTCCCAAATCTGACTGCCAACTTCTGAAGTAAACGTCACTTCTGGGTGACGTTAGAGAACTGTGATACAAATGACAGAAGGTTAAGATTTTTAGGTTTTCCACCGACGTTCCCTGGAGGTTTTATTTTTGGGAAGTTATTTACCAGGGTAAAACCGTTTATGCTGTGGTTTGTTTCCACTGCAAATCAAAGTTCCTGGAAATTTATTCCAATGAGACTCAGTCGTTTCAAGTCGGAAACCTGAAGTCCCTGTTGAATTCTTTTTGAATGTATTCAACAAATACATTCAACAGGATCCAGGCTATTTTGGTTGTGTTTGCCAAATACACACACCAAATACACTAAAAAGAGCATATTCATCAAATGGACGTCATCGCCTGTCCACCTCCCTAAGCTTCTGTTCTTTTGCTCCATTTTCCAAATGATCAAAACACAAAGCAAAGCTTGTAGAAATAGAATAAACAAGTATGCAGCCGCACGCTGGCTTAAACATGGAGGGTAAACATAAGAAAGTGTGATCCACCAATCAGCACACAGCCCCACCCCTCAAGAATTCTGGGGAAATTGAAAAGTTGTTCCTCTGTCCATACTAGCAATATTTTTCTGAGAAAGTTTGGGGTTGAAGGAATTTTTTTTTTTTGGTAATTTTGGTGAAAATGTAGCAAGGTTTTTCAAAATTCCGGGTAAAGTCAAAGTTCCTGGAAAAGGGGATAATGGAATAGAGACCGAGGCTGGAGTCTAGTTTGAACAAGGCCATAATTTGTGGTTTGTTGTGGTTTAATCATACTGAGGAATGAGGAGAAGAGTGGGTAATAGGCTAAGAAGGCCTGCAAGGGCTGAGATGTGCCTCATCCATGACGGCCAACATAGAACCATGACTCCGCTGCCAAGATGAGATTTAGTGGCATCTTTGTCAGCAGCACAAACACAGAATTTACAGATGATCAACGGCTCTGATGGGTCTCTGGAGAGTCTCTGGTCTCACTAACACACAGTTTTCCCAGAAATGTGACTGATGTAATCCTAAGTTTCACAGGGGCCATTTGGGGGTGGTTTGTTCGGTAACACAACAGGCCACACAGCATGTGCTGAAGCTGCATGACATACTGATATTTCAATATCAGTGGCATTGTGTTGGAGCAGGTGGCATGTAATGAGTGGTGATGGCGTGAGCAATGCACCATGTGAGGTGAGCTTTCTCTTGCACCTGCTGATTTGTAACCATACCGAGCGCTTGTGATCACTGGACTTGATGACATTTGTAGTTTTGAAAGCAATATGGTGGACACATAACTGTTGCAACCATTTTAGTCTTGTATGTGTGATGCTGTAAGGATTCACACTCATGTAAAAGTGAGAAGATCTAGCCTCAGAGCTCCACATTCTCTAATGACTCTCATACATCTATAGAGGCTGACATACTCACAGTGCTGCATGATTTAGTGTTGCGTGCTTTTTAACAATGTGGAAAACTTCCGAAACAGCAAGCCAGTGGTAAAGTTGGTGGTTACAGGGTGCCATCGTAGCATGAGGCACCAGATGGGATTCAGATCTGGCTGTCTTCCTCCCAGACTCAAGTGCTAGCTGACTACCCATAATGAGCTGAGCTAACAGACTGTGCAGCTGGGCTCCTCCTCTGTAATAATTAGATCCCTGAAAGTAATTACTAATAACCACGGCTTGTGCGATATGATGATACCACGTGACGATATCATGTGACTATTATTTTATACACTGCTCTGTGTTTTGTTTGAGCGAGGTGTGAATCATGCTTTTTTGTGGAATATGTTTTGCCATTTGTTGACGCTTCCATCCAGCGTTTTATTTACTGGTAAATTTTTCATTATTTAGATTTCGATTCTTATTTTGCCACTGTAGCTTAGCCATAGTTAAATGTAGTATGTTTACATTCGGTATTTTATCTTACACATACTATTGTAGACAGATCTGTATTCACTTTTGTTTACTGCTATAACACATGGCATTGGCATTTTTGACCATATTCACATTTTCTGCCTGAATTTTTTTGTAACTGTCGATGAAAAGCGGTCTCTGTTTACTTTTACACATAAAACTTTACATTTTGTGGTTTGTTTAATTGAAAACTTGTGTCTGTGACTGTCAAATGAGGATCGTTTTGCTCCAATGGGCAAAAATATGATACTGTAAGAAATAAGTCTTTCTGTGTGGTAATAATTCAATCTAATTATGTTATACCTGTCAAGGATTCTCAATACATCTCAGTATTTTCCTGCACATGGCTAGTTTTTCATCATTAACTTTAGCTGCCTTTGGAAATACTGTTATTTTATTATTTTATTGTAGCCATTAGAATGAAGTTTCCAGTTTCTACACCTCTTTTCATTACCAATACTGGAAAATACGCTCTAACTATTAAACTGGCTTGTGTTTTTAAATTCTCATACAGCATAAATGTAACATTTACATGTTTCCATCCCAGTCCCTTGTATTTCTGGTCTAATCTGTGCAACAGGTGTAATTACGTCCCCTGCAGTCCAAAAAGCTGGCATACACAAGCTCATCAGCTACAAAACAGTGACATTCACAGTGAAATACTGGCTTCCAACTCAGTCGAGGAGCTCTGTTTTTGTGGGTTGAATAATATGTACTGGGCAGTGAGTCAGAGTTGTTGAAGAGGAGGAGAGTGGAGAGAGGTTGCATCCCAGTCATGGAGTTGCTCTACATTCAGACTGCAGGGTGACCAGGGGCCAGTGCTACTGTAGGCAGTGGTGAATCACAAACTTGTGGCAACAGTGTAGTGGCACAGATTCCTCTCTGAAAGCATCTACTTCTCCAATCTACACGCCTCTAGTTTGATCTTTCAGTTAATCCTCTTGACACATGCTAAGATGTATGCTTATTGTCATGACAACAACAGGATAGTAACACTGCAGTAATGCATGTAAGATTGAGCGCTTCAGGTTTCCGCCATAGCAGCTGAGTCTGAGGAAAACAGTTTTGCAGTTTTATACTTTCCTTCTGAACATCACAGGCTTTGAAGATTAAAATAAAGTAACCACCTATTCTAACTGCAGCTCCATCTAAAGAATAAATACTTCACTCTGTGTGCTTCTGAATGCATTCCCATTCAGTGCCTTTACAGTTGTTTGCACCGTTCAAGCACATGAATAAGTACTTCTCAGTAGTCAAATGAACCTTTTACTTAGAGTCTAAAAGGTGCAGATAGGGCTAGTGGAGATGCTATTATTGTAGTTTGGCATTAAAAGCAGCACAGATACTGGAATACAAACATGATAGTTAAGAATAGGTTCTTTCTTTTATGTTAGCTATTAAAGGAGCAGTCCACCCACAGTTTGAAAGCTGACAACAGCTATTATGATTCTAAACCTGTTGTTCCCAAGCTGCCAGAACATACGATGTGCTAAAACAATTGCCACTATCCATCCAAACTTCTTGTGAAGACAAAAGTATAAAAATCAAGCAAATGCAACTTCGGTTGCAATTACTAATTGAATGTTATTTTTTTACAGCTTTCCAATCACAAACCTTTTGTATAGTGACTGTCCTACTTTACGTGGTGTGTGGCAAAGGCCAATGATGAGCCTTTCAGCTATCAGCGGGGCAATCAGTGCTACAGATAAGCACCTCCATACTCTGGCACAGATGATTTACTCGGCCGCAGTGGCCAAGGTGACTGAACATCAGAAACTGTCATTTTCAGTGACAATTTAAAGTAGAGTACTTGAGTTAGCACTTCAAACATTCAGTCCATCATTATCTCAAATCCAAATGACAAATAGGATCGGTGTGGGCTCCTAAAGGAGGCTTTTGGGAAAATGGCACTTGAGAATATGGAGCAGTAGAGTCCTTTTTCTCTCATCACAGCCATCACAGCACACATTAGCTTTGACAGATCAGTTCTGCAGAGAGGGTTTTTTTTTTCCCTGAGTAGCACAGGTGTCTCTTATTCCCACTGTGCCATCTCCTACCAATTTGGTCTGCCTACACAAATAGGTAAACACACAATTAAAACAAAACATTCACAGATGTGACTGCAAGGTCCTATTGGCACGCATGAAACACTTTAATGAAATATACGGTGACAAAATTAGAAAGTATGTAATGCACTGATCATGAATTATCTAATAGCGTCAGTGTAAATTCCGTAAACCAGGGGTGTTAAACTCATTTTAGTTCAGGGGCCACATCTAGCCTAATATGGTATAAAGTGGGCTGGACCAGTGAAATAATATAAAAATATGATGATAAGCTTTGAGTGAAAAAATTTAAATTACCCAATGAAAATGTTTACATCTATTCTTGAACATAACATGAACAACCTGGAAATTCTGAAGTAAAATACGTGCAATGTTAACAATATTATGCCTAAGTTTATCTTTTAGATACACACAGATACACACTGCATTAAATAACGGCAGAATATTTGCAAAATTCCACAAATTTCTTTTAAGAGATTTCAGGTTGTTCACATTTTTTAAATAAAAAGTTCGTCTGTAAATGTAAACATTTTTGTGTAATTTAGCTTTTGTTTTTTTTTGTTTTTTACACTAAAACAAAGAGGAATATTAGCAGTTTTATTTCTTTACAGGTCATTCTGATCCACTTTAGATTGAATTAACCTAAAATGATATGAACATCCTTGACACTTTCATCCCAGGGGCCGGATTGAACCCTTTGGCGGGCCGGATTTGGCCCCCGAGCCACATGTTTGACACCTGTGCCATAAACTATGACATTTATGTGCCAGATGTGTAGCTCTGTATCACTAAGGATGCGTTTTCATGAGTGTTTCTTGTCTGTTTATCTTCACATCAACAAGAAACCTCTGATTTTCATGAAACTTGGAGGAACATTAGAACAAGGTCCAAGCATGACCAAACTGCATTCGGGAGCAGATCCAGCAAAAACATGCGGAATTTTGAGGTTTTTCTAACATTTCAAAGTAGGATGCTTGATTGAATGACATGACTGTGGGGTCTTGTTGGAAGTATGTGCCTTTCTAGTTGGTATTCTGTTTTGTTCTTCTTCAAAAGTCCTGTCAGTCCAGTAATTTATGATCCATCTGAAAAGGCGCCAGAAAAAAGCAGCAAGCTTCCTTCACCTCTCCTCCACCCTTGGCAAAACCTGCTGTTACCATAGAGATACTTTCCTCCAACCACAGTCTTCATCTTGTCATACTTTTTGTGTTCTGACTTTGTAATTTCAGCTCTTTTCCTGCAGTGGATCTCAGCTTAAGCTACTACTGTACTGCCTCTTATTTCCAAAAAGTAAGTTCGATCATTTGGAAAATCTCTACAGGCTAGGCAGTGGGATCAACTTTGTCTCAGAAGTTCCTCAGGCTTGGTACAGATTAGTCAAATTTCGGAAACAAGCATTCGGTGGCGTTATAATGACATACACCAGGCAGTTTAACTCCCTCCCCAGGGAATGACAGCCATCTGTAGGAGTATATGCTACAGTAAGCACATCGATGAAGAGATATGGGCAAACAAAGACAGAGCATCTCAGTGTCGTGACCAAGAATAGCATTTACTCTTGATAGACAAGGTACAGCTGCTGCATAAGCTTGATGCTACCATCTGGCTCAACACTCCACAAATCATTCAATCACAGAATTAATCAATCAGGGAACAGTTCTAACATGCTGATATGAGAAACAGCATTTTCACTCAATCACACAAATGCACTGCTTGCATTCTTTCCCCAACACAAAACCATCACCCCCTCCTTGTTCCTTATCTTATAGTCATAGATACAGTAAGAAGAAAACATCACAGCACTTACTCGGAGACTGCTAAAGCTGACAGATCTTTTTTTTTTTTTTTTTTTTTTTTTGGATGAAGCCCCTTTTAGATGCAGCACCTTCTCGTCCAGTAAGCCCGTTCATGTGGGGTCTCCCTCAGAAGCCACCAGCTGGAATGAGAGCTTCGCTGGTTCATCAAATTCGGGGATGTCATCCTCACTGGGGAGAAAGCAGAGCTGAGGGGAGAGACGCACTGTGGCAGGGCAGAAAGCTGTGAGGCGACTGGAGATTATCGCTTCAAAGAGAGACACAGAGAGCAGAGAGAGGGAGTGGAGGACTACACAGATATTGCATTGTAGAGTAATGCAGCAGACCGGTGATCACATACTGGAGGTAGCGCTCACTCTCTTTCTCTCCTCCCTGTCACTGGCTCACCCTGACCACCTCCTAACTCTCTCTCTCTCTCTCTCTCTCTCTCTCTCTCTCTCTCTCTCTCTCTCTCTTGTACTGCAGCAGCCGTTACTAATCACACTACTGTATGCAGTTTGACACCCAAACAGGTCAGCTTCTAAAAGTTGTAAAGAAACCTAAATTGTGCAGCTCATTACTGATAAACTACAACGGCCCCTTTCAAAAACTCCTCCTTAATGATAAGTATTAATGCAGTCGGAAAAAAAAAAAACTCTTAAGGGCAAGGATGTCATTGGAGGGAAATTCGTCTTTCATCATCAAGTAAACAAGACAGTGTGCAGTTAAAAATAGATCTAACATGTCTTAAGGCAGGAACTCATATTAAAATAACACATTATTTATGAATATATTGGCTTCTGAAAGTGCAATAACTGAGATCTGGTGTGCAAAAATGGCAAAATTTCACAGTGTGAATATTCAGCAGGAAACATTTAAAGCTTTAGTGATAATGTTTTACATTAATTAAAAAAAAATGTGAACAAATTATGCATTGTGTGTATAGCTAATATGGTACGTCCTCATTATATGTTGTCATTTTAACATAGGCAGATTGAATAAGGGCTTTTGAACTGAAGTCAATTAATAGTGGCTTTTTAGAGGTGATAGTTGACTAATAAGCTGATCATCTGTCCTCTAAAAGTGTTGACAGTGAAAACACACAATACATGCACACACATATACATACACTGTAAAAAGTAAAACACTGAATCAACTAAAAATTTAGCTGAGAGAACCAAATTGAATTACAATAAATTACATTCAATATAATTTCATTTGGTTCACTCAAATAATTTTATTTTTTGTGTGACCTATTGAAGAAAAAATTTTCAGTTGATTCAATGTTTTACTTTTTACAGTGTACTCCTCTTTAGGTACGCACATACGTATACCTACCGTACACACACACACACACACACATTTATTTTTTTCTCTCTCACTTTTTTTTTCTAAATAGGCTATTTCTTTTTGGTACTACACTTTCTGTAAATTATTGACATTGAAGCCTGAAATGTTACCTACTCATTTTCCAAAAATAAAGAATTGAAAAGAAAACACATAATAAATGTTGGAAACTATTAAACTGAACATCTGTGTCCAAGTAATAAACACATAAATCACCAGAACTGACTGAACATCAAACTCAGAGTAATCAGGAGCATTTAGTGAGTGATTTCTTTTTTTGTCATTATTTCAGTTTAGATGCCTAATAAAAGATGTTGATCTGCAACATTCTACAATGCCTTCTTCTAACAACAACAGTATGCAAAACATGCTACAAAACAGACTCATAAATCATGTACATGTAACCTTACTGTCAGTCACAACCCTTCATGCTTAATGCTGAATTTGTAATTCACTGTACGACTCTGCAGACCATGCTTCATATATAATGTATCAGATTATCCAATAATATATCTAAATAAAGTAGTGAAAGGAAAAGCTACAACATGCACAGAAATATAATTATACAGGCGTAAACACAAACACTGCATGTCATGTCACAACCTAACAAGCTCACTAATGTTAAACGCGGTGGTTTAAACTCTCCTCAATATTTTTATCTTTTATGCAAATGAAAGTCAAGTGACAGACACTGTGATATTGACTTACAAAGTACACACACGTACACATTGACAGATTCCACACACAGTAACAGATGGTACAACCTAACCTGGCAAGCAGTTCTACATCCGCACGGCAGAAGGGACAAAATGGTCACAAGGTGAGAGTACAGTACAGTGCTGTACAGTACAATCAATGAGTGTGACAGTAATCTGTGGCAGACAGGGAGCACATGCAGCACTCACTCAACACTTTGACTCATTTCTGGTACAGAAAAACTTTGTCCTTGAGTTCTGTAGGTTTTCTCTAAAAACAGTCTGGAATCCCACCACATGGACTGTCTTAACTCAACTTAATTAGTGTTGTAACTCTTTATACTTAATGTATTAATAGTATGTTTATGCTTCCCCAGAGGCCTTTGCAGTTATTGTATCGTAATCTGAAGAAAAATCTGTATCTGAACAGGCTCACATCCAGGAACAGCCCTTAATTAAAGACTTCCTCAGTTACATGAGGTCCAGATGAGGTTATCACCTGCCAATGCAATAGGACACACATGTAACCTCACACCATATCTGTCAATGGGGCTACACTATTTGGTACTTACATATCCTTGAGGAACTATTTTGTAACGATTCACATCTATCATATCTATTATTAACCCAGAAAATCTTTGCATATATTCTTTATTGTATGAATAAACACAAAACACTGATGAGTGACATGTGAAACCCATGAAGTTCATTTTTCTTTTAACATCGTAGTGACTTTACTTTGCAAAATCAGTATTTAGAAAGCTGAATTTTCATTGTAATTTCAGAGTACTGGATGGAGGCTGAGGCATCATAAGGATGTTACCTAGCAACAAGGTACTGTATGCCTCTGAGTCCAATCCCAGCTTAATTCTGACAAGACTGTGAAACCGCAGTCCTCTGTATTATGTTTTTACATTGAAGTCGCAAGTTGTCAACTGAGTTCAAGACTTTAAGAGGTTATTTCTGTGTGCCTTTTACTGACAAATTAAATCTGGTATAAATGCATCCTTTAAGAGTAAATACAAAATCAAACATAGAAAAAAATATACCAAATAATATAGTTTTGACATGACTATTTCCATGGCAAATGTCAAATGACAGACACAGGATACCTCACCTGGTGATGCCACAAGCTTCTAAAATCATGTACAAGAGGTACCAGTGAAAAAACAGTGCCATCCAATGGCAAAACCTGGAAACAACTATTTTCCATATTTTGTTTATTCCATTACTGTATATTCGTATAAGGTTATGGTTATTAATGACAGCCACTGAAAACTAGATGTTCGAGGAGCCTGGCTTTGTTACATAACAGTCAGCCAAACCTTGCATTAGCTGAAAAAGACAGAGACAGGCCTGTATGACTAAGGGTTGATGTTACATAAGAACAGAACACTCAGTACCAGGAGGACACTGCTCTAGATACAGACTGTAAACTGTCACTCTCTTAAACGAGTTAAATTAAATGTCTGAGGTAATTTAACGCTGCCAACATAGAACTGCCACTAGACAATGAGGAAAAGGGTTTAAGATATATGACGGCTCCAGTTCATGAGCCAAGCTTTTAACGTCTCTGACAACCATTAAAGAGGGACAAAATGTCTGCGAGAGCAATTATTGGTTATAAATTCTGGACTTCAGTAAAACTGGATTACACAGGTGTTTTATAAGAGTCCATTTTTATTTATGAATGCGTAAAAACAAATTCCCCACAGGCAGTTTGATGCCATGAACACACAGCGCACACATCTGAGCTGTGCTCTTCCTCCAAGCTGTAAAATGTAAGTGGGCTGTTGTTGTTTATAGCCATCATTTTGAAGCATGACAGTGTAATATCACTTGTTTTTCCACAGAGGGAGCTATAGTCCATAATAAAGAGCAATGAGGGCGCAATTCAAGTGTTTTTATGGCAATGTACATTTAAAGGAGAAAAGACAGTGTGGTTAAAGATAATAATGTCTATTACCTTCATGACAGTAATCTTCTGCTAAGTTTATTGAGCTGGAAAATAACTTTATCATCCAGGAAATGGTCATGCTGATGTACAACTGTACAAATGTAAGTACTTTAACCCATAAAGACCCAAACATCCACCAGCGACCAGAGGTATCTACTGATCGAAACTGTTTAATACCAACTGATCCACTAAATCCATCAATACATGTCAATAATTAGTGTAAAATACAGTTGATCATCTTTTCATGGTCTGCAGATATGATCCATTTGGATGTTCAGAGGCTCTGTAGTTACCATGGAAACACCATCATCTTCTACAGCATTGATTCACCAGTAA
>JAQQZY010000029.1:13561365-13578056 GCA_030068375.1 Ostorhinchus rueppellii
TTAGCATCTGAGAAAATAAAGAGCCTCATCCACAACGAGCACAGAAGACTAGAAGCTGTCATAGATGTTAAAGAGGACGATACAGAGGATGAAGAACTAGGGGATGGAAACTTTAGATCAGGGGTATTTGGATAATTTCTGTCAGTATGATTTAAAAACAGAAAACACATTTGTTTAATAATAAACGGCTTCACCCAAACACTAGCCATACGTGAAAGAAACGCTTTTGTATTATCGTTCATATTCTCTGAAAAATGGACAAAGAATCACAAATTCTGCGAGGGGATGTAAACTTAGGAGCACAGCTGTAATTCCGTGAAGATCAAAATATATGTCAGGCTCATACAGTGCATTACATACCACAATTGAAAGATGCAAACACGGTCCATTTTTTCCAATTTTGTGCGAATTTCTCTCCCCTCTGATTAAGTAAAAAGGTCAGTTTCTCTATATTTTCAGTACTCTTTATAATATCCATCCAGTCGGTCACTGTTGGAGGTATGGGTTGCAGCTAGCTTCTTGTAATCACTTGTTTGCTAGCTGCTAATAATTTATCGTTGGCTAACACTTAATGAAAAAAAAAAAAAAACCTCAAAGTTGTTTTGTCTTGGATCAGTGAAACCTGGAAAAATCTGCATATTCTATAAGGTCAGGGGTGTTAAACATACAGCCTGCGGGCCAAACCTGGGCCACCTTAGGGTCATGTTATCCAGCTGATAAGATGAATTTATGAAGTACAAAAATGTCACTGAAAAATATTAAAGGTTAAGGGTGTCAAATGTGTTTGGTCTGACGTAAAATAATAACACAATGTGTTTCTTTCTTTGTTTTGTTTCAAGCAAAAGGAAAAAACCAAAGCAATTCATGAATATACAGAGCCAATGGCAGAGCAGATACACAAAGTATTTTATACATTTAAGGAAAAAATAAATTAAGTTACAAAAAAAAATTCAGACAAAAAAACCAAAAAAAACGCTTCAGCAATAACAAAACAAATTCAATAAGTACTGGTCGAAAAGGAGTTGGAAGAAGAAAACTAATCCCACCCCCTCTCCCATTTATTAAATTAGCTTCATTAATGATAGTTCCATCTATTCTGAGTCAAACTAATGAAAAAAACAAGAATAACCTAAAAATAAATAACCTATAAATAATGTTAACTCCAAATTTTCTTCTTGGTTTAATGTGAAAAAGTAAAATGACATTATGAAATATTTACGTTTACAAACTATCCTTTCACAATAAAATCGGAACAACATGAAGTGTCTTATGAAGAAAAAAAAGTGTAATTTGAACAACATTCTACGTGTTCCTCCATGTTTTGTGTATTCGTAGATCCACTGGGATGTGTAAGTTGTGTAAATAACAAGCAAGGATGTAATATTGTTAAAATGACCTGGTTGGACCTGAGGCAGCTGCACTTCTGTCTGTGTTGCCATGGTAATGCTACACCACACCTGTAGAAGCATACACATTCTTTACATCCATGTGACTAGAAGAACATTGGATAAATGCTCAACAAAACCAACTGTCAGAAATGAGAACACAACTAAGTGAACGGACAAATATCTAAACCACGTTAACAGCCCTCGACCAGTTTATGTCGTGAATAATTTAATAAAATAGACAAATGAGACAAACTTTGGAGCGCTAACACTAACAAGAACGAGACAAAGGAAAAAATATAGGTCTATTAGGAAGCAGTGATACTGAATTTTGTCTTACCTTTGCTGTTTTCGGATCATAACTAATTAAAATAATAATTAAAATAATCAATAATTAAACAAATGAAGCTTTGTGTTACGTTGAAATGATTCCCACTGGAAACAAAGGGCCCAGGTTTTAAGAAATTTCAGGTTGTAAATGGTTTATTCACATTGTCACAATGCAATTTAACTTTTTACACACTAAAACACTGAGAAAATATGGATTATTATTTACAGTATATTATAATTTACCGATCCGGTCCACTTGAGATCAGATTAAGCTGTATGTGGCCCAGGAACTAAAAAGAGTTTGACACTTCTGATTTAGAGTCTTACGTTACCGATTAAAATTTAAAGGTGGGGTCTGAGATGTTAGAAAAATGGCTCAAGCAGGCTACATTTTGAAATAGTCCCAACCCCTTTCTTCAGACCCCCCACCCCAAAGCCACGCCTCCAGATGCCAGAACACACATTGCAGGGGGCGGGACAAATGGCAGTTGACTTTGATAGACATATCAGCGTTCAATCATTTCGAGTGGGCGCTCAAAAGGATTGGATGTTGTTTTTTCAGTCCTGTTGGTCCCATAAGTGACTTAAACTTTAAATTTTTGTGACAGGGCTTTTAATTGATTGTTTGCAATCAGGGTGTGAAGGAGATTTTTTAGCAATATAGTAAAAAAAAAAAAAAAAAAATCCTCCAGGAAAATGTCTCTGACCCCAGCTTTAACTCCCAGTAGTAGACATGATCAATCTGTGAATAGATTTAGCGTAAAAACATTGAGTGAGTTTTCCGAATTAATTTAAATGTATGAAGTAACAGAAGGAATTTTCCTAGAAGCGAAAATCTGCTCCGATTAATGATTTAGAATGAAACTGATCTTTTAGTCATTAATACAGCCATTGATTCTGACTTGTGTCTTCATAAAAGTTGCCTTGTTTGGAAGTATTGAGGGTTTTTTTTAGGGATGGAAAATGAACAAACACGGCCAAAGTTAAACATAAAGAATAAAATTACAAAGCGAACCCTGACATTCCTGTTTTTGTTGTCAGGTGGGAAAACATCTGCATGAAACCCCAGTCTCTCCTGCTAAACCCAGACTATAATTAGTCTATCCACACCTCAGAAACATCCTAATGTATCCTATTTTTTGCTTTCCACTTTATGTAACAGTTGCTGTTTGTTTATCTTTGCCTGTATGTTGTGTACAGGACCGTCACTCTGACACTGCAGACTCTTTTTCCAACTGAAAGCATTTCTTTTATTTGAGACGTGTCTTCTTTGGGTGTCTGCGGTAAACACCCTGATGCTGCCGCCGTGCGACGACTGGAGTGTGTGTTACGGTGACGGACAGATCTGCCATTGAGCGTGTTTTCATTCGCTTCACTTCGTCTCCACTTGGTCAGATGTTGTTTGGAATTTAGTGCTTTGGGTGGGCTCATTGTGCTCCATGTGAGAGCTTCCATTCACCACTGACTGAGTTGCAGAACGCTTCGAACTATTCAAAATATTTATCATGCAATTTTGTTAGTGTTTTGGGGATTTTTTTGTACAAATAAATTCTTTACAATCTGTTTGTGTCCCATGACTTTACCAGAAATTATTTGTTTTTAAAGAAAACAGGTGATTCCTTAGTTCTCTGATATGGGTTTTTCTAAAGCCGATACTGAGTTTTCAAAATTTGGTCAGTCGATGGCTGATATCTACTGATTTTTGAGGCCGATATTTAACCCCTTAATGCCTGAATCAATTTCTAATTGTGGAAAAAAAAAAAAAAAGATTTTTGTTTTTCCTTTCAAGTAGATAGTATTTTGGTTGCATTTTGGAGCAGGGGGGTTTGATGTGAATTTGCATCAATAGGCATTAAGGGGTTAAGGCAGATTTTTTTTTTTTTTTTAACCACACTGACCTTAAAATACAACTGAAACACTCAGATTAAGATTTTTATGCAACATAAATGAAATTATTAATATATGTACACATATATTGAACTTGTGTTGCCCACACAGGTGCCGGATCAAATATCTTATAACGTTTTTACTACTGATCAAATATCAGCTTTCGAAAAAAAAAAAAAAAAAGGTCGATATTGAAAAAAATCTGTATATATCGGACTACTTCTAGTTCTCCTGCAGAATCCAGCAATGAAAGGAATATTCAGATCATTTACTGAACTCCAAAAACATACTAATTAACATAAAAATGCTCCAAAATAAATACACTTTATAAACATTATCATTAGTGTAATTTAAATTTTGTCATGAAAATTATTAAATTGTAACACATGTTTTGTTGCTTTATTTTTCTGTCGTATCTATTAAAGATGGAGTTGATTTTTAATACTTTATTTCCAATTTTACATTCAGGGACTTCAGACAAATTTAAAGGTCCATCAGGAGTTAAATGATGCTAAAAGGAGGAAAAGGCTCTTCAAGTTTTGGGGGTTCTTCACCAGTTTTCTTAAATTTTTATATTTCTTGAAACCATATCAGAAGTTTAGAGGGAAAATCCTTATTTAGCAGAGCTGCTGAAAACTGGGTTTTGCAAGGACATCAGAGGACACTGGAGGTAAAAATATATTAACTATATGTCCATTTGTCCTGAAAAACTCCACAGACCAGTGAAAAAACATGGATATATTAACATTATTTAGCACTGGTCATTCAGTGATCATTAACCATTCATGGTCTTAATGGATAATAAAGGCACTGTAGGTGGAGGCTGCATTTATTAATAGATAACCTAAGGATTTCACATTTCAATCCACCTGCAAAAACACACTAAACATTTTAATTAAATGTTTTTCAGTTTGTGAACCATGGTCTTATATAGAGACAAACACAAGTTATCATTCCCGCCTTCAGATAAATGTGTGTTAGAGGTTTCCGAAAAACCAGTGCACAGTTCCTCCCATATAGTTTTTATTCACAGAAAGCAAAAACAAAAAGACACAGGTTCCAAATGAAGTTAAGACCAAGCCTCAAATCACTGACGGATGAGATCAGTCATTATGTGTCAAATATTTATTCCTTTAAAATGTTTATTACTGATTAAATTCATGTAGGGAAAAATTAATAGTACATCTCTTTTTCTCCAGTGTACAGCAAACCACAGCTGACGAGTGTGTTTCAACCAAAGCACATGAGGCATGTTTAACACATGCACAGTTTGGTGTGCTTTTTATGTGTGTATGTTCTATACTGAATATAAACACACAAATATATTTATATATACATACACATAATGAGTAGAAATCATAAAGTGTGAGATTTGATACCTTTTCTCAGCCTACACAGCGACCTATTTGTGTCTCGGGATCCCAAACCGGCGGCCAGAGTGTGTCCAGAGGGAGAAAATTCAATGAAGCCAATACCTTCATTAGCTGCTCTCCCAAATCAAAACGAATAAAGAAATGTCAGTGACGGACACTGCACCACGCTTCTGCCTCTGGGACAAACCCTGGCGGCGGGAGAGGAGCCTCAGGCCCCGACACGGACAGCGCCGACGCTGCAGCTCGTCCCCGTTTGTTCTATGGTTAACAGAGCAGTCCCACCGTGGATGCAACAAACACTGTCCAGTAACACGTCAGTTGAACAGGTAACGGAGGAGGAAACCAAACAAATGGGACTTTAGTATTAGTCGTCTGTTAAGAATATTCTGCAAGCGGTGAAAACAAATCCATAAATGCAGGTTGTGTTGTTCATACCCCTTCAAACAAAGTGTTACATGCACAGATAAAACATGACAAAAAAAACAAACAAAAAAACAAACAACACTCTGTTATGGATAAGGGGTCACCATGACGACTAAAAGAAGCCAGTTTCCAGATGACGTGTGGATCCCTGCGTCAATGGTTGGGGTCGGGTCAGAGGCGCCCCTTGAGGTGTCGCTGTGAGAGGTGCTGATATGTGGGTGCTCTGGGAGGGAAGAGGAGGCCAGGGGCTGCAGGAATACACAAAATGGAAGGGGAGGAGGGGGGCAGCCCTGAGCGCTTCCTGAGGACTCAACCGAGTCCCATCAGACCCCGCCAACCAGGGGTCACTATGGCAACAGTCCAATGAGAGGCGCCACTCAGCACCAAATATTTTATTTTCTTTATAATATTGGCAGTATCATTATTTAAAAAAAGAAAAAAAAAAAAAAAGGGAGGAAAAGGCTTAAAAAACAAACTCTGAAAGCATAGTAAGACTGCAGTGAACAGTGCTGGAAGAGCCTGACGTCCCAGAGCTCCAGGAGGGGTTCCACTGCTCTGTTGCACTTAAAACATAAAATAAGAAAAAAAAAAAGACAAAGAAAGAAGTCAAATCAATCAGGTTGTTGGCTCAGCACTAGAGGAGGTTAAAGGGAAGAAGGTGGGAAGCTTGGCAAAACACAGACAAAAAAAAAAAAACCCTAAAACTTGAGAAGTCACCAGTTCTGTCCATTGGATTAGTTTGCTAAAGGCCATCTACCAAATCATCAACATCCGTGTGATTTTCTTTTCTTTCCCATCAAATAAAACTAGCAGTTCATGATGTGTTGGCATGAGCCGTGATGACACAGGTGTCTGAAATGTTAAAAGGAAAACCGTAGAAGAGGTGGTGAAACCTTCATTCTTACTCAGACGCCTGTAAAACAACCACCTCTCATCCAAACACACGTCTCGTCCCCCCCCCCCTTCTCCTCCCAAAAAAAACAAAAGATAACACAGAAAAATAGATCCAGAAAATGGAGCGCTCCTTCTCCTCAGGCGCAGAGTTTCACTCGACTCTGAATGTCCCGTGTGCAGTGGAATGAGAAGGAGAGATGAGATACTGATGGGGATTGTGTGAATATAAATCGGAGCTTTATGGCGGTCAGTTGTCAGCTTGCAGATCCTTTCAGAAACAAGGACCTCTGGTCAATAGTGCCCATCTGCTGAATTCCAAATAAAACTTGATCTGACGTCTAATAAAATCTGTACATTTTTTTAAAGTCTTCATGATTAATTTGTCCAAAGGGGACATTTTTTTTCCATTTATTTTTTTAATCTTTCATCGTATATTTATTAAACCTTTATCTGCTCTTTAATTTAGATGCTCTGAGTCCCGTCGTGTGTGTATGCGTGTGTGTTCTCTGAAGAAAAGACGCCATCATCGGCCTCTTTTTTGCAGATGGCGGATTGGAGTTTGCTAGCAGCACTTTTTCTTTCGTTTACTGTTCCGGGTGAGTTTGACCACGTCGTTCTGTTGCTGCTGCTGCTGCTTGGCGAGCACCTCCTTCTTGGCTCTTAGCACTAGCTCTGTGATGCAGTTGAACATCTGCGGGAGAAGCAGAGGCCGGTGGCGTGCGGTCAGTATCGCTCAGGCACAACAGCCACATCAAACACAGTAGTTTATGACGAGTTCCCAAAATCAGCAAAGACTCAACCTCAACTACTGCTTCAGAACGGTTTGACATTTCACAGCTTGGACTATTCTGACCCAAATATAAACGTTCACGTCAACATGTTGGTATTTTTACAGCCATCTGATTGGTACATGTGACCGAGTTCTCAGACGAGCCTCATTCAGGACTTCGCTGAGCTCGGCTGCATACCAGACATGTCCAAGAGAACGACGCCAGACAAACACGACACAAATAATGGCTTACCTCTTCGACGTTGATGTTCTCTTTTGCACTCGTTTCGAACAGGTTGATGCCCATCTGCTCTGCAAACTTTTGCGCGTCAGTCGTCTCGACCACCTTGGAGTTGGGGTCGTCGTTTTTGTTTCCCACTGAAACGATTAAACATCAGATGCAGGGATTAAATCAGTGTTTCCAGGTCAGTTTTATTGGAAATCCAGTTTATTAAAAATGACACTGTGACCCAATTTACAATAAATGTCAAATACAGATTGCACAAAATCTGGATCTGTGCATACGTGAATGTTTTTATGTACATTTTTGATACTTCTGATTCACTTTATATCATCTGTGCAATATGTTTGATAAAAACACAGTTTCTTATTGAAAACACACATTAAATACAACTAAAGAGATGTAAACAGGCTTTCATCAGATTATATATTAATTTTAAAAAGTTAAATATTCAATATGACAAGGTATTACTATATCAGAGCTGCGCTTTCCCTTTATTTTACATATGGTAGAGGGTTTTGGGGAAGGAAAATTTCTGTTTTTTTTTTTTTTATAGATATCATTTCTCACAATTTAAAAAAAAAATAAAATAAAAAATAATTATTACTATGTCCAAGTATGAAAATTTGGTAACGTTAGAGCACATAATAAACATCCAAAGAACTTAAATGAACAGGATATAACATTACTTACAGACAAGATATGGTTTTTGTATTTTAGCAACATTCATTCATTCATTCATTCATTCATCTTCTATACCCGCTTTATCCTCACTAGGGTCACGGGGGGGTCACATGGAGCCTATCCCAGCTACTTAGGGCGAAGGCGGGGTACACCCTGGACAAGTCGCCAGTTCATCACAGATTTTAGCAACATCCGTTCTCATATACGGAATGTTCAAAACAGAGAAATCCATCATTTATTTACTCAAACTCTCCTCATTATTCACTCATTTAGTGTTTCTTATGCATTTTAATTCTACTACTTTACGTTACTTTTACTTCTATTGTCACAGGAATTAAAAAAAAATAATGTGAATGTGTCACAAAATCCAAAGTGAATAACACTATAAGCTGATTTATTGACTTATTCCTTGGTGGAATGACTAGGATTATTCATGCAGTGTGCACGTTTTGTGGGAGGTAATAGTGGAAGAGGTGGATCTGCCATGAAGAACAACTGCGACGACACACAAACATACTGCTACAGGCAACTACAGGGATCCAACTGCAAATACTGAATACAGGATAAGATTATATACAAGTCACCTTTCATCGTGATGTTCTCCGTTTTGATTTTGCGTTACTGTGAGTTAGATGGTGCCCAAAATCCAAAAACCATGTCTCATAGTACTAGTGCCAACCTTGCTATATGAATATTCAGTACTATTAAAAACATATTCCTCTCATTTAATGTTTTCTGAAATATGTGAAATGTCAATAAAAATCAGCTGCAATCCAGTCTTTGGAAATAAAAGAAGTGGATGAAATAAAACAGGTAAGAAGCAACCGCACTGCCTTACAGCGTCTCTACTGTCTGCAATCCTGTCAAGGGCAGAGTATTTTTAGGGAAAAGGAAGCCAAGGTGACAAGCAACGCGGACTCTTTTTCCTGCGTGTACTCACCTAATATTCGGCACACATCGTCACAGTTCTGGTTGATTTCATGTAGCCATCGTTTGACGTTGACGAACGACTCGGCACTCGTGACATCGTATACCACTATGACCCCGTGCGTTCCCCTGTAGTATCTGAAAATACAGACGAGAGAGCAGAATAAAGGCACCGTCCACACAAGATCACATTAAAAAAAAAAAAAAAAATACACTAATGGGAGAACAGTTGAGTTATCCTAAGGTAAAGTGCTTTAGTTTACACTGTAGATACATTCACCAGGAACTAAAAATGTCAAAACAAAAAACAAGAGTACTCCCAAAAGTCTGAACAACCTTGTGTCAAAATATTAGATTAATAAGTAGGACTAGTCTGGAGGTTTGCTCCTGGAGTCAGTTTTTTACATTACACGTGATTGCAACAGCCACAGGAAAGACTTCTGATCCATAAAGCAATTACTGACATATTCCACCAAGATGAAAAGTCATAGGAGGTTATCGGTGAGACAGCTGGCCGTTTCTGGAAGGTCAACCAGAAGAACAAGCAGAAAGACGTGCACCAGAAAGAATGATGGATTCAGCTGTGAAAACCATTTAGATCACTTTATAAGCAGACCCTGAAAGGCTTAGATAGGAAACCACAAGTCATACACGTGGTTAACACAAATGTTAGGTGTTCACAATTTAATTTGATGCTTTGTCATTCTGTAATAATGCATCACCTCCAATGAAAAGATTTGTACAACTCGCAGCAAATGATCAAAGTGTCACGGTCACCAGCTCAGTGGGGCTGTGAGTGCCTAAAAGAAGCGCTGCCTTTGGACAATTTGCTTTCTCAGAATACTATCAGCTCCCAGATCCGAAAACATGCCTGGATCCTCCTGTTTTCTTCTTGTGAGATAGACCTAAATAAATGAACTTTAGGACAAACTATTTAACTACCCTATCGCACTGTAGTCGGAGAAGTAACTGTAAAACATGTTTAGTCTGTATAGGAGTGTTTTATATGATTATACTGGGGGGTTGGGAGAGGGGGGCATGGGGTGGTCAGACCTGCATGTACGTTCAATCCCAAATTCTACTTCCTACTATGGATATGGGTTTTGTTTTTGTCTTTACCTGCCCAGGGACCACAGATGGAAATTAGCCTGCAACCAAATCGTTTATGCCTCTGATTAGAGGATTTTTAATTTAACACAGACCATGTTGAATAAACTAAATGGATAAACTAAATTAACCTAAAAGGAGCCACTTTAACCTTGTTGGTGAGATCCATAAGACATGGACAGGATGAGAAGTTAATGCATTAAAGGTGAAGACAGTTTTTAGCTTTTTCATACAATTACTGGAGATGCACTAGCAACTCTGAATCTTTAGCCCCCTTTTCAAAGATAAAACATGACCTAACTTTATAGACTGTATCTAAATGTAGAGGAGAAATCTGTAAGTGATTGGGGACAGAGTGTGTCTTCTTAAGGATAGGGGTGGAAGCCCATAGAAAAGCAGCTGCCTCACACAGACGACCATAGTCGAGTCAACTGCAGACCTGCAGCTGAAGCTTCAAACGGAGACCAGGCCCCAAACAGGGAGCATCCCCACTGTAGCTGCACTGTGCCAAACAAACACAAAGGACCTTTTGTTGGGTTTACTATGCATGTGTGTGTCAGTTTTTCTGCCTGGTGTGACAGTGCAGGGATGTGGCGTTGTCGGAACATGTCCTCGACGTCCAGCAGTAACAGGCCACCAAACAGCAGTGGTGTGTGTGTGTGTGTGTGTGTGTGTGTGTATATTGCACATGATTAGAACCATAAACAGCCAAACACACAGCAGGCACTGGAGGTCTGGGCTGCAACTACCTTTACTGAAGCTCCCAACAAAAACTGGAATAAAATGTTGATGGTAACCACTATTATTTACCTAATTTTTCTTTTTGGTTCATTCTAATTACTTTGTAAAGCCCGTTTTTGACAAGGTTTCAGTACTTATTCAGTTTTGGTATTTTTTGTAATATTGGATATTTATCAGGGCCAAGATTCCACAAATGTTAGAAAAAGCCCCATGTAATAAAAACACACCATCAAACTTGGGGCAGGTGACCAGCTATCAAAAGACCCAGTGTTTGTGTTATTTACCTGAAAGATGTAACAGTACAATAAAAATATCAGATTGAATGAAACTTAATATAGTTTCAACTTGATTATTTTTGATTGTGAGGACTTGCTTTTGTTAATTCAGTCATTTCAGACATAGCTTTCTTGCATTGTGGCCATTAATAATAATTGTATTTGTTAGTAAAAGCCAAAAAAAAGATTTTCTATTAAATCACTGCAACTTTCACTGAAGTAGACCGTATAATAGAGAAAAACTCCTTTTACAAAAGAAAAACAAGAATACAAGTCCTGCCAGGGTAAAAGTGTGAACCATAACAAGTTTTTTTTTAGACCAAAACTGTTGCTTTAAAAAGCTGTAGTCTGTGTTGTTCTTTTATTCTGGGACTTCAGAGCTCCTGACTTGGGCCTGAGCCTGGAGGCAGCTGTGGGCAGGCCACAGGCTCAGCCTCGGGGTCAGACATATGACAACCGCTCCGAGCTGTTCAACCCCGGTGGACTGAACAGGTCCCTGCCCATGACCAAGTCCACACTGAAACGCATTTATGACCTAATGAAGCACCACGCCACTCTACTTCAGCACTGAGCACAATCAGCCTAAATAGGCCGCCGGCTCGGTGGAGGGATTCCTGCAGATCGACTGGCAGCCGTTCCTCCAAAGTAGGACGGTCACACTCCTCGGGGGCTGAAGCGTCAGCACTGCGGAGGATTTCAAGCTTTCTGGATTGTTTTGGTGTTCCGACTGTCCTTGCTTCAGAACAACTATCAAACATGCCCTCCCGGCATTTTTAGTCCTGAACAGTGACAGCTTAATGACTGCAAAGTGCTGTGCATGTCTGCCACAGTCCCGGTAAAAAAAAGCAGAAAGAAGGCAATGACCGCATCCTGAGCAGGAGGTCACATCAATGTTGGTTCTATCAGTTCAGCCCAGATTTGGTTCCTTTACACAGCCAGAGCTGCAACACAACTCTACTCTATTTTGTACAACAATGTCTAGCTTCGTCTTGTAAACTACACTGAAACTGTCCCTATTCAACTGGGACACTCCCAAAATAATCAGTCTGTCAGTTGGTAGGAGAGAGAAACGGAAAACTGGTGCAATCTGCTGTCGGACACTTACAGAAATACAAGAAAACACAACCACTAAGGTAAATAATTAGTGGGAAATCTTAATGTGCTTTTGGTGGGAATTATGGTCTGTGCAACAAACACTACTATTTAAAAAGGCAGAGAAAGATTTTGTATGTCCAAATTTACCAAAGTCAACTAAAACCATCAGGATGCTTTACTGTACTTAGTTGCATGTTGCAGTGAGCAGGGCAGCATACTTTTCTAGCTATTTCTATCCCAAGATGTGTCAAATCAATTGTCGTAGTTACAAAAAAGATCTTGTGAAAAAGCGCATGATTCTTCGATTTTCATTTTAAAACTTGTATGCCCTGAGTAAAAATAATACACCCACAATGTATGCACATAACACACAGTAGTAAATACACTGGAAATGCATAACCTGTTAGCTTATGACAAAGACTGAAAAGGAGCAGAAATATCTCATTCATTTCTGTCAAAAGGTAATAATCCACCAACCTGGACCTATAGTTCATTAATGCCAAGTCCACATACACATTTAAGATGAGTTTTGTGTCCTCTGTCTCAAAGACCAGATCACAATGTGTCTGGGGTACATTCATACCTTCGACCAGTAAACTTGTGATCAGCTCACCCAGGATGCCTGTTCAGATTCTACCAGGTGTGGACAGGGGCATATTGTTTCCTTCCACGTGTACTAAATAGCAGTGTATTTTGCTTGTGTTGTGACTCAGCTGAGTGACAGAGAAGAAGCTAGTCAGATTGAGCTAATAAGCCCTGCATTAGTCACATGTTTGACATCTGTATCTCTATTTGGAAACCCCTGACATGCTGTCAAAATATATGGTAGAAGCAAAGCTGTAGTTACAAATTCTGGATGCAAAAGGGAGGAAATGCAACAAGTCTTTCATCTGGACTTGAAAGATAACATAGACATCTCTTGAACTTTGGATGAATATAACAATCAGAAGGTTTTGGTCCTACACAGACAATAGCTGCATCAGGTAGCTGCTATCAGCCTATTCTATGTTTTATCTATTGGTTTCATGTATTTACAGTGTTTTCTTCTAAGGCACACTGACACCATACAACAACAAACAGTAGTGTAACTCACAGCACTACCAAGTGAGTAAAGACGGCCAGCCCTAGCCGTCATATAGCTCCACAGCATGAGACCAAGAGCCTCCCTCTCACATCTGTAATTAGGATCTGTGGGGAATTCCACCCAGTTTCAAAGAGCAGCGTGGACCTATTCTGGCTGTCTAGTACTCACTGCTTCCTTAAATAACACTTAATCGAAGGACCACAAAAGCTTTTTTTGGTTTCAGATTTGGTTGTTCTCATGAAAAACTAAGGACTTCACCTGAAAACCTTGTGTGTTTGTCTGCCCACGGATCTACTTACGTGGAGGTGATGGTGCGGAAACGTTCTTGCCCTGCCGTATCCCAGATCTGTAGCTTCACCTTCTCCCCGTTGATCTCCACTGTCCGGATCTTAAAATCCACCCCAATTGTGGTGATATAGCTACCTGCAGACACACATTTAAAAACAGAATCAGCATTTGATGACCTCGTCTAAAGAGTGGAAAACCTTGAAATTTACTCTTTGAGGCCATTGGAAAGCACGCACCTGAAAATGTGTTGTCTGCAAATCGCAGGAGGAGACTGCTCTTCCCCACTCCTAAAGGAGGAAATACAATAACAGGATGAGGTTTCTGTTGCAGTGGATTTTCAAAACAAAAACAGAAACATGAGAATAAACAGTTCTTGCTTTATTGTATATTGACTTTGAGCTTTCACACTACATCAAAGACATACAAGCAGTGTTTGTTGCACTACAATATGTAAAAAATTTTGGTGGAGTTTTGCTAGTCCTCATTTGAGTCTAGCTGTAACTGAAGAGTTAACACACGATGTCTGTGGGGCAACACCAAACACCAACCTTAACAACCGCTAAAATCCATGTGTACCTTTAAGATTTACCTTTACAGAACCTGCTGTAAAGTGTAGAGGGTACAACAGTGTGAGGTAAGTCAGACTGCGCCCTGCGTGGTCAATAAATACATTTAGATGATGCTTTTACCACAATGATGAAATCAGTGCAATAGCTGAATATGTTTTAGAGAAAGGGAGGAGTAAATGAGATGAGGGATCACTATGGTATCTTCCACAGATTAGTTGTCAAGTTACAAGGTAGGAAGTGACTCTACTGCCCAGACTAGGGTGGGACTCAAACCCACAGGCCTCTTACTCTGACTACCTATTGTGTTATTGTCATCTTGTGTTTGATTGGTACCAGCATAAAAGCTCTCAGGTTCCTGTGGTCTCCACACTACAGAGTTTTGTTCTAACAATAAGCAAAGCTTCAAAGCAACACAGCGATCAGACCATCAGTTTGAACTTTAGTAGATGTGTGGCAAACCTTAAAAATAAAACATCCACTCAAACTACTTCAATGAGGGTACAGCTGTGTCTATGTTGTTTCTATTTTTAATGGTCTATTATCAGCATTCAGCTTGGAAATGTGTGTAAAAAACACCTCATCGTGTTTTGAAAGGGAGTGGAAATTAATATCTTGAAATCTCATACAAACAATCATGAAATGCTCAGAGATATTAATGACTCATTATGTGTTAAACCACCTTCTGTGGCTAAATCTGTCCACAGCACGTGTCCCTGTGGCAGAACACAAGCTAAGCAAATGCGGGAATAAGAATGTCATATTTCCAGCAAAAGATTTGTCTACATTCAGCTGATAAGGGACAAAAGATCAAACCATCTTGTCTATATAGTCTCCATGAAGCCTTACAGACAGTAGTACTTCCATGCTGCAGCTGAGGGGACACTGGCCTCTGTGTGTGAGTGGCAGTGAAGGGCTTGCTGTGCCTTTGCCTTCCACTGTGATCATCCAGCTGGTGGGGTAGTGCCAGGACCAGGGTGGTCAATGAATGCAAAGATCATTACCCACAAAGAAGTTCTGATGGGTGGACACTACACTCATACTATGGGTGGGGCCCAACTTAAAATCATGGTTCAGAAGAGCTCCTTGACACTTCCATTTTGTACTTACCTGTGAACGGTTTCAATGTTTACAACCCCCTTTAACATAATAAAGAGGCTTAGCGCAATATGCAATACTGGTCGAACCTCGGCAGCCTCTGGGAATTAGCATTACAAAAACAAGCAAGGCTATAGGACTTACTTAAACGATATTAACCATTGACACAGTCTCACTACAACATACTTTGGCTGGATGAGTGCAAATCAGACTGCAGTGCAGCATTCCTCCACTTTCAGGGAGCTAGCGTTGCCATGCTAACAAGCTTAATAACAGAATTTAGTATTATAACTTGATTAAATTTACCCTGCTCCTAAATGATAAGACAAGTTATATTTATGGCCTGCAGACAGACATTAATTAAAGGGGATTTGTTTCCTGCTAACGTACGCCAACAGTTAGCTTCACAACCATGACTGAAAGTGTAGTTAGCGGTTAATGTTAGCCTAACTTTGGGCTAACTAGCAAAGCTAACGAAGGATACAAACCCAAAAACAAATATAAAAGGCACGTAAACCCATGGACTGGAATTTGGGTTGCAGCGTGTATTACGTTGCGGGACGAAAGCAAATGTCTCATTCAATAAGTGAACAAGACAGGAAAATATTCGAGACAAACCCTGAAGATCTGGAGGCGATATCCGGCCTGATCGGCTGACATGCTCAGCCCGGACACCCAACCTCCGCCCTGTCACACATACATAAATATGGCGGATTTGCACATTACAATAAACATCCCCTTGCAAAAATTAAGAAAACAAACATTTGGAAAACGTGCCCGAGCAGTACACAGTAGACCTAGAGCTGTGTTTTTGCTTCTTCCCGTGTAAAAAAAACACGACAAGGCCCACTTCCCGTCCCGCATCCCCGGCGTCGGCTTACCGCTGTCACCAATGATGAGCAGCTTGAAGAGGTAATCGTAGTCCCTGGCCATGCCGGTAGCTGGTGGCTCACCCCCGCCTTGTGCCGCTTGTTTGCTCGGTCTGGTTTCCGACACCTATTGGCTCGTAAAACTCACAAACCCCCAGATCCCCCGGGGTAAAAGAAACCAACCACAACCGATGTTAGACCTGTTAGCCCCCCGAGCCGGCGGCGTTTTTCTCGGGGTTTCGCGGCGTCAGCAATCCTCTCTCTGCGCTGCAAACAGCCGGAAACTCCGCTTCCTTCTCTGGTGGAGCTGCACCCAACTCTGACCCGGCCTCACTGCGCAGGCTCCGGCTCCAGCACCTCCGTCCCATCCCACTGAAGAACACACAGCACACCGGCCCCGGACCGGCCGCACCACGGTGGAACACACTGGGTCTCCAACATGTCAGAAAAATATTAAATTATTGACATAAATCACTTGTGTGTGTGTGATTTATGCATTTACTGAAAGTTGTACAATATTTTCAACTTAAAAGTTGTTCCACTACATGTTAGAAGCAAACATAAAACTTATTAAGTTAAATTATTATTATTATTATTATTATTATTATTATTATTATTATTATTATTATTATTATTATTATTATTATTATTAGTA
>JAQQZY010000029.1:13591157-13601244 GCA_030068375.1 Ostorhinchus rueppellii
GAGGAAACCGGAGTACCCAGAGAAAACCCACGCAGACACGGGGAGAACATGCAAACTCCACACAGAAAGGTCCCTCCAGTGACCGGTGCTGGAATCGAACTCAGGACCTTCTTGCTGAGTGACACGAGTGCTAACCACTGCACCACTGTAATCACAACTTGTTTACTGAATTTCAACATTAGCTGAACAAATATCCAAACATCCCTTCTCTTTTAAAAAGAATTGGATCATTTCGATCCACAAGTTGTATGATTTCAAATTAGAAATAGTTCAGGAGTAGAATGAAGCAGGACTCACCTTGGGCGGCTCCAGATCGATCCACAGAGCTCTGCTCAGAGGCCAGCGTCTCCATGAGCCAGGGCAGCAGGTCATCGAAGCAGGACTCACCCATGCCCTTCACCATAGCACCCAGGGCCTTAGCTGACACAGTACGCACCTGAGGAGAAGAAGAAGAGTAACTACACCTTCACCGACACACACACACAGGAGATCATCATTACTGTGGTTCTGTTTTCTCTTCAGTCCAACACACCTCAGGCACTGGGTCTAGCAGAGAGGTCTTCAGTCCAGGTATGACACTGGGCAGGTATGGCGACAGATCCTGACACATTCACAACACAGAAGGTCACCATCAACAAAACTCATACACAACACATTGAACTGACTTACTGTGACATATAGTTACTGTTGAGTACCTTCTGGTCAGTGAGTGAGTACATGTTGCCAATGATCTGAGCAGCCATCTTGCGAGTATCAGTGGAGCGGTCCTGGAAGGCTCTCTGAACGATGGGCATGATCAGGGCGAGGGATGGTGCGTCGATGAAGTGGACGAACTTTGTGTCCAGCAGCGTCTGCAGACACGTCTGAGTCTTTCTGGATGGATCAGTGAGAGCGTCCAGTAGGATGGGGGTAATGGCTGAGGAGGGAAAAACATATAGGAATTAGTGAATAACCAAGGACTTGAATACTTAAGATCAGGACTAAAGCAAGGTGCTATATCTTCAAAACTCAACTTCTGAACTGAAAGTAATTTTTATAAATATTTTTGCAGGTTTTAACGGGTAAAAATGTTAGAGGTTTTCTCTTTTTTTGTTTATTTAGAGAAGCATCAGTACAAAATTACGAAATGGAGTACATCAATATCCATTTATCAAATATAAACAAAAATGCTCAACCAGGATTTTTTCATGAATATAGAAGAAATAATAGAGAGAAAGAAAAATAAAAGTGGGCGGGAGGAGAGGGCTTGCTTTGCTTCTTCAACAACAGGGTAAGACATATTAAGTGTATTAACCTAAACAAAAGTGTATATCAAACAAATATTTCCACATAAACAATGTTTTCAAATCACATCAATTACAGGTTTTACATAGTTTATGCATTTTGACCGAATAGTGAAAAAAAGATTCCTTTTGTTCGAGTTTTTAAGACTTTAGAAATGCAGTTGAAGACCAGCAGGCTTCAACAAACCACTACAGGAGCAGTTCTTAAGCACAACCTTGTTGACCTTGCAGCTATATTAGACTTCATTTTATGATAAGAGGCATGATGTTAGCAAAATCTGTAACAGTGGTCCCATGGTTTCATTTTCTATTCTTTTGTTTTTTTGTTACAGCACGATCAATATGAAACAAAAAGAATGCTAAAACTTTTTGAAAGTAATTTAAACGTATTCAGGTTCATTTTTAAGGTGTTATAACTATACAGTATTTAAAGCATTTCATTCCCTAATTTTTTGAGGGGTATTTTAGACATGCAAACTCTCTGAAACTGCAAATGAAATTACTGCATTCCATTCTCTAATATGTCTTATTGCGTGATAATTCCAAGTCTCACCCAGGATTTCAGGGTTCCGAATGACAGAACCAATCTGCCTGAGCGCCTGCTGACCCGCCTTCTGCACCTTCACATGGGAGTCTGTCAGCACCTCAGTCAGCTTTGGTACAATGCTTGGCAGGCAGGAGGACAGCTGCTTGGGTGCACAGAAAGCCATGGCACCCAACAACTCCACCGAACCTGAAGGAATAAGGTGGTAACGGGAGAATGTGGTTGGAAAAGTGCCACATTTATCATATGCAAATCTGGGAATAAAAAAAAATGTCAAAGCATTCCTACTGGGAAATGGTCTTTCATCCCTGTTTAATTAGTACCATAGTGTTAAAGAAGGGGTTCCTGACCTGCTTTGGTTCTCCAGGATTCCTCCTCCAGCGCCACAAGTAAAGAAGGCAGAACCAGCTTTACACCGTGGGCGCTCAGGTTCCTCATCACAGCCTTGGCACAGTCATCTGCAGCCTGGAGACACAACATGCACAAGTTTCAGGGTCAAGACAGACACTTAATTTACACTAAATTGCAAGTTATTGTCTGTAATAATTCAGATTCTGTCACGCTACATTTTTCTTTTTCCCCAAAAAACAAATGAATTGGTTTCACACAACTGATACACATAGGCATTGATGTCAGGGAAGGATAAAATTCACAACTATAAGGTCACTCAGTGGTTGAAAACAATGCAACACTAACTTTACAACAATTCAGCTCTTGGATAACTGACAAAAATCTCAAACGCCTGACTGTCAAAAAGGAATGTCAAACATTAACAGCAGTAACTCCATGAATGCAGCTCTAACATTTTAATATATGTGTGCATAAACCAAACTGCTAAAAATACAAGTTAATATCAAAAATCATATAGTTTTCATGTCTGTTTTTAACAGTTTGAAAAGAAGGGAATATTTATGTGATCTGAAGACAATATATTCAGATTAGGATTTGCTTGCCCACCTCTCTGACATACTGGTTTCCATCTCCAAAGCAGAGCAGAAGATGGGGCAGAACATGGACGACGTACGGCTCAAACAGCTTCCCTAACATGTTACACAGCATCTCAAAGGCGAAGAGCGCTCCTACAAAACAAACAGCTGGTTAGTGTATGTTGTTAAATAACATATAATGAATAAAAAAAAAAAAACAATCTCAACAACCAGATTTCATACAAAATTTTCAAGTTAAAATTCAATCACTTTTAAGGGTCATTTTCAAACTTTTCCTGCAAATTATAATTTTTTTCACAATGATGCACATTGTATTATGCTATAAATATCTAAAATTCTGTTTCAAAACAGCTAAAATTTACAAATTAAAAAGGTGAACACAAAGTTTAAAAAAAAAAAAAAAAAAAAAAGGAAAACCACTCGGTGTTTTCAGACACACTTGCAGAGCCAAAGATTAAGATAAAAATGTACCTGGAGTCGACCTGAGAGCTGCCGCTAATTTTCTTTTTTGACAAAGTTTTATTTTTCAAAATGTATTACCTCTCTGTAAGTAGTTTGGTTTGCCATCTAACCTGGCAGAGTTAACATTAAAAATAACAAAATAAGTCACATCATAGAGTTATAACTGCAAGCACTTAAACTGAAATTCAAACACTTGTCAGATCAGAACACAAAATTGAAATGAAGTATCCGTACGAAGCCTGAACAACAGTGCAAGTTTCAGTGATGGTCCTTCACTGACCTTCCCTCCTTCTGAAGTTTTTCTTGTCCTGAATGGCGTCGGTCAGTGTGGTCATAATGTCCTGCTGTTTGAGTGCCAAGATGCCGAGTCCTTTGACCAGTCCTGCCAGTCCGTAAGCCGCTCCCTTCCTCTCAGCGTACTTATCGCTCTCCAGCAGTAGCTGCAGTAGATTCCTCACAATACCTGCAGCATCTTCCTTGATGGCGGGAACTAAAGGAGGCAAACAGCTCGCCACAGACTCCTGGACCTGAGTGAGAGAGATAGAAAACCACATGAGATTGGATGCAGTAGAGTCTGAATCTCCTCTGTTTTGAAATTTATGTCCAAAGAAGTCCAAGCAGAAATGAGTTTTTTACCTGCTGTGAGGGTGTAGATAGTGCAGTGATGAGCTTTGCCACGATGGGTTTGACCTTTGGGTCACTTTTGTCCAAATGTTTGGCCAAGGAGCCCATGAGAATCACAACGCTCTGACGGACAGAGTCGTAGCTGGCATCTTGAGGAGCGTTCTTCAAAAACTCCTCAAACACTGGCAGCAGTGAGCTCACATTGTCCTGGTAAATACACATATTCAGTTATAAAACATGAAGTGCAGAACAGAGTGAAAAATGTGGAAGTCAACAAGTGTGCTGTACCTTTCCATGTGTGTTGAGAGCCGAGAGGGCGGCATCCAACATGCAGCGTCGGACATCAGTGTGACGGTCGTTCAGGGCATCAGGGACAAAGAAGAGGAAGAGTGGAGTGACCTGAGATTCATCCAGGTACTGGGATAGTTTGTTCAGAGCCAGAGCAATGCCACACCTGACAAAAATACAGTGCCACATTATATTTAACAACAGGCTCACCAATACTGTCGCTAAAGAAACACAGTAGTACGTAATTCATAATCCTAGTGTAAAAACTTCATTTACTGAAATAAAAGTAATAATTCATATCGGCTCAATCTAGTTTCGTTTCCCCCCAATGTTCATTATGTACATCAACAGAAAGTCTTTGCACAATATGGAGAAGTAAACAAAGAATGGCATTGTGAACCATATTTGATGTCATGCTTTCTTTCATTCCATTTCAATATCCTTTTCTATAAATCAAGACTGTTAACATCGCAAAAACGAAACCTGATGCTGCAACTAAAATGAAAAAAAAAACAAAAAAAAAACCACAGGCTGAAGGACTCAAAGAAATTAACAGTTAATGAAAATGTCAAAACTACAATAACTGAGGAGATAATAATCATTTGGATTGAATTACAACAGTATCAGAGGATGGGTTTATTGAGAGGGTTGCTGGTCGCTTACCTGGCCTCCCATTGGTCAGGTGGAGCCTCGGAGATGACTCTTCCCAGGGCATCAAGTACAGGAGGTGGTCTCTTTAAGGAAAAAAAATTAAAGAGTGAGATTCAAATGGCATTGAATGATGACAAATACGACTTTAGAAACAAGTATCCACGTTGGTTCTCACATAAAGTTTCTGGTGGTAGAGCTCAGTGAGTTGACTGAGAACTGTGGCAGCCTGGTCTTTGTACTGGGACACGGCGCTGGACAAAGCTTCAGCTGCAGCAGAGCGGACCGCCTCCTCGTGGTGTGTGACGTCTCCGATCAGCAGGGAGCAGATCTCAGGGACCAGCTCCAGACCCAGAGACTCCCAGAGTCTGTGGAGGAAAGAAAGGCCAAGGTTGAATTTATGAAATGGAGAATAAGTTGTCCGAAAACACTTAAAGAATAACACTATAACACAAGGTTAGTATGGTCCATATAACGACTTGTAGTGATGCGTGTTGGAGACAAATATACCCCAGTGTTTTTAAAACAATACCCCTAATAACCCAAAAACCCCACCCGGTGGTAAAACACTTTGCTCCTCCTGATCACTGATACCCTGCTACCAAGGGATTCATTTTGAGTCTTAACTCTCAATCTTTTGAAAAACTTTTCAAAAGTGTGAAAAATAAAAATGGAAAAAACTGAGAGAAAGGTACATGTAAAGAACGTGTGTGAAATTTGAAATGAATTGGGTGAATAATGTCAGAGAAACCGGTGGGACATAAAGAAAACATTTTTTTTTTTTAAATTGAAATTCAGCCATCATACTGTGCACTGCACTTGCAGTGACCAAGTGTGAACTTTGAAAAGAATCTGGTCAATAGTGTCAGAAATAGGATGGACTGAAATCTCTGACATACTGACAGACAGATGGGATTCCTGGTATATCTCCATACTCCTGCATTCGGGTGGGTGGGGTATAAAAAATACTCACTTTTCAGCCAGGCTTCTGCCCTCCTCTTCTATATCAAACCTGGCAACCCAAAGCCTGCGCAGCAAACTCAGCCCACTGGCCTCTGTACTGTCCGTGGGCAGGGCAAACTCCATCTCCAACAGTCCCTGAGAACAGACAGAGGTGTGTTCCTAATTTGTGTCATGTCTACCATGATAGAAACTGTCCTGGTTTATTGGAACACATCCCTTGTTTGGATTAAAACTCTACTGTGGCTGTGAATATTTCACTCTAAGCTCACCCTGAGCGCAGCGTCTCGGACAGAGAAGCAGGGTGACAGCAGGGCGCTGAGTAGGACGTCTATCTCTGCCTGTTCTGCTACGGTGCAGCCTTCTTCTCCTCCAGCACTGGCACAGAGAGCAGTCAGACACTGGGATGCCAACACCTAAAGAGTTCAGAACATTATTAATACATTTAACTCAATAAACATTGAACAAGGACCTGTGATTAGCAATGAATGACTTTTTTCTGGAGCATGGAAAACACATCAGGCTAAAAATAAGGAAACACTTTCTAACAACATGTTTGTGTTGTTTACCTGGAGTCTGGGGGTGGATGTAGAAATAATTCTGGTCAGAAGCAGCAGCATGTTCACACGAGGAAGCAGCTCTGGGCCGTTCTTAAATAGACACAAATAACAGCCCATAATGACATTAATCTGTTAAATAAGGGTCAAGTTTGTGTGTCTATTTTCAATCGCCAGAGCCTTTGGAAGACAGAAATGCATCAGTTCATCATTAAGCCTCATTCGTAGATCATTAACAGGAAAGCATTGGCGAGTTCAGATTTTTTCAGATTGACTTATCTGGCAATGAAGTTGAAGTGGGGTCGACAAATCGTGTGATAATGTCATCACATTGACAGCAGAGGGACAACAAAGATACACATCTGTTCAACAATGAGCAACTTCAACTAAAGTTCACTAGAACATTATCAGTGTGCACTAAAGAGCAGAAGCAAAAACTTCCAAGACACAAGCATCAATAATCCATCTCAGACATTTTAACCAAAACATAGAATGTTCTTTTAAATTTAAGTGAACAACATAAAGTGAGAAAAGGTTAAGACAGCAGCAGCCAAGATGCACAGTATGTTAGAGAAAAGAGCGCATCGTCTGAATGAAATAAATGAAGAGAATAATCCAAACACTGGCTGTCCACATTATTCAGTATTAGTCGTGCTTGCGTGGTTCAAAGAACATTACTTAGACCGTAGTTTTCTTCGTAAAATAAATGGAAATTAAAGACTTCAGAACTGCAAACTAGCACCACTCAGAAACCAACTTCAGCTTACAATGAATCCTTCTTGTTGTAATATTCTCAGATCATAATCAGATTACTAATCCTACTCAGTCATCTCCTTCCTTCAATCTTGGCCTTGCGCTAGTGATGCCTGGGTTTGTTTTTTGTTTTTTTTACCCCAACTTGGTTTTGTAGAACTATTTGACCCACCCTGCTCATTCACACCTTGTGCTCCATGTTTTCATGTAGAAAGATAAGAGTATCAACATGCACTGAATGAAGGCTTGCTCACTGTTGGGTGATGGGAGGGAGACAGAACAACACACGACTTGTCGACTCCTACAAAGTTAACCACAAATGCCGACAAACCAGCTTTTCGGTTAATTCCCCAATTGACAGTGTTTACCTGGAGATGTTAACTAAAGCTCCTCAAGGCGTTAAAACCTGCCATATTTATAATTTGTGAAGTAAAATTCCAACATAAAGTATTTATCATATTTCAATAATTGTCATTGTATAACATTAACCATGTACGACTTGGCATCTCTGGATATAGGGTTTGTTTTTGTTTATTAGTTCAGACATGTTCAAGAGTCTCATGTCCCTATGCAGATATGCTTATCTCATCCAACTGTGAGACAGGACACACAGATCTGAAGGGCTTACTTCTTATACAATATTCTTCCTTCACACATATGACTTATCTCTACCTCATCGATGATGGCGTCTTCCATGTCTGTGTCGGCCCGAAGCTGACAATGCTCATTGATGACTTGTAAAACCTGGGTCATCATGTTCTCCGTCTCCTCTGTGCTGCCTGAAGACTCCCTGAGTGTGGCGTTGAGGAGAGGGAAGCAGAAGGAGAACGCTGGAGCAGAGAGAGGAGCCACATCTGGGAAATAAAACACAAAGTAAACACAGAGAACTGAGTATGGAGACACTTGTATCTGAAGTTCAACTATGTCTTCTGTAGTAGCAAAGTTGTGTTATTTATGTAACTGTCAAACCCAGGTCACTCATGTCTGACACTTGTGTGATTCCTATCTGACTAGGTACACTCATATCATTATATAACTTGTGTGCCTCTTTAAACCTCTTTGATCACTGGCACATGATACAGAGCTTCCTACAATATCCATATTTAATGTTACAGTTCAGTCTTGGACCACTGTGCAGCAGAAGGACATGGAATGTTTTGTCTCCTGCTGACACACATGACCAGATCCCCCCCAATCTTCCATCTTGTGGTTCCCCCCCCCTTTCTGAGTTGGGGGACCCTGAGTGTCTCCTGTCTATCTCATGACGGCTCCATGATGTTTTGACCACTTGTCAGGTGACTTTCACTTTGCTCTCATTTCTGGAAGAATCCTGTCTGTCATGCCATATTTACTGTGTATAAAAACTCACTGCCTGTGCTCCCTCTTACTCCTTTTCCTCCTATACTTTAGCCCGGTGCTTTCGTTAGAGAGGGGTCCTCCTTGCAAGGGGTGAATAAGACTCGCACGTAAAACAAGCTTTGACTTTTCTGTTCTCTATTGACAGATTATTTAACCACATTTCCAACAACATTTACATTCATTAAGTGTTCTGTCTCCTAACAGATGTGCCGCCAAGGGAGAAAACAAACAGACGGCATGTTCACAATCAAATGTACACATTTTATTTGAGACATGTTATAGGTTTATATTTTGAGATTATAAACACACATCGTCTTTTTAGCACAAAACCAATTTACAGTTCAGCTCAAGGATAAAACGCTGAAAATTTCATCCAAATCGCGTGATTACCGACGAATTTACGGCATTCAGTGTGTCGGAAATATAGTGAGTTTTTACTGATTTTGTGTTGCACTTCACAGCAGATATGACTTTGGAATAGTAATAAAAATATTAAATGCTTCATATTTGTGTATATTATGTGTGACATCACTTGGACTAATGCTTCTGATATTGATTTCTTTTTGCAGCTCATTAATAGCTGAACCAGATCCGATTTTGTAGCAGTAAAACCGATATTATAGGATTGTTATCAAATTTGATGTTTGAATAAATTCTCCTAAAAAAAACAATGAAACTGTATTCTTATATTGAATATACTCAGTTATTTTGGTTTCTTTTTTATCAATGGTGATACTACAAATGAATTTGGCCCTGAAAATTGCACGGTTTTACCACGTATATGAACTTTGTCATTATTGTCAGAGCTACTCAGAATCAGCAAAAAAAATGTAGTGCCTGTAGCCCCCCTGGTTACATCCATTTGTGAGCATGTAGTAGTGAATTTATATGGTCATTAGAATATCTGGTGAATGCACGGTCACATTGCACATAAGAGCTTTTGAAAGCCATGGGTAATGTATTTTACTGGAGGGTAATGCATGTCAAATGTGGCGTCTGTAGGCCATGTGTAGTGTCCATAGGCCATGAGTGAGCCTTCGTTTAAGGATGGTTATCATTTTCATGATTTATAACACAGTTATATGTAACTGAGGCATGATATCTATATACATTGCAGTGTCCTACACATATATTGAGATACGCGTCAGTGAAGTATTATGTAAGTGATTTGACATATAATGTGTGGTTAAAACGTGGTCATGTATTTAAGACAGTAGCCCCTTGAAACCTCACGTTCCATGACATTAAGTGGTTAAGAAATTAAAATTCCTGCCAAAATTTGAAGCAACAAAAATAAAGTGGTTTAGTGGATCTATACATTCTGTTTTATTGACATTATCATAGCTGATAATACAATGGTCTTTTAAATATGTAGTGTCCGTAGGCCACCAGTACTACCTACACAATTACACCCGTAACTTCTTTCATTATAAAGATGAAAAAAAATTTTTTAACACCAAGTGCACGAGGTAATATGCTTATAAAAAACACTATCCACAGTGACTTTGAATGGGCCAAATTTTGGGTCCCAAGTGCAACACAATGTTTACATTTGATTGTGAACATGCCGAGAGGTCTGCAGTGTTTTAAAATACAAAAAATGTGCCTTTACTTATAATATGGAGATGGTTAGAGATATCATTATAGTTACTATTAAGCACT
>JAQQZY010000029.1:13601344-13612444 GCA_030068375.1 Ostorhinchus rueppellii
AGAGAGAGAGAGAGAGAGAGAGAGAGAGAGAGAGAGAGAGAGAGAGAGAGAAAGAGAGAGAGAGAGAGAGAGAGAGACAGAGAGAGAGAGACTTTCATTAAATTAGTGGAGTTCTCCAGTGAAAGTACCACCCACTTCTATTAGGAGATTGATCTTCTGCATCAAGACCACAGGCCCTAACATAAAACAAAACCTAACAACCTCACAAGATTTTAAAGTCTGACTACAATAATCAACATTTTATATTTTAAAAAAGCAACTAATATGAAGTGTCCATCCTGAAAATAATGTGGCCATTTCAGAGGTTAAGATTATAGAAACTAAATGTTTTGGGACTCTTATTTGAGTCACTGATGTCCTTACCAGCAGCCTTGGCCTCTCTCTGTGGGACAGTGTGATTATGTAACAGCAATACAGTGCGGTGAGCTGCTGTGTCCAGGTCCTCATGTTCCCAGGCCTCGTCCAGATCACACTCCGGCTTCAGGAGACGTAAAGTCACGTGTCCCACAAGCTCCGCTGTGAAAAGAAAACAGCATCATATTGACTTGAACTGCAGGAACAGACCTGTCTATGAATACTGCAAAGACAGATGTTATGTACCGAGATGGTGAAGGTGTTTGGGCATGAGGCACGCTCCGATGTCCAAGAAGACCTGCTGGATGCGTGGTGCAGCAAGAGGGGAGTGCAGCAGGGGCATCAGGACCTGGAGCACAGCTGGGAGCTCCCTGGTGATCTGAGGGGGTCTTTCTTTCAGAGCGGCTTCAAGCAGGCCCATCACACTCTGCAACTCTACATCCAGCTGATCAGAGTAAACAAGACAAGGGTCAAGACAAAGTATAAACAGAGTTCCTATAGGTTTGTACAAGTTAATTGAACAGAATTTAACGCCCATTTCACAGCCACACTTACAAAAATTTGTAACGCCTACAATTTAGGAAAATGCATTTATTTATTCCAGTGCCTTGATTCCCATCATTCTAAGGTGACGCGAACTTCAAACCTGTTCCCCTCCAGTTGTGTCAACCAGATGGAGAATGATCTTTTCTCCAACCGGGCATTATTATTACATGTGCACTTCCTCATGCTTAGTCTTTGCTTGCGAGCTGTTCCTTAAAGTTCTCAAAGTCACCTTTCTTGGGTGACACGTGCGTGACTATCAGCTGCATGTGTGTTGTGTTGAATGTTCTGTGACCATTTTTCACCGGGGGCTGCAAAGTTAGTGCCAACAGTTTCGTAATTTTAATAAAAGAAATTGTTGGGTTTGAACAGATGGAACTGAGTAGACTAATGTTCCTTTCTTTGCAGCTTGGACATTTAACAGACATCTAAAAACAATACAGCCAACAAGTATAGGGCAACATAACTGAAGACCTAACATATCAAATCTAATACCTTTTAAAGATTTTTTTAAGGTATTAAATGCAGATTTGTAAATTCAAGACTTTTTAGACTTTTAAGAAAAAAATAAATGTCAAGTTTCTGGCAAAAAGAGAAGAAAACTATACCTCTTTAAGTCTCTTGCGGATTGAGGCCTCCTTTTCAAGCTGGGCCTGCATCATCTCCTTCTGTTTGCTGGTTAGCTGCAATTCATCTTTGATACCTTTTTTCTTCTTTAGCTCCTGGGTAACCCAAACAAGAAAATAATCAAAATATGTTCCAAATATTAAGAGATGTGATACACGTGACTTCACTTACCTCTTGTAACTCCAGTTCAATGATCTGTTCCTTATAGGAGTAGGCCTTGTTTTCTCTCTTCATGTTGACTTTCTTGGTGCTTTCCTTCTGGGCACTGTCATAAAGTAGAATTAGAGGAGATGTAAACGTTAAGCTTCAACAACAGAGTGTTTTGGTGACAGCTGATCAACAAGGAAGGTCTGAGTTACCTCTGGATGATGCTCTTGTCATACAGTTCTCCATCAGGTGTCAGCATAATGGCGTACTCCTCCCTCGTGACCTGAACCAGAGCGGGCGTGGAAAGCCACTCAGTCACATGACTCATCACTCGTGGCAACAGTTTGGTGGGAGAGAGGCCGGAGAGAGCACCAGCTGCATTTTTAACCGCCTGAAAAAACACATACAAGCATATGATGAACATTACAGTGAAAACCCCTGCAAACCTTCCAGTTATTCTGCACATTACTAAAAAAATTCAACATATTATCCACAATTCTCACACATCGACCCACTGCAAATGACCCAATACAAAAAGATAGATATGAACACATTGTGATGTAGTGTTATTTAACACAGTTGGATTCAAAGTGAGACACAGCCAAAGTCTGGCAGCCAATTGTGTGAGACCTGGTTGTGAGAAGTGACCACTCACAGCATCAGAGGTGAGACAAAGGCTTAAGAAACAGTTTAGAGGAGAAGCGGAAGTTATCTTACAGAGTACATGTTAATCGGGGTTATTCCACACATTACCCAGAAACGGTTTAAAATGACTGATTTTATGTATCGTTTCTTCCGGTTTACTTGTCAACGATAGCTGAGGCCACATCTCAGTGTCACTGCTGTGTGCCTCAGTGTACACTGAATAAACAAAGGCAACTCTATTTAAGTTTTCACGGTTTTCCTTCAGATTTAGTTGAAAAGAAGAAATGGATGTTCGAAATTCAACGAAATGAGGGGCCAAACTTCAGAATCCAATCAGGAAGTACGTTTGTGTGTAACAGATGTCCTGAACACAACACAACAGGGAAACATCAGTGATAATGTGAAGGAAATCAAGAGGTTAAAAGTTCAGACCCGACATATAACCAAACACATTGTCTACACAGTGACGCACTTTTAATGGCTTTATATTTGGCTAAAACACAGGCCATCAATAAGTCTAAGTGCTGCTCAATGACATCTGTGGCTGTGAAACTTCACTTTACACTGAAACAAACCGGCCTCGGATCAACCATGGTCAAATTAGATGATCATCGTTAAATATCTTTTTTTTTTTTTTTTTTTTTTAAATATCCTTGCCTGGTACCCATCTGCATTTCATTTAATTTTGCCTGTGCCCCTACCTGCGAAAATTAACCCCCCCCCCGCGCAATCCATCCCTGTATGTTTTTGCAGGTTACCCGTCAGAGGACTCCGGTGTTTTCCCTACTTTTAACCTCTCAGTTCCATTCACAATATCCCTGATGTTTCCCTGGTCATCCTCTTCCCAGAAATGCTGATACTCAGGACACCTGTTACACACCAACGTACTTCCTGATTGGATTCTGAAGTTTGGCCCCTCATCTCTATGAAGTGCGACCACCCATTTCTTCCTCTCAAGTAAAACCTGATGAAAACCCGTGGAAACTTATCGTTACCTTTGTTTATTCGATGTACACAGGGACACACAGCGGTGATACTTCGATATGGCCTCAGCCATTGTTGACAAGTAAACCGGAAGAAACGATACACAAAACCAGTCATTTCAAACCGTTTCCGGGTCATGAATGAAATGGTGACATTTATAAATAAAGACACTGAGCCTCTACTAATAATTATAACCCAATTTAAAATCGCAAAACACATTTTTAATCAGGACATTTGCTTCTCACACTTTCATTCTAGTCTGTTGGTGCAAAATGATGAAGTTGAACCATCTTTTGCTTGGAAAAATCTTAATCTAATAAATCTCACCTGATTGTCAGCATTGACCTCCAGCAGATGTGGCAGAACAGCCTCCAGGTTCTTTTCTATGAATTCTTCTGCCTTTACATTCATAGAGGAGAGCAGAACAGGCCAGAGGCCACGGCGAGCTTCAACTGAAAAACAAAAATCAAGTGATCATCAACTGACTTACATGAAAAATAAAGGAATGAATCTGAATGTGTGAGAGGAGTGTGTGTTACATTCTCCTACCTATGGATGGATGATGGGTGATTATCACAGTCTCCATGGCCAAATTCTCAGCTTCGTTGGGGTCCCCCCACTGGCTGGCAGAGGAGCAGATTGTGCAGAGAGCGTCCAACAGAACACGAGGGGGAACGTAGGTGCGACCCAGCTCGGTCAGCTCTCCTGATTCTGACACCAAGACTTCCTGGGGCAAAACCTGACACAGTTCACAGCAGAAAATGAGTGACGACATGTAGGAACAGGACCAACCATGTTAATGTACAATGTATGGAGAATGATTGGTCTGTACTTTGTGTTTGTTGATGACCACCCGGAGTTCTCCCAGAAGGCCAAGGGCAAGACTGGATCCACCCAGAGAAGAGAGCAGCTTTTTGACCGTCTGCTGAGCCCGTTTCCTCACGCGCCAGACCCGGGACAGAAGAACAGCAACTGTGGCGTGGTGATACATCCTGCCACAAGACAGAAAATATTAGTGGAAATTACACTAATGTGTAAACAAAGCAATACTCTCTAAAATGCAACGTCACAACTTGTAGATATTTGATGGCCTTTAAGCCATCAATTGTGCAATACAAAGTGAGCAGAGTAACCATGTTCTAATTTACACTGTAAACATGCTCATTGATTATTAGATTCTTTAAACAACAAATATTTAACATTATAAACAAATCGGTGAATTACCTTGTCTCAAAATATTTTAATTACACAAATATATATATTTTCTAAAGTAAACCCTTGCTGTTTCACATTCTAGAAATTTGTAAATACATTTAATTCATTATATTTTATTTTGCTTTGCTGCATAAATTTTAAACATGACATAACTATGTAATATGAAAAATCTAAAAATAGGTAGACTTTTAACATTATTCCAAATTTTCAAATGCCATTCTTTGCACATTATTTTAGTGTTGAGTATGATGTGTATGTAGTTTCCTTAAAGACATGCTGTGGGTTGAATGCAGGTTAACAGGAGGACAAACTCACTGAGATTTGCTGCTGTTGAGTCGATGTGCATGGTCCAGAAAGAGCCTTTCACAGAGCAGGAGCACTGTGCACAGAGCTAGAGGCATTTCAACAGATAAAAATAACATTATCTTACTGTCATCACAGTTATAATCATTTACAAACCTTTAGGTTACTGAGATACATTAAAAGTCTCACTTTCTTCATTTGCCTGCGAGAGGAACTTCTCTATGGTGAATAGTGGCTTCTTCTCATCTAAGATCAAGTTCCAGAAGGTGGTGAATTTCGCCTCTGCAGACATAAAAATACACAAAAAATGGAATCAATTCCATTTCTGTAACACAAGAGTGCTCTAATAGTCTTCATAAACATAACACTTGAGATCTCAGCCTCACCAGATTGTGTCTCTAACAGAGCCAGTCGACTCAAAAGAACTGAAGCTGCTGTGCCTTCTGAAAGCAGAGCATGCTGGGAGTTTTGTGCAGCAGCCTTTTCCACACTTTGGATGAGCAGAGGCATGAGGTCTGAGGCCTGGGCTAGAGTGTCACCTGAGTATGAGGAAAAAGAAATTGATATCAGGATCAGGTTATTACATCTCAGAAAACACAAGTAGCAGCATCTGATGCGGAACAGCGGTCATGTGACTGACCTCTGAAGGCTCCAAGCATGGCCTGAAGGTAGGCTTGACGAACCAGAGAGGTGGAGGTCTTAAGGGTAAAAGCTTTCTTAAACCAGTCGAGCAGAGCAGTGGGAACTTCCACTGTGAGGCGGCTGGTCCACTGGGAGAGCATCGCTACAGCGTGCACCAGTGTCCCCTCGTGAACTGAATTAAACAAAAGAAAGTAAGCACATGTTTGAATCACAGTGTGGCTTCTCGGGTTCTGGTGTTCACAAGATGAAGAGAAGATCAGGCAGCGGCACCTTCTTGTTGTAAGTAAGGGATGAACATTACAGTCACCGCAGAGCTGAGGGTTTGGCTGGAGGTTCCTGACACGGCATGATGGCTGCAGCTGCCAATCCCTACCAAAGGAAGTTTAAAGAGTTAGATGATGAAGTTTTGTTTTGTTAAAAATACACAATGGAGTGTTTTTTAAGCTAAGATTCTTACCTGACAACACGCTCATCTTTTGGGCAACAACTGTAAGTTTTCCTTCAGAGCCTAGAAAGATAAACATGGCATATTTGTTACAAGTCTGGTTATCACACTTAACCGCAACTAAAATCAACTAAAACTAAAAGGACCCGTGACAAAAAAAAACGACTAAAACAAAAGCAAAAACAATTTACTGCAATAAATAATGCTCTCATGTTACTCAAACTAAACTAAAACTCAAACTAAAAAAAAAAAAAATTACCTAAAAAAAAAACTAATGGAAATGTCAAAACTATCATAATAACTCTAATAATCTCTTAATTTACCCCCAAGGATCTTAAAGAGGTGTGTGACGACATCCTGAACAGCAGAGGGGTCACTGCACTGTTGGGCCAGGTTCTGCATAGCCTGCACCGCCTCCTCCATCAGCTGAGCATTATTAGCTTTCATTTGGCCTGAAACGAAAACAATAAGAGACGATAAGCACGCAGTGTTTATTTATATAGCACCCTTCACAAACAAGAGAAGTCACAAAGTGCTTCAAAAAAGAACAATAAAATCCAATTGGATTACACAGATACAATTACAATCACAAAAAAGCATAAATAAAAATAAACATGATGGTCATATATCAACTTTTAATGTACTGTAGTTAGAATATTTGGAGAAACAAGTTAAGATAAGATAAGATAAGACTTTGTTTATCCCACCACAGGGAAATTTTACAGTTAACACAAGCAAGTGCAGAGAAAAAGACAGGTAGAAAAAACACAAACAAGTGAAATGAAATTTGGTATTTATATAAATAATTATGTAAATTTTGAATCAGAAAACAACTTAAATATTATTTATACTGTGATATATATGCAACGGCATTTAAAAGAAAAAAAGAGAAAATAATGTCTGGTATAGTTTCATACCGTCTTCCACTTACAAGTATAATAGATCACTCATTTATCAGGCAGGGGCTGTTTGTTTACCTGCTTGACTAGTTTCAGCTACTTCCTGTAGCCTTTGTCAACAAAAGCTACAGAAAGTAGCTGAAACTAGTCAAGCAGGTAAACAAACAACTACCCCTGTCTGATAAATAAATGATCTGTAATAAGAGAAAATAAAACTAATATGAATAACAAGCATTTCAGCCATTATTACTCCCATCAATCAGATGAGACCATGGAGGAAACCATCACAAAACTTCAGGTCTTACTTGCTATGGCCTTTCCAATATCCATGGCGTACTGACTGAGGTCGAGAGTCACGGTGGACAGCAGGCAGGAAACAGCTGGAAAGAAAACAGTCAATGTTTTCAGTGTCTGTATGAGACCAGAGAGAGTTGAATGGGTCAGTAACAATCTAAAATCCTCTCACTCTGCATGGCGTTCTCTGGACTGCGGAGCATCGTCTTCTGCAGAGTCGGGAGGAGCTGCTCCTTGAACTCAGAGTGGGACACATGACGCAATAAGGAGCCGCTTTTGTCCAAAATGTGTTGCTGTGGTTTGACTTTGCTCATGAGGACTGATTTTATATACAGATCCAACATTGCGCTCTTAAAAAAAACAAAAACAGAAGACACAAGGTTTTCATAATGCATCTCAGGTAAAATCAAAATGCAAGACAATTGGCCGAGTAAGGATATTAGATGTATTAACACAAACATGTTTTTATAGAAGTAAAAATTAATTCTACTTACCTTATGTTTCTCTATTGTAGCAATGTCCTTCTTCGCTGTGCAGAAGTCTAAACAGACCCCCAACATGGCCATGGTGGTCGGGCTCTGGTCCAGACTCAACAGGGTACTGATGTATTGATCGACCAGTCCAGGTTTCTAGTAAAAACAACAAAATGTCAAATACACGACATCTGCTAAGTTAGACAGCTAATATATACTACATACAATAGTAACTGCTCGTAGTAAATGAGTCCGCATCGATCAAATAGACCACTGTAGGGCGATAATCATAAGAAGATAATTTCTTCCTTTCCCTTTTTGTCTCAGGGTCTTAATTAATTTCATATACGGTTTGATAATACATCATCAATTGCCAAGTTTAAAATCCTAATACCAGTAAATGTTAGTCTTGGTGTGTAAATAAAATGAAGTAACTGACCAGCTGTGACTAATTTGACCTTTACTAACCACTATATCTTCAATGACATCAGTCGATTGAATTATAGCATCTTCATAGCATCTCATGGTTTCAACAATTACTACACAATTATCTTATGAGCCATCAAAGATTAGGATTTAAACATAAACACTGACAGAAATGGATAACTCTGTAAATAAGCTAAATACAGTCTTGATATAAGTAATACTTCTGATGTGATGATGTTATTTGTATTAATCCACTAAAATTGATGCCAAATGTTGATGGGTCTGTACATTAAATTGTTATATGCATATTGTTTTGTGGCAGTCCATGATATAATTGGCATCAGTACCCAGCAAAATATTTTTTGCTGGTTCATTTTTCCAATTTATCTATGGCAAATGAGATTAAATAAACCAACCAACCAACCTTGAAAATGACCCACAGCAGTAACGTTTTCACATCTAGCCAAGGCACAGTTTCAGACCGTTACCTGTACTCAAGCACCTATATGTTTAATACTCACTTCCTCCCAGAGATGACTGAGATTCTTGAGGCTTGATTTCTGAGCTGTGGATTTGGCCCCACCCACCACCTCAGCCACAAGAAGACTCTGAACCTCCACCTAAAACAGAAAACAGCACAAACACCACCTGTCATCCAATGTTAAAAAAAAAAAAATTAGCTCCTGTCAAATGTGGATCAGTTGTGTACAATTGTGGCAAAAGGTTTTGACAGGAAAACATCTTTCCCAGGTTTTGCTGCTTCAATTTTTTTCTCCATACGTTTCTGAGGTACACTGAAAAACTATTATAAGCATTATGCAAATTTCAAAGCGTTATATTAGCAAATAAGTACAAAAATTTGTGTTACTGACAAAACCTTTGCCCACAACTGTATGGTCAAAGTAACAATCATTTCACTGATCTAATAACTGAAATCAGATGATATTTCACGAACCATTTTCTTCCACACGGGTCCTTCTCTTTTCTCTGGGGCAGAAAATACATTGTGGACTAAAAGGCAGGTCCAAGAAAGGCCAATGAAGGAAGCAGAGCCTGTACATTTACTAAAAACAGAGGATGGAATTATGTAAGAGAGAAGAAACAATCAGGATAACATACAAAAAAAAAGTCCCTTTCCATCCACTTATGATTAAAATATCAATGTGCTTTCAACGTGAGGGTTAATATCCAAAGCAGTACCTGGGTTCTCCGTTCTTGCTGACGACTCCACCGTTCAGAAGGCAGTGAAGGAGATTGGTCACCAGGACATTGGGTTGACTCTCCGCCAGCTGAGCAATGACAGAGGTGAGCTCTCTGCGAGATGCAGCATCACTGAAAACAAGATTAACACCATACAAATACACATAAGAATAAAAAACACTAAACAGTGGTTTTCTTGTAAATGAATGTGACAACACATATCTACCGATATCTGTGTGGAGTGAGACAGAAGAGCTTGCATAGTCCTTTGATAGCAGGCTCTGGTAATTCTAAAATAAAAAAAATTTAAAAAGATATCAGACCAACAGTTAGCGTTGCTTCTAAATCATTCACAGGAAAAAATGCAGTATAAAAGGATAAAATAAATGTTATATGCGTTTTATTCCTCACCTTTGCCTTTTAAGCATTGTTTCAGCTCTCCAAATATCTCCTTTCGCTCTTTCACACTGGCTGTAGTCACCCTAACTGCAAATTTCTTAAGTGTGTCGGAAACCTGAAGAGAAAATAACATTAATCAAGAACAGACATAGTCTAATCAGTCTGAGCAATGAAGTTAAATGGCAGTAAATTCCCTATAGTATCCTTTTGAATCAAGTGGTTATCAGAAAAGTGTGTTTAAATGCACATGGACTGAGTCAGTGCCAATACACTGAAGCACAGTCAAAAAGGATTACAGGATACCAATATTCAACAAGATTATCATGTCTGTAGTATTTTTGCTCTGTGAGATCCCCATCTTTCTAAAATTTCAACTTGAGCTCAAAAACAGTCCTGTCTTTAGTTTGTGACCTGGGTATGTGTGCTTTTTAATGGGATACAAATAGACATAAATATCCCTAAACGCTCCAATGCAGCCTCTTTTCAAACAATCACAGCATCATCATAGTCAAACTGACATATTTCAACAAACCATTACAAGGGAGTCAAAAAAAAATGGAGCCTGTCAGGTTTAATTTATCCATGGCTCGACAATTAAAACCACACTGGCTTAAATTTTGTGGGTTTTTAAAGAATACATCTTCGAGAGGAGGAGAATTTTGCTCTGCTATAAATCCTTCACTGCAAACATTCAAAACCAACACTTTCAGAGAAAAGTGTTTTTTGTAAGATGGAAAATGATTTAAATTGTCAACTGAGAAATAATTCAAGCTGTCAGACAAAGTACAAAAGTATAGTACTTGTTTCTCAGATGTGGTGGAGTACATCTTTAAAGTTGAAAAAAATAGAAATACTCAAAGTACAAGTTGTGAGGTAAAATCAAACTAAACTCAATTACTTCTTTTACCAGTTCTATTTATGTGAAATATTCAGTAAATATTAATCAACCACATAGATTTAATTAACTTTGAAGGGCGTGGCTTATTTTAACAACATACTAGATGGTTCTGTTTCCAACACATGGAAGAAAAGTCACACAAATGAGAGTCCACAGAACTAAAACAACTCCCATTGAAGTAGTTACAACTTGACGCCATCTCCTATCAGGCAAAAAATCCATTTCTTGTGATTACTTTAAGCCCAGACCTCCCTCAGCACGACCCTGATACCTGCACAGTGTGATGGAGCCACACTAAAAGAGGCTACGTAGCACAAAGCTAACAGCCAGCTAGCTAGCTGTGTGGTGTTTTGCCCCAGCCTCCTAATGAACGTCAAAATACATCAAAAGGCTGAAACGGTGACATTCGACATCCTATGAATCTGGCTCAACCTGTACTTCATAGCCATTGTGTAACAAGATCGTGTACCACTAAAAACAGCCACACAAACCTGCGTGTCCGCTGCCATCTTGCCGGTCTTGATGCAGGAAGAACTTGTTGCTATCACTTCCGGGTCACGAAACTCTTTTTTTTTTTTTTTTTTTTTTTTTTTTTTTTTTTTTTTT
>JAQQZY010000029.1:13818616-13830532 GCA_030068375.1 Ostorhinchus rueppellii
CCTTCACCCTTAAGTAGCTGGGATAGGCTCCATGTGAGGATAAAGCAGGTATAGAGAATGAATATATATATATATATATATATATATATATATATATATAACATTTGGTGGATATATTTTGAATGTAAATCTAAATGCTTAAAAATTTAAAACACACGGGGTCTATTTTTTGTAAGGCTATTGGCTAATTAAGTAGTAATTGCCAAGTATGTTGCACAAGTAGATGGTGGATTTTCTAATCTCAGCCTCTCTGGGTTAGAGAGGGACTCCTGCAAGTGTATTCAAGGGTATTCCATATGAGAACAGGGAGGGTGGATTGCAGCATTTTTGTAAAATTGGCCTGGGAGTGCAAGAGGGGATGGCTTTTTGAAGGGTGATTTGAAGAGCTCCTATTTGATATGGAGTAACGGTGGGGCTCATCTGCTGAGAAGTGAAAGGTGCAATAGTACTTTTATTTATTCCTTCAGCAGGAGCAAGAAAAATATAAGGATAGTGCTTTGATGAAAAGTGGATTTGATATGCACAGCTGCTTGGCCGGAACTGAGCTTACTATAAGGAGTACAAGTACACGTTTCTATTCTCTCAGAAAAAAAGCAGTTTTTTTAAAAGAAATTTAACGTACGTGATCTAAGTTTTTGGCATCTTTCCTTAACCCATAAAGACCAAGTGTTACCTTTGTGGCAGTTCCCAAATATTTTTTTCTCTATATTGTATTTTATATTATCATATTTTTTTTTCTTTTTTAAGTAGTTTATCACAATTTATTGTAATATTATCTGTTTTATTTTGCAGTTTTTCTGTGAAAATTAGGTGTTTTCTTAATTTAATTCATTGATAATATAGATGTTCATAATAGCTCAGAGTAAAGTTGAGGGTTATTGTATCAGAAACAGAGAAAATTGAATAAAAAGCAACTTTTTCAGGAAAATGTATCATTAACTGAACATAAATCAAGTGTCTCCATCCACTGTCATCAACCTCCATGGATTTTACTTTGGAAACAATGTTGTAGTGAACATCATGTAGTGAACGGTGTTTCCATGTTCTCTACTGAACATCTAAATGGGTTATGTGTCATGACCATGAAAAGGTGACAAACTGTATTTTACACCAATTATTTACATGTATTGATAGGATTCAACAGGTAAACAGTTTACATCAGTAGATTATTTTGGTCAACAGTGGATGTTTGGCTCTCTATGGGTTAAGATGTCAGATACAATGAACATCTTATGTGTGCTCCATGACAAACAGGCTTGTATTTTTGAAAGTTTGTGTGTATTTTCCTTCTGTTCTTCTTTCTAGATGTATATCACCAGCACCATCAAGACCAAGTCCAGCCGCCTGGCCAAGCCTGTCCTCTGTCTGGGCACACTCTGTTCAGCTTTCCTCACCGGCCTCAACCGTGTCTCAGAGTACCGAAACCACTGTTCGGACGTAGTGGCTGGATTTATACTGGGATCAGCTGTTGCTCTGTTTCTGGTGAGGGAAAATGGGGTGTAAGAGGAGACGTGAGATGAATTCTGACCATGGTTTATTCGTAAATTATAATGTTTAGCCTCTCCCTTGAGCTGACCCAAGTAATTAAAGATTAACTCGGTCTGCAGCCATTACCAGCATGATTTCTTTTTGCTGCAATTTTTAAATTATCTGTCTGTGTCAAAAATACACGCAAACAGATGTTCATCTAAGTACATTTTGGAAATATGTTCATCTCTTTCTTAGTTGTATTGACGGAGTCAGTCCTCAAATGCATTTATAGAATTGCATCTCAGGCAAATAGTGTATTCTTTCCTCCACTACATTAATAAGTTACTTGAAAGACAAGATTTTACAGAGTTCATAATAAAATACACTTTTACAATACAAAATGGTGCTAGAAATGTACTTACATTTTTACATGATTTTCAATTATTCCAACCTAAATCTGAAGAGACTACCATATTTTCCAGACTATAAAGTGCACCTGAATATAATCCGCACCCACCAAATTAATTTTTTTTTTAACATATATAGGCCGCAGCTGATTATAAGCCGCAAGTGTCCATGTTGTAAGATGACATATTTTACACAGAAATATGGTAAACAGAAAGATTTTTGAAATATTTATTTACATACCTTACCTGCTTTTTTCCAAACAGTACCTGTGACACAGGAATAACACAGCAGCAACACGGCAGCAAAAGGGCTGGTTAAAAAAACAGAAAAGTCTTTATGTCCTTCTTGAACAGTCAGATCGATTGCTTTTAATTTAAAAGCTGCATCATATACATTTCTTCATTTGTTTTCGATGATGAGGATGTGTGAATGAGTTAAACTTAAAACGAGTATCTTCTTCGACGCATCACATCTTCCACCTGTCTGTCTTCCTTTTACGCTGCTGCTATGAGTGCCCCCTGGGGGACATTAGCCTGTTTAAAAAAAAAAAAAAAATCAATAGATTAGCTTTGTCAAATTATAGACCACAGGATTCGAAACATTGAAAAAACTTGTGGTTTATAATCCAGAAAATACAGTATATCTGACAGATTACAAAGGACTCAACAGGCTTCATAAAAAAAATGGACTGTTAAAATCTGATACAACTATTAATCTGCACCTACTACTTAACTCTGTGATTCAAGCTATAATCGCTTAAAGCACCATATGACCAGACCTTGACCTTTCAGCACAATTTTTTTTGTCACTCTGGCCTTTTCCAAAAATTGTGTTTTGTTTGAATGGCAACCAAGTGAAAGCAGTTTCTCACAGATTCAGCAAGAAAACAAGCCAGATCGCTACAACGTAAAATTCTACAGTCCACCACGGACTTGTTTTTGCACTGCTTCAATAAATCGTTAACCCCAGTGCAATGCAAAATGCATCTATTTCACTAATTTTGCGCTATCCCATTGCTAGACTTGTTGGTTAAAAGTCTGCACTTGCCCAGTTCCACATTCCAGGGCTGATGGTAATGCGGACCTTGGAGGTACATGATAGAATGAGGATATATTCTTGTACCTTCATTTCACTTTATTTCTATCATGTGTTTCCTTTGAAATATTATTTACATTTCAAAAAGAAGGTTTTTAACAGAAGTTTGACAGTATCTTTGATGATATCAGATGGTTCCTATGGACATTTTGCACCAATAAAAATGAATTTACCATGTGAGGATTGATCCGCTCACTAAATTTCATTATCTGCATTGATTTGCAGATAGCTATCGATTATATCAGAACAAGTACAAGGGACAAAGTGTTTGTGGCTTCAAGAGATGAATGAATGAATGCATGAGAGCAGTATGGGGGCAGTGTGAACCAGTGTGTGTATGTGTGTGCGCACACACACATAATAAGGTATGAGTGCATGAATGAGAGAAATGGAACAGAGTTCAGTTTTTCAATACAATCTTTTTGTCCTGTTTGGCGTGGTTACAGCAAACAGTAACCCTTTAGACTTCAGACTGATAAAGCAACAGCACGGAATAACTCTGGTCATTCTTAGATGTCCAGCCAGATGCCTGATGTCTGGAAATAATTCAACTCAGTTCATTGGGTGGGTGCATGTGGAGACAACTGAGGGGGTACATCTAGTCAGATGAGGGTGAGGAGGTCCATCCAGACAGGTGAGGGTCAGGGAGAAGGTCCGGGGTCACAGGTAGCTTATAGAAATTACCATAATGCTGTCATTATGACTAGAAACAGTGGGAGCTGATGAGTTGTTCTGGGTTAAATAGTGAACACACCCATTAGCAAACACCCTTCAATGGAAATAGTAAGCAAAACAATAGTTTAGCAAACACAATGAGCTCAGTAACAGATTTTGCATCTGTTAAGCCGAGGCTTAACAGAATGCCGAGGCATTCGCTAACCCATCATTTGCTCGCTATTTGTGTTAAAGGGTGCCCAAATGGGTGGGTTCACTATTTAACCCAGAAACAAGCCCCAGGGTTGTTTTAAAGAATGAGTGTAGTTGGTGGATCGAGGTAAAGGTGACATTTGTGGTCAGCAGTCACGAAGAGACAGTGAAATTGCTGCATGGAATTCCCATTTCCACAATGCACACAATTCACAACAAAATTTCCAAAAAGGCCCTAGTGATTTTTTGGTTTGTTATGTAAACAAGTGGACTGTGTTTATAATGGAGTCATCTTCTGGTCAAGGCAGACGGCCATCTTCTAGGAGTCAGGGTCTGCTCGAGGTTTCTGCCTGTTAAAAGGAAGTTTTTCCTCACCACTGTCACCAGTTTCAAGTGTTTGCTCCTGGAGGATTTTGTTGGGTTTCTGTAAATTGGCTTCTGAGTCTGGTTTCACCAGCTCTATTTGTAAAGTGTCATGAGGTCACTTTGTTATGATTTGGCGTTATATAAATACACTTTGATTTGATTTGTATTCTGCACATTATGGCTACTTCAGAGCCAGGTCCTTCTTCAGGCCATGATGCAGCAGCCAAAGAGGAGACCAGAGGTGCTCAAATAAAGGAAGAGAACAGGGTGAGTTCAAGCAGCACAGATGAAGAGGAAGAAGTAGCAAAGAGTAAGGAGCAGAGAGAGGCTGAGCTTAGGGACACTGGTGAGACTGAGCAGGATGCAGAATCTGAAGATCTGCTGTCTGCTGATCCAGGGAGGAAGTATCTATCTGGAATATTTCAACATTTGCTGTGCTTTTTAATAAATGAGTGCTGCCCAAAAGAAAGCAAAACCACCCAGCGGATGTCTTGCAGTGCTTTATGTAATTGTATGAAATAACTATTGTCTAGTTATTCATTAAGGCATTCATCATATAGGCTACAATAAGTCCAGAAAAGAAGGAAATAAAGGAATGAATTTCGAAACCGTGGTTACTGATAATGTTTGGGAAATGACCGTCCGTACACTTAATGCACACATACACACACACACACACGTTCATTCATAATTTACCTCCGTCTACAATTTCCGTCCGTTCGCGCCGTTTACTTTCATTTCACCGTTCAACATTCATCACAGGAGTCTTGGGTGCACACTTGACAACTGTCTAATCATTTCTCATTCCATGGCTCTGTTTCTTGACCACCACCATCCAGCATTTGCGTCTCATCCAGCCCGTCCACCTGTCAAGCAGAGTGCCACGTACGCAACCGGGTTTATATTCAGACATGCGCGTCAACCTGTCAGATGACGTCATCTCGACGTGATCGCAAATTTTGCAAGTTTTTCCTTTGTTTAATTTTATTATTTTCCCTGGCCACTGTAGAGGTCAATTGATACAGAAATTATTTGTGGTTTGATTTTTAAAGATTTCTCCTGACTGTCTTTTATGTACATGTTCATGAGTTATGGAATTATGGCCTGTTCAAAGTATTAATTGCCTGAGGGGAGGGGCCTCAGGGCTTTTAAAGGGGAGCTGTGCTCATTCTGAGGGAAGTGCGAGTTGAACTGTTACAGAGCAGGTAACCAGTAGAGCTGAATTTGTTGGCAAGAATTGTGATTTGTGATTTAGTACATTTTTTTATTGTTGTAAATACTTTTTTTTTGTTTTGTAAATACGTTTTCTAATTTTTTCTATCACGGAACACTAATTGATTTTTGCACTTTGTGGAGGCAAGCACAATAAAACACACCTAAAACACATATTGACTACGCCATCAATTCTTTCCCCTGAAGAACCTCGTCACACCCTGTTTACATAACTTCAGCATTACTGCCACGGTCACTTAATATATATGCAAGCTGAAATGAAAAGACATAAGGGCGACCCATCGTTACGTGGTCAGATTGTTGAACTGCATAAGCAAGTCCTCTTGCAATAGTAGACCCTAAAAAATGTTACCGGCACTGAGCCAGAGGATCTGATTAGCTGTCTGTCAAGACAGGATGATCCTTGGCCCAAATTAAGACCATCACTGGTGCCGGATGCAGCCCAATAACCATCAGACGGCATCTGGGAAAGAAAGCCTTCAAGAACAAAAAACATCTTCAATGGCCTTATCTCCCTCAATGCCACAAAATTCCCCATTTGGACTGCACAAGAGCACCAAACATGGGATATTGAAAGGTGGAAGAAAGTTTTATTCTCTGATGAGAAAAAAGATGTAACTTTGATGGTCCTGATGGCTTCCAACATTACTGGCAGGACAAGGAGATCCCACTTAAGATGTTTTCTACGCGGCACAGTGGAGGGGGCGCCATCATGATCTAAGATGGTTTTTCCTTCAGTGGAACAATGGAGCTTCAGGTTGTGAAAGGGCATCAAATGGGTGGCTGGCTTTATGGAGATGTTACAGGGGGCATCCCTCATGACTGAGGGCCCTGGTCTGTGTGGTAATGACTGGGTTTAAAAACAGGACAACGCTGCAGTTCATAACAGTCATAATACCTGAATTAAAAGAAAAATTACATTGCAACCACATTTTTGCACAGATTTTGTCTATTAAAGGCTGTGATCTTGAACTTTTGATGGGCTGATGAACAGCCTATTTCAGTTTGATTGTTATTACCTCCACCAAGGAGGCAATGTTTTTGCCAGCATTTGTTTGTCTGTTAGCAAGATAACTCAAAAAGTTATGGATGGATTTTCCTGAAATATTCACAGATTGTCAGAAATGGGGTATCCTACAGATGATTAGATTTTGGTGGTGATCCATATATCCAACGGCATCTAGTGGATGAAAGTACAAACACTGCCTTGGCGGAGGTCTGCACTGTCCGAGTGCTTCTCTAGTTTTCAACAAGAGCGCTCAGTGAGCGCAAACTTCTGCCAAGGTATACTGTTATCTGGATCGTGACCAAAAGTTAATGGGAAAATCCTTGGGTGATTCTCTATCACTGGTGAAAATTTCAAGAAAATCCGTCCAGTAATTTTTCTGTAAAGTTGCTAACACACACACACACAGAGACAAACTAACAAATAAACGCCGGCAAAAACATAACCTCCTTGGCGGACGTAATAAATTACTCCAAAAATGTTTTGTCTCACTCCCATTTCTTTTTTTTTGCATATTGAATCTTTACTTAGAACCTTCTTAAGATCCAACAGTGCAAAATGGAAATGCAATTTTTTTTTTATCAGGTTTTAAAATTTTGATCAGGACCACTCCTGATTATAGTTTTGACTTACCAAATTTAGCTGGTGTCAGTTTCAGATTTGACACACTGGACCCTAGGTTTGCTGTAGCTTAAACCATTTGTTTTCAACTATTTTTGTCTTCCATTGTCTTACAAAATTCAGTATTTAATTGCACACCCATCAGACATCTAATTTATAAACAGCTCATCCAAATAATGACTTTTTCCTCTATGGTTTTATTGCAAAAAAGTTCAAACTGTTCAGTATGTTTATAAGTTTTTAATGTCACCTTTGTGTTTTTAGAAGAACAGCAAGGTCCATCTAAAGTCCATGCAGGTACCCCAAATTAAATGCAAAAGCCACAACACTGACATCTAGGGATGCATCAATACCACTTTTTTCAAGTCCAAGGACTTACATTTGAGTACTTGCCGACACCGAGTACCGATACGAGAACTTACTAATACGTTACAGTTCTTAGTTCCATTTGAAAATGCGCTTTACTGTGTCACAGCTGGCTCAGGGCCATGACGAACAAGGAGAGGCAGAGTTTGAAAGGAATAACAAATAATGTTTATTTTAACATAATATAAATCAATCAATAACAGTAAATGTAAATAAATTGAATCATGAGTTAGTAGTTCAAAAGTTCAAATCAAAAGTTAGTAATATCAGTAATCTGGGATGTGCATGAGTGGCAAATATGGTGCACTATGGTGCATCATTAGTCTGACTGGAACAAAGTGCTGCTATTGACATTTAATGCATTGGAATGAGTGTTTGTCAATCGATCCTGCAGGAGGCGGTGCTCCTAATTAACCATACTGAATAAAGTAAAGTTTTTTGAGAAGAAGTCAATAACAACAAACATGGGGATGACAGAGGTAACACTAATGTGGATACTAATGTTTCAGCATTTCTGCTGGTAAGGATTAGAATTAAAGCTTCAGGAGATAGGGAAAAGATAAATGACCATTAAGTTTCATTTTCACTTATGCTCCTTACTGCTCCTTTCCCCCCAAGTAGGATGTAAACCGCCCCAGCCCTGAGTAGTTGCCATAAATATGCCAGTTGTTTTTCACTAACTCAGTGTAGCCACAAGGGGGCACAAGCCAGTGCCTTATTGTGCTGATCCCAAGCCCAGATAAATACAGAGGGTTGTGTCAGGAAGGGCATCCGATGTAAAACTTTTGCCAAATCAAGCATGCAAATCAAATCTATGAGTTCCATACCGTATCAGTCGAGGCCCGGGTTAACAACAACCATCATCGGTGCTGTTCACCTACAGGACGCCAGTGGAAATTGGACTACAGTTGGTCAAAGAAGGAGAGGAGGAAGGTGGATTCATAGGAAGAGAGAGAAGAGGAAAACAAAGCGTATTGGTGTGAGAGTAGGGACTTTGAATGTTGGAACTACGACAGGAAAAGGTAGAGAGTTAGTTGACATGATGCAGAGGACAAAGGTAGACATACAGTACTGTGTGTCCAGGAGACCAAGTGGAAAGGTAGCAAGGCTACCTTCAGGAGCAGGGTTCAAGTTGTCCTATCATGGTGTAGATAGGAAGAGAAATTTAGTAGGAGTTTTCTTGAAGGAGGAGTTTGTTAGAATGACCTGGAGGTAAAAAGAGTGTCAGATCGATGAGCCTGAAGGTAGAAATCGAAGGTGTGAAGTTCAATGTTGTTGGTGGGTATGCTCCACAGGTAGGATGTGAGTTGGAGAAGAAGGAGAAATTCTGGTTGGACCTTGATGAAGTGATGCAGAGCATCCCTAGAAGTGAGAGAGTTGTTATTGGTGCAGACTTCAATGGTGCAGGAAACAGAGATGATGAGGAGGTGATGGGCAGGTTTGGTATCCAGGAGAGGAACACAGAAGGACAGATGGTGGTTGACTTTGCAAAAAGAGTGAAAATGGCTGTAGTGAATACTTTCTTCCAGAAGAGGCAGGAACATGGGATGACCTATAAGAGTGGAGGTAGGAGCACACAGATAGACTACATCTTGTGTAGACGGTGTGATCTGAAGGAGATCAGTGACTACAAAGTAGTGGTAGGTGAGAGTGTAGCTAGACAGCATAGGATGGTGGTGTGTAGGATGACTCTGGTGGTGAGGAAGATGAAGAGGACAAAGGCAGAGCAGAGGACAAAATGGTGGAAGCTGAAAAAGGAAGAGTGTTGCATGACTTTTATGAAGGAGTTGAGACAGGCTCTGGGTGGTCAGGAGGTGCTTCCAGATGACTGGACAACTACAGCTAATGTGATCAAGGAGATAGGTAGGAGAGAACTTGGTGTGTCATCTGGAAGAAAAGTAGATAAGGAGACTTGGTGGTGGAATGAGGAGGTGCAGAAGTGTATACAGACAAAGAGGTTAGCTAAGAAGAAGTGGGACAATGACAGAGCTGAAGAGAGGAGACCAGAGTACAGGGAGATGCAGCATATGGTGAAAGTAGAGGTGACAAAGGCCAAACAAGGGGTTTATGATGACTTGTATGCCAGGTTGGACAGTAAGGAGGGAAAGACTGATCTATACAGGTTGGCAAGGCAGAGAGACAGAGATGGGAAGGTTAGAGTAGGTAAGGATAGGGGTGGAGGTGTATGGACAGGTGTCAGTAGTGTGATGGGAAGATGGAAAGAGTACTTTGAAAAGTTGATGAATGAGGAAAATGAGAGAGTAGAAGAGGTGACTTGTGAACCAGGAAGTAGTAAAGATTAGTAAGGATGAAGTGAGGAGGGCATTGATGAGGAGGAAGAGTGGAAAGGCCCTTGGTCCTAATGATATACCTGTGGAGGTATGGAAGTGTCTAGGAGAGGGGGCAGTAGAGTTTATGACTGGGTTATTCAACGGGATCCTAGATAGTGAGAAGAAGCCTGAGTAATGGAGAAGTGTGCTGGTGCCCATTTCTAAGAACAAGGGAGATGTTCAGAGTTATGGCAACTGCAGAAGAATAAAGCTGATGAGCCATACAATGAAGTTAAAGAGTAGTTGAAGCTAGACTGAAGGCAGAAGTGAGCACTTGTGAGCAGCAGTATGGTTTCATGCCAACAAAAAAAAAAAAGAGTACTACAGATGCAGTGTTTGCTCTGAGGATGCACACAGAAGCTCAGGGAGTTGCATTGTGTCTTTGTAGATCTGGAGAAAGCTTATGACAGGGTACCCAGAGAGGAACTATGGTACTGTATGAGGAAGTCTGGAGAGGCAGAGAAGTATGTTAGAGCGGTGCAGGACATGTATGAAGACTGTAAGACAGTGGTAAGATATGCTGTAGGTGTGACAGAGGAGTTCAAGGTGGAGGTGGGACTGCATCAGGGATCACCTCTAAGCCCCTTCTTGTTCGCTATGGTGACAGCACATGTTTTGGAGATAAAGTCAGAGAGGCCATGCTGAGATGGTTCAGACATGTCCAGAGGAGAGATAGTGAATATATTGGTAGAAGGATCCTGAGCTTTGAACGGCAAGGCAGGACGCCTAGAGGAAGACCAAAGAGGAGGTTTATAGATGTATTGAAAGAGGACATAAAGGTAGTTGGTGTGAGAGAAGAGGATGCAGAAGACAGGGTTAGATGGAGGCGACTGATTCACTGTGGGAATTAGTTTCCCTGACGGGAAAAGCCGAAAGTAAAGAAGAGTTTTCCACTAACTCACACTTTCGCTCTTTGAACAGATCTGTTACTTCCACAGTTCATGCTTGTATTCTTCATCTGGGTACACATCCACAAGCACCTGAAAAACAGACAGAATTGTGTATGCAGAAGACAGACAGAGTGCTCCATCCATATCTGTCTGGGTCTTTAATGCCACTTCCGGTCAGTGTTACTTTTGTTACCATCATTTATTTTGAAAAATCTCCACACAACTGATATTATGCCTCTGTATCTGCTGCACTTAGCTGTGAATGTCACACTGCCATAAATGGTATCAATGTGTTTGTATCGGAGTCCTTTTACGAGTACAAGTACAAGTACTCACAGTCAATATCAGACCCGATACTGGTATCGCAATCAGTGCATCTCTACTGACAATGCACAGGGGTCTATTGCACAAAACTGGGATAAGGGATTAAGCTGGGATATGTTTGTCATCCTGGCTCAATTTATCCATGATCCAGTTGCACAAAAACAGGGGTAAGCAGGATATGTTTTGATATAAGTTACCATGGAGATTTATTCTGTGGAGCTAGTGTACTCCAGACCAGGCTAAATTCCAGGATTTATTTAATCTCATTCCTCACCTCAGTCAGCAGTCACCACAAATAGAAACCAATAGTTATTCCACTGCCCACTACACAATGGAATCGCATTCAACTACTGTCACTATTTGAACTTTTGTGGTCATTAATTTCAATAATTTTGGCTAAATTATGATTTTAGGTGATTTTGCAATCATTGCATTAGTTCAGTGTAATTGTGTTTCAGACCTTTCAAGCATTATACATTGTTTCAAGATAAAATGCTTGAAAAACTAAAGAGTATGAAAAGGAATAGGCTGAACTCTAAGTTTATTCTTCCAAACCCCCTATTCATATCACCAAACAAAATTAAATAAAATAGACACTAATGTCTTCAGCTTAGTAACAAAAGCAACAACAAAACTAAACAATTCAATAGGTTGATTAGTGGAAAAATTAGCATTTACGTTCTTCATATATTTTCATGACACGGTGGTGCAGTGGTTAGCACTCGTGCATCACAACAAGAAGGACCCGGGTTCAATTCCTGGGCGATGTGGAGTTTGCATGTTCTCCCTGTGTCTGCGTGGGTTTTCTCCGGGTACTCTGGTTTCCTCCCACAATCCAAAAGACATGCACTGATAGGTTAATGGGCTAATCTAGATTGCCCATAGGTGTGAATGTGAGAGTGATTGTCTGTCTCTATATGTCAGCCCTGCGATGAACTGG
>JAQQZY010000029.1:13977289-13989289 GCA_030068375.1 Ostorhinchus rueppellii
AGAAAGGTCCCAAGGTCCCACCCGGGAATCGAACCCAGGACCTTCTTGCTGTGAGGCACGAGTGCTAACCACTGCACTGCCCTAAGTAATAATTAATTAATTTTTTAAACTTATATTAATCATAAAAAGAAATACAGAAATGTAGGCCACCCATTGCTTCTGGTTCTCATGTAGATCCCAGGAGGATTATCCCTTCACTTCATCTTTTTTTTTTTTTGCGTTGTGCTGACTCGGTAGCTTCCTTATAAATACCTTTTTATTTAGAAAAGCTTTTAATTGGATAGGAGTATTTAAGGCTTGCACTATTGTTTTATTGTTTTATTGATTTTGTGTTGCTTGGATTTTTGTGAGGCCCTTTATGGTTTTCATCAGTTAAATTTATTCATATGGCACTTTTGACAGACTTGCTGTATTAGTTATATTAGAACAGCATATCGATGCCTTCTTAAAATAATCGCCTAAGCCATTTTTTCAGGACACACAAAAACTGAACCATTTGTTGAATATATGATATTTACACACAATTTTAATCAAAACAGATATAACAACACACAACAAGGTCAGTCAAAACATGGAACATGAGAGAGTTAAATGACTTGGGCAAAATTTTGAACATGCCAAAATGATTTAGGCAATTATTTTAAGCGGGTGTCAATATTTATATATAAAATCTGACCCATTGTTATTCTGTTTCCCTCTCCTGTGTTCACTTTTTTCCATGTATATTCCCATTCAAGTGATGAATAATGAAAATGATTCCCCATCTTGTCAGCCTCTAGAGTGCAATATAACAAATAAATAGAAAATACAATGCACAAAACCACTAGAAAAAACCTCATGCTGTTATTCTGTTTAGCAATAAGGACAATCATAATAATTACGTATGTTTTATAGAGAATGTCTCATGAATAAAATCTATCTCTACACACAAGCATAAAATGAAATACTTTAAGGTTCAAGGTTCATTTATTGTCATTCATTCAATGTAGCACATGAAGAACAAAATCTGTACTCAGTAATAAAATAAGAATTGGATAAAAATAGTAAAAAAATATCTTTAAAAAAAAACAAAGCAGACACATAAAAACACATGCATAAGTACAAACATACACAAGTAATTAAAAGCAGGTTGGTAGGGTTAAAAACAATCTTAAGATGAACGCATGAAATGGAGACATTGTAAAGGATGAAATAAATCATACGTTGGAAAAAAATCAACTCTCCAGAGGAACTGACAAATGAAAATTTCCCATTGGCTTGTAATGACTGACATTCATGTTACTATCCTTCATATAATTAGGATATTTCTCATTATGTGCATAGAGGCACATCTCTGGAGCATACTTGTTTCCACGTTGTTGCTTTCCATTACAAGCAAGATTACCAGTGTCATGTCTGAATGAGGTGTTGTGTTGAATTGATGTTTCACTGGAACGGTTGAGCCTGCCTTAGCTGAAAGTGCCATCAATCTTTCATTGTGATTGCTTGTGAAGGTGACAGCCGCAAGAGGAGGAGGAGGCGTGCAAACACATAACTCACTCATTTTTGGAACGGATGCAACAATTGCGGCTTAAATCTGTGGATAGGTGCCTGGGCCGGTGCAAGGGCGGGCTGTTGTTGCATGGATTAGGCTGCTGGGCTTTAGAACAGACAGGTCGGAGTTAAGTGTCATTCACAGCAATATAGAAAAATAAAATGATAGGGACTGTCGGGAGTGGGTGATGCAGACGACGATCTGTATTTGTTCGTGCAACTATGAGGGCGAGAACTGGTTGTCCAGTTCCAAGTAGCCTAGTTACGAGTGCTTGGCTAGATGTTCAGTTTGTATTTCAGGCCTACAGTAGGTCACATGTGACAATGGACAAGTGCTGCTGCATCCGTGGTGTGTGGATGTTTGTGTATGCCACATTGTCTGTGTCAATATTGAGCTGGCACCGGGAAAAACATAGATTTCATTGTGAATCCGCGTGCTTTGCCCTCACATGTAGCCACAGACTCAGGATGTGGGCATTGGCAAAGCTCTTTGTTATTGAGTTTATTGTACTGTGGTCCAGTTTCCAGCCACACCTTTACATGCTATCAGACAGGTCAGGTTCACTTACCACCCCGCCTTCAGCTTCAGCCACATTCATCTGTCTGTGCTTTGGTGTTTTTGGGCTGTTTAATCCTCATTGAACAATGGTGGCTTGTTACCTTACAAACGCCTATAGATATAACGATGTCCTCCCAGATGGATCTGTAAGGCTTACAGGGAGTGTTAGTAACAAATGATGATGAGAAGACACTTTAATGATCCCTGTAGGGAGATCCAGTCCCTTCAGATGTGACTAATCAAAAGGATAAACAACTACGACTTGAAACCAACGTGTCATAAAGAGGACAGAAAATGACACAAAGAAACATTGCCAACATACAGTATAGTATAGATCGACACAAAACTGTATTTTATCTCAGAATATATTGAAAAAGAGCCTTCAAACAGGAAGTCAATAAGAATCATGGGAAAAAATTTGGTAAGGTTTACATTTTTGATAAGGATTTCCTTGTTGCAGATAAATCTTTGAATAATAATATCCCTCAGGAAAATGCAAATGGTACTGTGTGATCAGAGCCTCAATTGGGCCCGAAGCAAATTTGGATTTGGGGGCCCTCTATTTTTTTTTTTTTTGCGTTTCTTCCTCCTCTTCCTCTTTCTTCCTCTTTCTTTTTTCAGCCACAGAAGGGTATGTCCTTTTTTGTGACATTGTTTTGATTGGAAGTACTCATGAGTTGGGGGTGTTGTGCGCACTACACAGCAGGAGGAACACATTACGGTGCAGCAGAGTTTACACATTTAAACAGAGGCAGGAAGAATCACTAGGCCTACATCAATAGCACCACAGAAAAGTGTGTTTTTGTACAATAGTATAATTTTTATTGTATATAAATCATCACTCATGCATGCAAATTGCATAATTGCAAATGCATAATTTTTTTTTTCTAAATTGCTCTTGGGGGCCCCCTACTGGATGTGTGGCCCCAAGCAGGCACTTAGTTTGCTTATGCCTTGGGCTGGCTCTGACTGTGATGATTAATTATCCATAAAGATAATTCAGTAAAATAGTAAAGCCTGGGCTGAAAGAATCACAACAAGCAAAAGAAATAATACAATAGAAAACAAATCAGCAAAATTACAAAATACAAAACTTCTAACTACAGTCAGGTTTATTCATCAAGATGTGATTGAAGTGTGGACTTTGAGCTTTAATGCTAAACTATTGAAAAAAAGAAAAATATTGCATTAACCTTTTAGGAATTACAACCATTTCAAACAGAGTCTCTTCAATTATTTTGGACATATCTGGACACATGTCTAGATGTGTCCTGTTCCATGGTTATTCTATAACAAATGAAGCTGATAAAAGGTCTGGAGTTTTCTGCACGTCTTTCCTTGTTGCAGGTAAATCTATTAATAAAAACATCCCATAGGAATGATGCAAAGTGTGAATGTATGATGTGTGTTTTTTTTTACTGCTGTCACTCACTGCACCTTCATTTTTTGCAGCTTAAAAATAAGTTCATGAAGAAGATCCCCCGAGATGCAGAGGCATCTAACGTGTTGGTGGGTGAGGTGGATTTCCTCAACAAACCCTTTGTAGCCTTTGTTCGTCTTGCTCAAGCGACGACGCTCGGTGGTCTCACAGAAGTCCCCGTACCCACCAGGTGAACTGTCACAATATGTAACCAACATTTCACAGACTTTCTGAGCGTAATAAAGAACCTGCCATCCACATACACACCTCACACTTTTCTCATCCCTGCACAGATTCCTGTTCATTCTCTTGGGACCCCAGGGAAAGGCCAAGTCCTATAATGAGATCGGCCGAGCCATAGCAACCCTAATGGTGGATGATGTGAGTGTTTTAATGTTTTCACGTCACGTCCTCTTGTTAACGGAGCACACACTGCCTTCAGTAAACAGGTGGAATAAGTATATAATTGCAGGGAAAGCAGGAAGCTGGAGGGGAATCTTTAAATAGTACGTGGCATGCGTGGTTTGTACATTAGCCCACTGCGTCACTAGGATGCCCTGCTATGTTGATTTAATCACAAACGGAGGTGATGCTGAGTGTTAGCCAACAGTTAGAGGAAGGGTTTTTCCTGTGATAATGAGTCACCTATGGTGTTCTAATGTGGGTCTTGTTCCTGCACACAATTTTAGCTGGTGGTGGTTCCTATATTAGCCAACACAAAAATGTTTTTATTTAACCCATAAAGACCCCACACTACTTCTATGTAAGTACTCTATATTTAACTTTTCTTAAATGATTTATCACCATTTATCTATGATAATATCTTTAGCATGTGTGTGTGTGTGTGTGTGTGTGTGTGTGTGTGTTGGGGGGGGTGGGGGGTTATGTTTAATTTCCTGATCATGTAGATGTTCATAAAAGCTCAGATTAAAATATTTGGCTGCAAGAATAAAATATGCATCAATCTCTTAAAAAGTTGACACCCTATTTTGGTATATTTTGGTATATTTAACCCCACATACATGATTTATGATTGTTTATTATAATATTATCTTCTGTAATAAACAGAAATGGTGCAGTGGTTAGCACTCGTGCCTCCCAGAAAGAAGGTCCCGGGTTCGATTCCAGCATCAGTCACTGGTGGGACCGTTCTGTGTGGAGTTTGCATGTTCTCCCCGTGTCTGTGTGGGTTCTCTCTCTCTGAGCTTCGTTCCACAATCCAAAGACATGCACTGATAGGTTAATTGGTTAATCTAAATTGCCCATAGGTGTGAATGTGAGAGTGATGGTTCGTCTCTATATGTCAGCCCTGTGATGAACTGTGAGGATAAAGTGGGTATAGAAAATGAATGAATGAATTAAACCTCTGTATTTTGTGGTGTGTGTGTGTGTGTGTGTGTGTGTGGGGGGGGGGGTGGTCAGTGTAAATCCTGTGTTTTCATATATTTAATTAGCTGATTCTTTAGATATTCATAAGAGCTAAGATTATAGTTGAAGGTTATTATATCAAAAATAGAGAAAAATTAAGAAAAATGAACTTTTCCAGTAAATATATAAATAACTAAATGTTAAAACAAGTGTGTCCATCCACTGTCATTGATTCAACTCCATGGGTTTTACTGATGAATCAATATTATAGAACATGACAGTGTTTCCACAGTAACTACAGAGCCTCTGAATGTCCAAATGGGTCATATCTGATGACCATGAAAACATGACAAACTGTATTTTACACCAATTATGTACATATATTATTAGGATTAGTGGATCAGCAGGTATTAAATAGTTTACATCAATAGATGGTTTTGTTTATCGGTGGATGTTTGGGTCTTTATGGGTTAAATTATGAAAATATTTACATTTCCAAACTATCTGAACAAAAAAGAATAGCTTGAAAAAGATTAAAATCAAGTGCAATTTTAACAATATCATGCCTCAACTTATCATTTTCTACAACCACAAAGGCACAAAACATTTAGTAACAGACAGAATATTGTTAAAATTGTACTTAATTCTCTTTAGACATTTTAGGTTGTTCATATTTGTTCAGGTTATTCACATTTTATTGTTAAAGGATAATTTGTAACATTATTCCACAAAAACAAATCACTTGTCAAGTATTTGTTGTGTCAGTCAGCAGCTGCCTGTTGCTGATGTATAATACAGATGTGTGGGTGTAATGAGCTTTATAGTTTTTTCAGTCTTTTGTTGGTTAGTTTGTTAGTTTTGGTAGTTCTAAGTGTGTACCGGTATATGACTCACCCCTGCTGTGGAGCATTTGGAATATTAATATTACATATTTCCAAATGGTTGGTGATAGATAATGTCACATTACTTCTATTATAAATGGGCATCATATGAGGCATTAAATGTTTGATCAGAGTTTCTCAGTGGGGGTGGTACAGCTCCCGGCGGGGCCTTGAAACACCATTGGGGGGCATTTGGAATGAGAACGCTGAGAGGGGGGCACTGAGACTGAAAAGGGTGGGTGTTCGTCTGTATAACACTCAATATCAAGCTGTATGTTATGTCAATGGTGAATTTCCGTGACCCGCCTCCCCCCAGTTACGAAGGGGGTACTACCTATACAATGTATATAAGCTCCATCAAACCCACTCCCCCTAAACAACTTGTTTCAGAGGGGGGATGGAGGAAACAAGGAGGATAATGATGAGGTAAGGCTATAACGCTCGACACCCCTCCAGTAGCAAAACGTTTTATTTTTTTGGAGGGGGGGGTTCATGATGAGATAATGTAAAGGGGCGTTTTTACAAAAAAGAATGTTGAGAACCACTGTGTTAGATGTTTGACTCAAAAGTTGAAAAGCTTGGTAGAGTTCATCTTCTGTTTTTTTATTTCTGAAACAAGAGATGAATGATGTAACAAGATTAAAACGATATATAAAAGATAAAAACTATCTAAAAGATGCAGCAAGATGAGAACATTAGTGACATTTGGATCGCGAGGAGACAGAAAAAGTGATTATTTGAGCAAAAAAATGTTAGTTCCACTGTTATGGAATATGAGCTTTGCTGTAGATTAAATGATGCGACAAATATAAAGTACTTTCAGTGAACTACAGCAGTACTTGAACAGTGTGGCATTAGCACTTGTATAAGTAAAGGCTCTGAATACATTTTCCACTTCCGCAGAGAGACTATAATTCTACATTCAGTTATTATCTGGTTTTTACAAACTTGGCAGCATATGGGAAAAGATTCTCATTTACTCTAGGATTATTCTACAGACCAAAACCAAGTTACATTGTTTGTGTGGGGGAGGGAAAATCAATGAAGGCCACTCTTAAGGGGAAAGAAACATTCAGTCTTCAAGATGCTGTGGATACCTGCTGCATTTAAAAAAGGCTTGCTTTACTTTGCTCTGTTTTATTTTTCAGTCTTTAAGACCAGTGGTATGAACAGTACGCAGTTTCCATTTACAAAACTAGTGCTGGACCAATGCCCAAGCCACAGCCAATTAGAATCAGTGCTTTTCTTTTTATAGATCATGTTCTTGTGCACTTGACCCACAGTGTTTCTAGGACATGATTAGTAACTGACTGGCAGTTATTTTTGGATGTAATCCAACTGGAGTCAAAGCGTTGGTATCGCTTCCCCATTTTATGCTTAACAAGTCTCCGGCGGCCTTCAGAGAGGATCGGAAAGAGCCCAGTTCCACTTATTAGATACAGAGCAGTACATAACTGATGCAATCACCCTTTCCATCTGTCTCTGACCCAGTGCTTTAATCTACATTCATCTCTGTCCCCCCCCAGCTCTTCAGTGATGTTGCTTACAAGGCCAGGGATAGAGAAGACCTCATCGCCGGGATAGATGAGTTTCTAGATGAAGTGATTGTCCTTCCCCCTGGAGAATGGGACCCCAAAATCCGGATTGAGCCGCCAAAGAAAGTCCCCTCAGCTGACAAAAGGTTGGCGTTTTTATCCGTCTTATGTGATGCGCATTAAGCCCCCGGCCTTATTGTTTCGTCGGCGAGATGGACAATATTCTCTCTCTCAAAGATTTACCCTTTGTGAAGAATAAAATGTGTGTTGAGTGAAAGTTAGAGCTTTATGTGGGACGGAATAATGCATTTATGTATCATCATGACTGTCATGGAAAATAATCGTAAAAACACAGATGAATGAATTAATGCAACTTATTTTTTATTTGTATTTTTCTTTTTTTATTTTATTTCAAATTTCAAATTCCAAAAACAAGGGGAAAAAAAAGTAGAAAAAAAAAATTTGAAAAAACTTGGGATGAAGTTCAACTGACGGCCCTTTTCCACTGCACATTTTCATAACGGTTCCACATGACATGGTTCGACTCCACCCCCATTTTTCCCTTTTCCACTGGGGGTTGGACCTGGGACCCGTTACGATTTTTCATACCCGTTTCAGAGGTGGCGCTAGCCGTGCTGATCTGCCACTAAAACGTGACGTGAACAGTGTTGTCCACTGATTGGTCAGAGGAAATGTCGTAGTACGTGCGACGAAGCTTGGGGATCTTAAATAATCACCCGCCATGTGTGGAAAAACACACCTGCGAGAACGTCAAGAGACAGGACAGCAACATCAGACAAACAACAGAAGATTTTTGAGAAGATGGAAGACTTTACTGACCACGGCGTGACACTTTATTAGTCGCATGAAAACGACGTCACGGCAGCATCGACCCCACCAACTCCACCCACTTCAACTTATCCCTGACTAGTAACGGCTGGCAGTGGAAAAACAACCGTGCCCGTCCGACAAGTGTTAGAGTTGTGTCGTGCTTAAGTGTGCCAAGGTCTTTTTCGACTGATCATAAAGTCCCGTCAGTTCCTCACAGTAACTTACACAAATCTTACACATCAAAATACATTTTAACCAATCCTGCACAAAACGTAAAAATGTTATACATATCGATAAATAAACTGTCCGTTTCACAGCTGCATTTCAAACCAGTGTTTGACTATAACAAAATAATCTGTCCATTTCATAGCCGTATTATGTGTATAGATAGACTTCACTTCAATTACAAGTAGGCAGAAGCAAATCCAGATCCAAGTGGACACTCCAATATATATAGAAATAACTCAACCAAAAAAGAAAACACATCACACAAAAATGTAAATGTACAACTGTGACTCAACAACACTCAGTGTCCAAAAAGGAATAGGAAAAAGTCAAGCCCACATTGTCCCTCCCCAATTCCACATGACCTGGCCAATTAGCCAACGGATACAGTCCATAACAAAGAAAAAAGTCAGTAACTAAATTACCAAAAGAAAACAAATGATTACGTACCATCAACAACCATTACTGCTGGACTCAGGCTCACTGCTACTATTTCTCTGAAAAAATAAGGTTTTTATAAATCTTTTTGAATTTTGTGATGTTTTCACACTATTTGATATTTAGTTTAATGAAATTAAAATGCACATCTTTTTATTTGGTTTGATTTAGTGAAAGAAGTCTGATGTCTAATAAAATAAATTATATTTAACATGAATTATATGGTTCTACGGCCCTCTGTTGTCACCTGATTTTGTTTTGTCACCAGTTTTGTCTTTAACCCTTTCATGCATACTGCTCACTACAGTGGACAGCTATTCTACAGCTCTTTTCTTGTATATTCATGGATTTTATTGTTTTAGCTCCATATCAACCAACACAGTGGACACTTATGAATCATCTCATGCACTGACAGTCATAAAATTACTGTAACTTTGCTGTTCTGGATGAACCTGATCTGCAGTAGCATGTCTGAATGCAAATCAAGTTCTTGTTATTGTTATTAGACTGTAGTTGACTGTTTTTGTTTTTTTTTTAAACAAAAAGGGTTTTTTGTTTGTTTGTTTGTTTTTTGCATTGTATCTCCGTAAAGTGTGTAATAACTAGTATTAGAGTATGTTAAAATGTGACAAAACATCAGATTAGCAATATTTAGAAAATTATTTAATAGTTTTCACACATTTTATCCCGTTTCCTTGCCTCAAAAATTAAATGCATGGTAAAAAAAAAAAAATAGTCACATTGTTTCTGTATGTCTGAAGAAGAATGAAAAAAAAGAAAATGAAAAAATCTTGATTAAGGTTTTCATAATTTATGCATGAAAGGGTTAATACTAGCCTATCAACACTGACAACTTACTTATAATTCCCCAAATCTGTTTGAAAACAGATAAAACACTGCTCTTCATGCTCTTCTTCTTGTTCTTGTTCTTCTTCTTCTCCTCCTCCTTCTTCCTTTTCTCATTATTATTATTGCATTGGCTCCAAATATTACCAATCTTTTGGATCACTAATCATTTTCATCTGCATAAAAACATTGGGAAAAAAACAAAAACATACTGATTGATATTGGTTGATCACTGTTTCATTTCTGTTTATCAGAATATCCTTTCATGTATCATTTTTAATTTATTTCTAGAAAACAAATAGCTGAGAAGCATCAAAACATTTAACTGAACAACACAAATGCAACAACACATACTCCATCAAATAAGTGGCTTCAGTACAGTCAGTGTAATCATCCGTGGTGCTTTGTCCACAAATGAAAACTTGCTTTATTTTTCAAGAGGAACTTCATTTATGCTGTGAATAATTATGTCAAATAAGGCAAATCCAGCAATCATAACAATAATAACGAAAACACATAATCACATCGAGTATTATTTTGACCTCATTCTTATTCTTTTTTTGAAGTGGAAGGTTATGAGGGCCATTGCCTCCTGAATGAAGGACATTTTAAATGCTGTGTAAGATAAAATCACAGGTGAAAAGAGCAGAGAAGTACTGAGTAGTACAGCAATGGATAAAAAAAAAATAGACAGACAGAACTGATCCTAACCAGGGAAATTCTGGTGTTGCAGCAGCAACAGTAGAAACATATAATAAAGTTAAATTAGAATATAGAGTAAAAATATACAATAAGGGCTAACCTAAGAAAACGAAATATGAGATGTGAAATTTAGAAATGGTAATGAATATGAAATACACAGATGGAATTGAAGTACAGGTATATACATGACTGTAATAGAAATAGATTGAAGAATAAAATAACTGCATTCTGTAGGAGTTAAATGTCTATTGATGTCAAAAGTTGCAATTAAAGTAAAATGAGATGAACCAGATATAATATTAGCTGAAGGAAACTGCATTCTTAACTGGATCTGAACCAATGTGTGTTTTGTATTTTCTTTCGGCAGGAAGTCTGTGTTTTCCCTGAATGAACTGGGACAGATGAACGGTACAGCTGGAGGAGGAGGAGGTCTGGCTGAAGATGAGGAAATGCCAGTGCCGCATGAGCTCGGAGAAGAGTTGGCATTCACTGGCCGGTAGGTGATCCGGGCCAAATGGCAATACATTTAGACCGAACATAACCCGATGCTGGCACATGACAAGGAACTCACCCTATGAATTAATCAAATGTTGGCAGATTCGTTTGCGTCCAAATGGGCAACAGAGCTGAAGATACGAATATTAATCATCAGTCAGTTTGGCCGCAGAGTGGTGCATTGGACTGCCAGTTAAAGCTGTGCCTAAAACAACAGCCCCAACAATGCCAAATGTTCAGCTAGTTATTTCCTGTTCCTTTACAGCAATATCCCATATATAATCAGAAACGCCCTCGTTTACACCTTTCCTTCATCTTATTAAGAAGAGAGTGGATTTAATAATATCTGTAACTTTAAAAACTCCTTGGAAAAGAGCAACAGTTTAAGCTCCTTTGTCTTATTTTATTTCTTCATGTGAACAGCCAAGTGATACTCAGGAAACAAGTGCAAGCTTAAGAAGTTGGGGTAATTTGTGTTGAAGAAATGTGGGATTTAAATGGTGAGGTGGATTCACGTTAAAGGGGATAAGTTAATTCATGTTTTTGTTTAAAATATATTGACAGTGTTAACTATTTACCTTTATGTTTACAGAATTATTATTTGCACATTTAAATGTTGTCATTTGTAGAATACAGGCAGCTATGATCATCTGTTGAATCGGCCTTTCTAGATCACTTACATTTGCAGATCTAAGTACTGCAAGCTCCTGATTGGTTAATTCAGTCATATGAGGATGTGTCAGGAAGTGTTGTGGCGGTAGCGGTCTGTGTATTAAAGGTGGGGTCTGAGATGTTTTCCTGGAGCATTTTTTACTATATTACTAAAAATCTCCTTCACACCCCGATTGCAAACAATTACTTAAATGCTCTGACACAAAAATTAAAAGTTTTAGTCACCTGTGGGACCGACGGGACTGAAAAAACACCATCCAATCATTTTGAGCACCCACTTGAAATGATTGGACGGTGACAGGTCTGTGAAAGTCAACTGCCATTTATCCCCGCCCCCTTCCCTCTCCACGCGCACCCCTCTTCGGGCACGAATTGTGCATCCTTAGAAGCTTGGAGCTCCTACCGAGGAAACTGAGCCAGCTTGGATAGCTATATTAGCTAGCATACAAAGTTAAAATAGGTAGAGACTTGGAAAGGTGGCAACAACAGGTTGTA
>JAQQZY010000029.1:14007808-14019734 GCA_030068375.1 Ostorhinchus rueppellii
CAGCAGTAGCATTATTTCAGTTTATTGGATAGAAAAACTAGCATGTTAGAGTGATAGAGAAAACCACTGTGGTACCCATGGTGTGGAAAACAGAAAGTTAATACAAGTAAAATAAGATCAATTATTGTATGTCTTTGCAACATGAATATTGCACACTCTTTTATCGCAATAACAATATTTTTGCGACATATTGTGCAGCCCTAATCCCAGACCCTAAATTCAATCCAATGTCCCAATACTTCTGTCCATATAGTGTATGACTTATAGTTACAGTTATAGTATGAGGCTAACAATTTGTAAAAGTGTAATATATATTGTAAGAACTGAGTATTCTCCTTTTTGAGGCTTACAGAGCACAGATTGAAAACTTGTTTATATAAAACTATAAGTTGTCCCTTTTTAAATTATATGTCCATTTAGGTCCAATATCTCAGTGTAGCTCGGATGTTTCCAGCATATGAACTCAAACAGGAAGAGGCCTGTCAAACACAAAAATGACGTATTATCTTTTACCATAGTGAAGCCAGACAAGGTTTAGCTTTTGAAATATTTATGAGTCTCTCCTACCGGGCCTTGTCTGTGTATTCAGAATGTATAGTTCACATTTTCAGCTGTTTTGTCACATTATTTGTCTCTCTATCTCTAACAGTTGAGGAAACTCATCAGTGACTTTTCCATCTTCATGTCCATCATGACGTTTGTGGGGCTCGATATGCTGATTGGCCTCAAAACTCCCAAACTTATCGTCCCGACAGAATTCAAGGTAAAGCTGGTTATTTTCAGACACTGCTCAAAACTGAGATAATACTTTTAAAGTTCCTGACGGAGTGAATTTTTACAGTGTCTTCTGTGTTTACCAAGATAAATACTTTCCTGAACTGTATCCCATGTATTGATAAATCTATTCATATTATAAATCTTTAATCTGTGTGACTGTCAATAGTCGCTTTTCCATTAGGCTTATTCGCAAAACTTTTCCGATATTTACTAAATGTCGAAAAAACAGAAGAGCGTAATGTCGGTTTTTCCATTAAATCACAAATACAATGATTTGTTTATTTATTATCATGAGATGACACGAGATGTCGTTCCATAAACATGGCAACAAACGTAAATATCATGTTAATTTACAGATGTATTCATTATTATTATACATTACCCCTTTATCTCATACTAAATTTAAAAAAATTAGTCAGTTTCCTGGTGTGTCCACACATACCGCATGATGTTTCTTTTAAAACTCTTCTTCTTCTCTTGTTGTAACGTCCGTCCACATCTGAGTTTTAAAAAAGGTCTTTCTGTTGCAATTTTGCTTAAAGGAATAAGACACCCAAACATGAAATTAAGTTAGTCTTGGTCACCCCGAGTTAGAACAGTGGAAAAAAAAAAAAAAAGGTTAAAATTCGTCCAGGCATTGTCCTGTTTTAGGAGCAGTACTTTTAGCTTTAGCTTAGCGCAGTTGCTGTAAACCAAGGGTGTCAGTTAGCATGTCCTCCAAAAAAAGTGAACGAGACATCTACATTTATTTCTAAACATGTCTTTGGAGCCATGTGTTCAGAACGAGTACAAACCATAATGCAAAATTGAACGAGGCTATTACCTGGGCAGATATTTATTTGGAACTATATTCGGCCTCATCACAAGCAAAGCACTGCTAGGTAGGAGCAAAGTTCTCATGTAGCACCTTTTACTGTCTATGGCAGCACCACACCGGTGTATTTGCAGAAGCTGGGGGCTTTCAAGTGCTACGTTATTCCTTTAATATACCAATTTTGCTACACTCAAAAAACCACCTCTTGCCAGCACAAAAAACTCATTCATTCATTACCCGCTTTATCCTCATTAGGGTCATGGGGGTCGCATGACCAGCTCCTTAAGGGCACACCCTGGCCAGTTCATCACAGGGCTGACATATAGAGACAAACAATCACTCTCACATTCACACCTATGGGCAATTTAGATTAGCCGATTAACCTATGTCTTTGGATTGTGGGAGGAAGCCGGAGAAAACCCATGCAGACACGAGGAGAACATGCAAACTCCAAACAGAAAGGTCCCACCAGTGCGGGAATCGAACCCAGAACCTTCTTACTGTGAGGCATGAGTGCTAACCACTGCACCACCCTGAGCGCAAAAACTTCTAACCAAAAATGAAAGTTCTGGTGAAATTGTTGTTATTCCATCAGATACAGTTTTATGCAAAAGTTATATTTGTAATATTTTAGGGTTAATGGAAAAGCAACTACTGTTCAAAAATGCACAAGTAAAGTCCTTTTGGTGGAAATGACATGGCCTCTTGTGTACCACCAGCCAACTCGCCCAGATCGTGGTTGGCTGGTGATGCCGTTTGGGAAGAATCCATGGTGGATATACCTGGCCAGCTTCGTCCCTGCCCTCCTTGTCACCATCCTCATATTTATGGACCAGCAGATCAGCGCTGTCATCGTAAACCGCAAGGAGAACAAACTAAAGGTAAGGATCTGCTGGGGCCTGTTCTGATTTGACAGGTTGTAAAACATAAAGTATAAATTATAACCCAGTCCTCCTTTGAAATATTCATTTAATGGCTATAACATAACATAGTTCTACAGTATGTGCACATTGAGTAGATAAGTGAGTTATCTTACAGATGTATATGGGTGTTTCTATGAAAATCAGGTCATGGAGCTAAAAATTCAAAGCAGATGTAGACTAATGTTATGAAACATTTGGAAGCACATTTGGTCTGTTTTAAAAATAAATATATACTGAGATAAAAGAGAAATAATTTTTCAGATAAAGCACATTTTCATATTATTTTATATTATTTTTAATACAAAAATCCACATGTAACAGCCAAAAGGACACGAAAATTACATGCTACAATTTTTTGGAATAGCTCTTTATTCTCTCACAGGTATATTTTGGGAATCAAAGTAATTAAGTAAGGCAGTGTTTTTCACAAAGCTGAGTGCCGTTGCAAAATCATTTGTAATTTACATGCATTTAACTGGACAGATTCTGCATGTAAGACAAGTGGACACGATGGGTTGCATACAAAACCTGGAATGAGACTAGGGTTCATAAAAACCAGCATATCTGGGTTAGAAAAACCACTCATCACATTTAACAGTGGCTTTGTTTATTGCACTATATAAGATCATTTACAGCCATGTTTTCCAGATCAAATGCACTGACGCTTAGGGAGCTTTTCATGTCCCAATTTTGGTCCTGTTTTTGGTCTCAATATTTTATTAAAAGTGCATTAATTTTACGATGGCACAGAGCAAGAGTATTTTTTTTTCATCTATTTCATCCTGGAGGGGAAATAAATAGAGTAATGTTTTTCTTTTATTATTGTGTCTAAAAAAGCTGGCAAAGTGCCAGGCACCAAAATAAACACAGTTTCATAGAAGCACCTGTATATTAGTGATGTTACCTGTGACACCAAAGCTTTGAAGCATGTGTAAAAAAAAAAACTGACCAATTTTCAGTGGAGCTTGTATCGGAGCTTGATTCATTTTTTTTTGCTGATTTTGTGACCTATGACGTCCGAAGCTTCATTTGACACATACACCATGTGACTGATTCAATGGTAGTGGTTCATGCTTCACTGCTGATAAATCTGTATGGGTGATTTGATAAGAACATGAACAAAACAAACAAATAAATAAACTCGAAAAGTACTCGGAGAGCACAGATCAATGCATGATTAATTCACATCATTAAAACACAGTGAAGTAAACAGATGTGAAATGCATGTATATATAAGTTGTTAGTATTTTAACATCTAACTCAGTGTTTTTCAACCTTGGGGTCAGGACCCCACGTGAAATTCAAATGAGGTTGTGTAACATTACTAGTAATTGATTTTTTAAAAAATCACGAATAAAAATATATTGTGAGTTAAGAGAGACCATCACAATACATTCAAAAAAATGAAAACACAAATAATAATAAAATAAAACAAAACTAGAAAAGCACTCTGAGAGCGCAGACCTCCGCCAAGATAGTGTTTGTATGTTTTATTTTTTTAAGGTGGTGTTTGTAGTTTTTTTAAGGAAGCGTTTGTATTTTTTTAAGGTAGTGTTTGTTCTTTTTTTTTAAGGTAGTGTTTGTACTTTTTTTAAGGTAGTGTTAGTTCTTTCCTCAACTAGATGGCAGTGAACGACCTCATGCAGATCTGTGCCACCATGCCCTATCTCACATAGATAAAGAATCCTTTAAATTTTGGAGGCGTTTTGAATCACCGTCTGGATCCAGGAACTTTTTAATCATCTCTCCCTTGACTCAGAGTGGACATACCCTGAAAATTTCATCAAAATCCATCCATAACCTTTTGAGTTATGTTGGTAACAAACAAAGTCAGATGGTAACAAACAAACAAACGCACAGTAAAACATAACCTCCTTGGCGGAGGTAATGAGTAAAATGTCAAGTACCCACAATGCAATACAGCAAATATGCCGCAGTATCATTGACTGTCGTGCGCACATTTCAGTCACTTCGGGGATAGTGGGGGTGTGCAGCCTCTGGCACCGTCATTTTAGTCGTCACGAATTTACAAATTTGGAAAACACTGGTTTAGGGAAGTGAATTCAGATCATTCAGTTTTAATGTTTTTTTAGTGTCTTTATAAAGAGAGTGTGTGTGCGTGTGTGTGTGTCTTGATCCTGGCAGAAAGGCTGTGGCTACCACCTGGATCTGTTCTGGGTGGGGGTCCTGATGGCCACCTGCTCTTTCATGGGACTGCCTTGGTATGTCGCCGCCACCGTCATCTCCATCGCCCACATTGATTCTCTGAAGATGGAGAGCGAGTCCAGCGCTCCCGGAGAGCAGCCGCAGTTCCTCGGGGTCAGGTCGGTCCACTGATAAATAAAAACACAACAGTAAAAAAGAAAATTGCATCTTGGGAAATAATCCCTTCAGTCTGCCGCCGCCAATATCACACAGGCTTAGCCCTTTATAAGTGAAACAGGCAAATCCTTTAAGACTGACCTGGCTGCAATGTTTTGTGTGTTTCTTTAATGTACAGGGAGCAGAGAGTGACGGGCATTTTGGTGTTTGTTCTCACTGGAGTCTCCATCTTCCTCGCTCCAATACTGAAGGTAGAAAGTGCTGTAAACTCATTCCCTTTGTTCTGGGCAATTGTCCTGAATTAACAACGTTATTTATTATTCTGCTCACCACTGAGTCACAGTCATAATTGAGAACAAAACCTGCTTTGTTCAGATGACTCGCCACAATAGAATATCACAATTAAGCCTGAATAATGCATCTGGAAAAACTCATTCATGCTTCTAATAGTTTCCTGTATCATCAGAAAACTAGTGGGAAAAAGAAATCACCATCTGTCATTTTGTTAACATCAAATAAATAAATAAATAAAGTTTTTATCTATCAATCAGTAAATCAATCATCTTGGTCTAAAATGCCTTCAGAATAAAAGCAGTGAAACTTTACTATTAATAAAGAAAAAATTAAGTCCAAATCCTGGTTGGCTCTAGTTTCCAAGATACAGCCTTGGGTCAAAATGTGAAATTCTGAGAATTAATGTGAGAATTGAATTTTACTCAAAAAGAATGTTTCTCTCAGAGCGACTGTCACGGGACAAGATCAAAAGTATCTAAAAGTTAATAACTGGATGTAGTTTTATTGTCAACAATAAATCTGTGAATAGTTCACAGTAACAAAGAACACCAGAACAACTCCTCTGACTACACAGTTTTCCTCTTTTATACATTTTCCGGTCATTTCTAGGCCTGTTGGTCATTTTTCATTGGACTGACATATTAACACATTATAATATTACCAATCCTCATTGGCCCTGATATTAGGTCACACCCTTATGCCATACCATATCCAGGCAGTTTTACCGATTTAGAATTTTTGCCAGATCAAGGCACAAATATGGAGGACTGACCATCCCATATTTAATAATATAAACAGAAATATAAAAATGGCTTGATAAATTAATTCATGTTCCAATATATGATAAAAAAAATTAAATGGCCTTTTCTATGAAATTATCTGTAAAACGTGACAAAAATGGTTATTTGTATTGTAATTTCTAATTTTTAATTTAAATATGTGTTAAAAACCCTAGTATTTACTTTAACATTTCATTTTATTTATTTGTTTTTTCCTTATTTATATTTTTCTTTCTTTAATTTTTATCCTTGCATTTGTTTTTGTGTTAAGCCATTTTATAATTCTGTATATATTATTAAATATGGCAGCATCTGTCCTCCATACTTATCAGAACATGTCCAGATATTATGTAGTTCTCTCTCTCTCTCTCTCTCTCTCTCTCTCTCTCTCTCTCTCTCTCTCTCTCTCTCTCTCTCACTCTTTTTACACCATTGTAACTTGACTGTTCTTGTGTCAGTTCTCTTTAGCTGACACCAATAAAATGTGGTTCCTTCATGCGTTTTTTTTTTTTTTTTTTTTTAACTTGCATGTTTTCCACACACATACAGTTTCACACTTGATGGACATTGCATGCAATGATTGTTTCACACACTTTAAATCATCGCCGTTGTTCTTGTAACTCTTTGATTAGCTTATTTCTTAAAGACATTCTGTGGGTGTTTAAAAAGTTATTTGCTCTAACTTATACATACCAATACAATGTAAAAGTGTCACCGCTCATTTATTTATTGACACAATCAAAGCAATACTTTGGGACACCATTTTTTGGGGAAAAAAATTACACTACACGACTAAATCTAGTTGAAAACAGTCTGCACATTACAATACATTCACTTTTTAAGTTGTTTCTGCTAGAAAATATGTAATCTATTTATTAAATATACCTGAACCAATATATATGTCTAATAACAATTTATCATTTGCTAATCCACATTTTTGCCTTCTATTTTCCAATTTGTCTTATTAAAATGTGTAAGATTTCATAATGGAAATGTTGACTCACCATCTGAGATTACAAGAGGCACCATTTGAAGAAAAATGGGGAAAATAGATTTTATTCAGAACCTGAAACAGCCACAAAAACAAAGTAAAAAAGGAATAACAGAAAAGGCAATGATGGATGAATTATTATTGACTACTATTATAAGTATATTGACTACTACTATTAACTCCTAAAAAGTGCTGTTGTTTTTGTTTATAAATGTTGAAAATGTCAATAAAAATGTAAGTAGTAAATAAACACATAACATTTAGCACATTTAGTCTCTGTGGCAGATAATTATATAAAAATAAATACAATTGTAAACCAATGTTATTGGACAAAACATAAGTGATGTCACTTTACTGTCATTTCACAGCTTTTACTTATTGACATTAAGTAACATTGATCTGTATCTGTTTTAAAGGATTGTTGAGAGAAAGCTATTATAGTTTAATATTGTAGAACATGTGCAGAAGAAAGCTTTAGTAAGTGCTTTAATAACAATAAGCTGTAAAAAAAACAAACTTGTGAACATGTGTACCTTCATATGAAGTGTTACTGTTATTTCCCACGTAGTCACTTAACACATTGTCTTGTTAAATCTTCACATTGTGGGTGTAAGAGTTTCTATTTTTGTACTTGCAGTTCATCCCGATGCCTGTGCTCTACGGTGTCTTCCTATACATGGGTGTCGCTTCCCTCAGTGGAATCCAGGTACGATGTGTGGCAGACGTTATTTTTCAGAAAATGTTGAGCCCACATGGCTGGATATCTGTCTTATTGTCCTTGTGACAGCTGGAGAAGAGATGATTTTAAGCTGCCAAGCAAGAAAACAAACAAGTGGTGTTAGCAGCAGTGGTGCAGACCTTGACAACAAAGACAAGAATGTTTTACTCTATTAATGAAATTTTGTTGAAATAGCCAATAAATACAATGACAATACAGAGAGTGTGACCCCAGCCAGCTGTAATGGAAGAGGTGCTGTATTCAGACCCTGTACCCAATCATGCCTTCACACGCTGTGGGAATTATAGTAAATACTATTTACAAACTCAAAGCGTGTCCCTGAATGCCGCCTCATAAATGGTCTGCACTTATATAGCGCATTTGTAGACCTTCATGGTGCTCAAAGTGCTTTATAGAGCCTCACATTCACCCATTCACATACACTCATACACCAGTAGGCGGCTGCTGCCATGCAAGGCACTGTTCCAGACCCTACTGGGAGCAATTTTAGGGTTCAGCGTCTTGCTCAAGGACACTTCGACAGCCGGAGCCAGCATTCGAACCTCCAACCTTTTGATCATTGGACGACCCACTCTACCAACTGAGCCACAGCCCCCCCTCGTGTTTTATTTTCCATTGGAACCGGGGAAAATGTTGGACAACCTTTGAACTATTCAACATAGAATCACTCTCAAAATAGCCTTTATTGTCATGGTGCATGCAATGAAATTAGAAGTGGTACAATCAATGCAACAATCTGAATAAAAAATTTAAAAAATCATAAGAAAATAAGAATAGTGCGAATAGAAAATGACAAAAACTAAAAAGTATATATAAGAAAATAAAGTATAAATTTTTACAAAAAATAAAAAAAGAATAGAACTAAAATAAAATAAAAATAGACATAAAATATGAATTGACACAATATTGACAGTATGTATGTGCATATGCGTGTATGTATAGGTATAGGCATAAGTGTAGGTATAAGTATAGGTTTATGTATTGGTATAAGTATAGGTTCAGTGTTGCAGTGTTGCACTTCTGTTTTTTTTGTATTGCATTTATTGTATGAAAAGTGCTTTATAAATAAAGTTTTGATTTGATTGATTTGATATGTATAGGTATATAGGTATTGATATAGGTATAAGTATAGGTATAGGTATACAAGTATAGGTGAGAGCAACAAGGGATTCAACACTTTTATTAATGCTCTGCTGCTGTTAGCTGATGCTAAATTGCCCATAGGTGTGAATGTGAGAGTGAGTGGTTCACACTGGTTCAGTGTGTACATGTGTCTGTGATCATCTCAAGGAGAAAGTTCAGAAAATGAATGAATAAAAAAAAAAATAAATAAAAAAAAGCAGTAGCAGATGAATTAACACGTCCAAAACTGTTTTACCAAAGTAGAAGGTCACAATAAATTGTGGCCTGCTGTAATGCTCTTAATGTTTTATGTAAAGCAGTTTGAATTTTCTTATATATAAAATGTGCTATTATAAATAAACCAGCCTTGCTTTGCCTAATGAACACATTTGGAGATACACAATGCAATTTTCACATAACTATAAAGGGATGATAAATTGTAATTTAAGCTGGAGAACAGGGAAAAAGTCCAGTTTTTCCCTCTGAAATGAAGAGGAGTAGAAGTACTTGAAAATAAAATACCCAGGTAAAAACTACAAGCACTTGAGTAAATGTTAGTTACACTGACCCAGTCTCACATCACACCAAACTCACCCAGATAATTTGGGATTAATGATTCATATCACATATCTGCATATAATTAACCTGAGCCACCTGGCTGCACCTCTTTTCTCCCATCTGTCTTCTTGTCTTGTTGTCCTCTACAGTTCTGGGACAGGATTAAGTTGTACATGATGCCGTCCAAGCACCAGCCCGACTTCTCCTACCTCCGTCATGTTCCTCTGAGGAGGGTACATCTGTTCACTCTGATCCAGATCACCTGTCTAGCTGTACTCTGGATCCTCAAATCCACTTTCTTGGCCATTATTTTTCCTGTTATGGTAAGTCTCACATGCACCTTTATTAGAAAACGTTAAACATATACATCCCCAGCTCTAAAGAAGTTAGGACATCGTATACTGTAAGATGTAAAGAAAGACAGAATGCAATGATTTACCAAACTTATAAACCAGTGTTTTATTCACATTAGAACACTGAAAACATAGCAAATGGTTAAACTGAGAAAATGCACCACTGTAAGCAAAATATAAGGCCATTTTGGACTTGTTCGTAGAAACACAACTCCAAAAAATGAGTCAATCAATAAAATTTTATGTATATGGCGTCACGTCACAAAGTATGGTGGCCCTGAAGGACAAACTATAGCAAATCACAATAGCACACAAGAAAAAGAAAAACACACATAAGATAAGAAAAACATGCATAAGAAAAAGAAAAATGGCACACAAGAAAAAGAAAAACACACACAAGAAAAAGAAAAACACACAAGAAAAAGAAAAACTCACATAAGAAAAAGAAAAATACATAAAAAAACACGCACAAGAAAAAGAAAAACGTATGAAAAGAAAAATGTACAAGACAAATAAAAACAGACAAGAAAAAGAAAAATACACAAAAAACACACACACACAAGACAAAGAAACACACACACACACACACACAAGAAAAAGAAAATCACACAAACCAGAAAAGGTTCCTACCACAAAAGGTAGGTACACGCCATCACCAGGATATGGATGCTGATGGGACTGTCTAACAGGCAGAGGGACAGTGATTCTGTCCAATCAGCATCCAGATAATAGGTACCTACCTTTTTTTGTGTGTGTGCGCTTTTCTTTTTCTTGTATGTGCTTTGAGATCTGTTGTTCTGGTTTGTCCTTCAGGGCCACCGTACAAAAGTTATTTTGTGACTTTACATTTACAGCTGGTCTGAACCAGACTCTTAAACCAATTTACAGAAAATGAACAGAATCCTCCAGGAGCAAACACTTGGTGACAGTGGAATGAAAAAAGTCCTTTTAACAGGTAGAGACCTGGAGCAGACCCTGACCCTGGAGGATGGACGTGTGCTTTCAGCAGTTTTGGTTAAAGAGAGAGAGAGTAACGGGAGGGGGCACATGGATTGACTGCAAAGTGCACGACAACTGTTAAAAACTAGAAGAGCTAACTACCAATAACTAGAGCAAATGTCCATAACTGTTAAAACTATTACAAATACAAGTACAACAGTGGATATAGTACTACTGTAACTGTCAGTACCAATAATAGAACCCTCTACCATCTATGGAACTATATAATAAACACTATGACAACTACAGTGCTGCTTGAAAGTATGTGAACCTTCCAGACATGGTCACTGTTTTTGTAAAAAACATTAAAAGAACCTTATTTAACAGACACCCAAATCCTAACATGTAAAGTACACTTTCCAAATACTGGACACACACACACAAGAAGAGATATTTTTTCATCATTTAATTCAACAAATGTAGTTTATTTCACAAAAACCGAAAATGTTACTTGTGCAAAAGTATGTGAACCCTTCTATTAGTAGCTTGTGGCTCCTCCTTTTGCAGCCATTACTTCAACCAAACATCTTCTGTAACCTCTAACCTAGTCTCTCGCATCTGCTTATGGGGATAACTGCCCACTCCTCCTTGCAGAACTCAGCCAGTTGAGAGAGTTTGGAGGGACATCTGGCATGTACCGACTTCTTCAGGTCTTGCCACAACATTTCAATTGGATTAAGATCTGGACTTTGACTGGGCCAATCCAGAGTACGAATCTTCTTTCTCTGAAGCCATTCCTATGTAGTTTTGCTGGAATGGTTTGGGTCATTGTCTTGTTGCATAATCCATTTTCATCCCAGCTTCAACTCTCTGACTGATGGCAGGAGATTCTGCTCAAGAATTTGTTGATGTCCCTGAGAATTCATGGTTCCCGGGATAATATGGAGTCGTCCAGTTCCAGAAGCAGAAAAGCAGCCCCAGACCTTCACGTTTCCACCACCATGCTTCACTGTTGGGAGGAGGTTCTTTTCTTCATATGCAGTGTTGGCTTTTCTCCAAACATGGTGGTGTTGATTGTGACCAAATAACTCTATTTTGGACTCATCTGTCCAGAGAATGGACTTCCAGAAGACCTCTGGCTTGTCCAAGGCCTCATCCACATGGATTCGATGCCGGGTTTTTTTCTAATCCGTCTCAAAAAGATGTTACGTAAAAATTGAACCGTTTCAGTAACGATTTGCATCAGCATGGAGGCGAATCACTTGCTGAACACGATGCAATTCACATGCCACACCCCTATGCGCGCTCTAAGCCA
>JAQQZY010000029.1:14046239-14068327 GCA_030068375.1 Ostorhinchus rueppellii
ACACTGGTGTTAGTGTTAAACTAACACTGAAAAGAGTGGACGCATATACACACTTTCCAGTGTTAAATTTGACACTCAGAGTTGATTTAACACTGGCATTTTTGCTGTGTATCTCCTCCAACCTCTCTTCCTCCTCTACCCCCTCCAGCCTCTCCTCCTCTATCTCCTCCTCTATCTCCTCCAACCTCTCCTCCTTCTCTACCTCCTTCAGCCTCTCCTCCTCCTCCTCCTCCTCCTCTATCTCCTCCTTCTCTACCTCCTTCAGCCTGTCCTCCTCCTCCTCTATCTCCTCCTTCTCTACCTCCTCCAGCCTCTCCTCCTCTACCTCCTCCAATAAGGAAGACAAAGAATTAAGTGTCAGTATGTTTTTCACAATGAAAAACTTGAATTTCTTGGATTACTGGCTTATATTTAAGGAAGATTCTAGGTTGGAAAAGCAGTAGGAGATTCATAACGGGCAAACTATCCAAACAGAGGACAACCTGTGTTAAGACTCACTTTATTGTCTGGCTTTTAACTCTGCATGAGTTGTGTGGTCCTCTGTGTCTTTTATTTATTTCTTGTAACTATTTGATTTATTGTTTGTTTGCAGTATTGTTTTAGTTTTATGTACTTATTTATTGTTTTTAGTGTATTTTCTTTCATTTGGTCTCACTGGTTTTTGTTCTTTTAATGAGGACTGGTAGGCTTAAACAGAGATTATTTATTTTGTTTTCATGATTCTACCGTATATGCAGCACTTTGGAAACATTTTTGTTGTTTAAATGTTCTACATAAATAAATTGATAAATAAAGTGGATTGGATTGAACCTAAGTAACACACAAACAAATTATTCATACAGTATCCAAAAGTACAGGCAAAACAGTGGCACTTCTTTCAGGATGATTAAAGGTACAGAAAAAAGTAAAGGTGAAATAGGAAAAGCTCAAACAGGTGGCCCCATCAGCTGATATGCAAGAGAAAGCAGGGTTTGTACAATAAAAACAGTCTAAAACATACACAAACAAATCTATAGTTTCATCAAGCAATGTCAAAAACACTTTTCATAATTAAATAGTTTTGTGGATTGCACTTTTCACTGTGAATCTGAAGCATGGAGAACACTTTTTGGTTTTTTTTTTTCTTTTAGTTATAATCTGCTTTATTGGTCTGCTTATAGAGCAACAGAAGGAATTTGGATACTGTATCTAGAAATATTATCCACATATTGCCAAATAATCTATTAAATTAATAGTCTATATATTGTAAATAAATGTAAATATCATAATATAAATTATTTAAATTGTAGTAGGCTACAAAAAGTATGACAGTGATCCAGATAAGTCAGATTTCCTTCTTTTTGTGTTAAATTCGGCAGGGGGCGCTCTTGTCAACTATACCGGATGCAGACGCCTGAACTTGACCGTAGAAGAAGAAAAGCAGGAAGTTTCTTTTCTAACGGTGTTTTTGTCCTTAGTAGGACGTTGCTCCACTGTTGCTAAAATAGTAACAGTTATTCATTTCAATGTTCAATGAGGTGTACTTTTGCGCTTTATTTGGCTGAGTTCGTAAAGTCTGAGCGGAAATGTTAAGCGTGGAGTCGCTGCAAGTGGCTGAGGAGGAGGTGGTCGAATCCAGCTCCAATAAACTCGGTGACATTTACACTTTTGTTTCCAAAGGCAGCTTTCCTCAGACAACGAATCCCTTAAGAAAGAAGAACCTCAAAAGATACGCCCAGAAATTTATCATTGACGGTAAGAATGATTAAATTCACGTGATTAATGGAGAGTGAACTAAGCATACTTTGTTTGTTTTTGTGACTGTTAGCAGTGTTTATGCAGTTGGCATCACCAGTCTACCATCAAAAACCTTCAAATTTAGCCCAAACCAGGTTTTTTGGGAAGCGTGAGACTTTTAGGACATAACATAATGTATATAATTAATGTATGGCATCCTGTGGAACATTCGGCTCAAAAAACCGGATCTAAATGTAATCAGCATCCGTATTATATCATCATTTCTTCTGGATTGAGGTTAAATTTACTGGTAATTTGTATAGGTTCGACTAACTAAATGTCTACTTTTCCTGGAAGGTGTTTTTGTAGTGTTTTCGACTGAATGTTCTGGTCAATGTAGACAAGGATCATCAAACAAGATCTTCAGTTTTTGAGATGCTCTGACCCAGTTGTTTGGCCATCACAATTTAGATTTTGTTCAAGTCACTCACATCCTTACGTTGCCTATTTTTCTGCTTTCAACACATCAGCTGAACTAATATATTCACTTGCTGCTCAATGTATCTCACCCACTGTCATCAAGGTCAAGATAGCTTTATTTGTACCAGCGGGTGAATTTGTGGTACAGTAACAGGAGAGGATACTGGCATTATACAATGTTAAAGCAAAACACAGATACAGAGGACAGTGTGGATATGTTTGGGAAAGTACTCATAGAGGCTCACTGATCATGACTACGATAAATATAAATAAAAAGTAGATTTTAGAAAGAAAATGTCACTGTAGTCACTAGAAAGAAATGGTAGACCTCAGTCAAAGGTTAAAAAGTAGACAAAGACTTATTTAAAAAAGAAAAGAAGCAGCAGCATCAAACTAATAAATAGAAACAAATTGTAGACATCAGTAAAAGGTTAATAAGTGTCCAAAGACATATTTTAAAAAGAAACAGCAGCAGGAACAAAGCTATTCCTACAGCATGTGGTCTTTGACCTTTGGACTTAAAGTCTTTTATCCAAAGGCATGTACTGAAAGTCACTCACAAGGGGATAGGAGTCATCACTTAAGATGGAGCGAGCTATTGGCTGTTGCTGTCTGGTGCATAGCAACATTAGATCCAGCTGTAACTCACCAAAACAAACTTCCAAACCATGACATAAGAGGAAAAGCTCAAATACATTCAATAAAAGCCCAATAAGAGTGTCATCATTGTCTTCTCGATTTGAAAGCAGGATAACTTCTTTGAACAAAATAAACACTGATGTCCCTTTTTACAGTTATGTACCAGTATAACAAAAAATAATCTACATTATTACCACTTCATCAGTCACTGGTCATGATGTTGTCTAATAGTTCTGATGGTTGTATGTTACATCAGACGTGAAGATGAAAAAGACCAGCTTGATTTGTCAAGTGTTTTACATGCTCTCTTTGTCATTTCTTTCTAAAGATGGCAAGTTATACTATGTCGGACCCAAGAAAGAAGAGAAGAGGGAGGTTGTTATCGAACCTGAGAGGAAGAGACAGATATTTCTCGACTGTCACTTCAACGACATCGGTCATCACCTGGGCCAAAAGAAGACGGTTCATCGAATCCAGAGCAAGTACTACTGGCTCGGTATCATCAAGGACGTAGTGGACTGGGTGTGTACATCTTATCATATGTTATATCAACATGAAATTGAAAATCTGCTTATTATTTTTGCTGTTTGATGTTAGCAGTTCTCAGTGTTTATGATCTATGTATATTTTTCAGATTAAGTTGTGTGAAACCTGTCAGCATGCAGAGAGGAATAAAAACTTGGCAAGAACTGTTCGGCCCATCAAAGTGGATGCACCTTGGGATATTGTCGGGATTGACATCATAGGTTTCCATCCCATATTTTTAGCAAACTGCATTATTTTTTGTCACATTGTGAGACTTCTTTAACCCAGTTGTGTTTTCATTGTCATTACCAGGACCTTTCCCAGAGACTCAACGGGGCAACACTAATGTTACAGTGCTCATTGATTACTTCAGTAAATGGCCAGAGGCTTTTCCAGTGCAGAAGACAGATGCTCTGTCTGTTGCAAGATGCATTTCTAAGTCCATATACAGGTAAAGGGAGTGAACTTGGCTTTAATATAACAGTCCTTAATTGTGCTTTAAATCTTTTCTCAAAGGCTAGAGTTTGTATTTTGGTTCAGTCTCTATCTCCAGCTGTTGCAAGCTGTTCTCCAATAATCAAAAAGCAAATTGAGAAAGCACTGGAATATCCACAGTTTTATGTTGACAGACATCCTTCTGTTATCTATTAAATGTCAAAAGAATATCTGAGGCAGCAGTATGCTTAAAAAAATGTTGAGTCATAATTCAGCATTTTTATGTCCCTACCAAAATCTGTATCCCTGTATTTTAAAGGAGTGATGTTAAGCTTTTTTAAATGGAATAATGCCTTTTCCAACATTTCCATGTGCTCTACATGAACTGTAAATGCTCTGCTTGGGTCTGAATTCTTCATTAATTCAACTCCACAGGTCCATCTTCAAGCCTATTTCTGAGTAATGACACCAGAAAGGTGGTTTTGAGCACTGGCCCTTTAAATGCAAATGAGCCCCTTCACACCCCACCCCCTCCAGGTGGTTGGCTGTGGTGCTCTGTCCCATTTAGCCACTTATGTTTGTTAATACAACCAACAACTGAACATTTTAGGTAATCGGCTCAAAGTTTGGACATATTTTCAGTATGGACTACAACTGCTGCTGCTGATAAATAATTATGTCGTACTTTGAGAAATATTCATCGAAAGTCTTGACCTTAAGTGTGCAAATGTTGTGATATAACTACTTATAAAATGTAACAAATTAAGCAAGAATTATAGAAATCCATTCAGTTTTTGCCGGAATTAATATAAAGATAGCTTTGCAGCACCTGGAATGCTCAAATTCAAACTTTTTGAACTATTAGGGTCCAAATACACAAATAAATAAATGAACCAAAGACTAATAAAAGTAGGTTTAGCTAAATATGACCCCTTTAAGGTTAGCAGTTTTAATAGTGACAGTTTAGATTATGTTGAGATGCTCTAGTCAGCACGTTATTAGACTGCATATTTCACAACAGTTGTTCACATAATAGTTTAATGATAGTTTTCTTTGGCAGTCACACCCCAAAAAAATCCTTTATTGCAGAAAATAACTGTTTTTATACAGACATTATTCAAAGCACCAGAGTTGCTGGGTGCAGCTAAAATTTGTTAATTAGTGGATAAAATTTGAGACAAGTCCCAATTAAAAGTACCAAATTAAAAATATATATTCATTTTACTGCTGTGTCAAATATGTGATTTGTGGAAGGTGATAAAAGAAGAATCTTAGTAAAAGATTCACATCCATAAATGAATTTCTTATTGATATTTAGTCATGTGACAGAAACTTGCAGCATTGATACGTCATCTCTTATATTAGAACGTAATGAAATCCATTGTCTTATTTATTTGAACAGGTTTGGTGGCCCAAAAACAATCGTGTGCACGCAGGGCGCCGACTTCTGTGCTGAGGTGAGATGTGAGTTACAAATCAGAGAACGGTATCAGAGGTTGTAGCTCTGTCGCATGGGAGAGTTTGGTCAGTGCGATGCGACTGTTTCCTAGGTGACGAAGGTGCTGTGCGACAGGTGGAGCATCGTGCAGAAGGTTTCTCCTATGGAACAGCCTCAGCTCAACCCCCTCCATGACTGCACCGGCCCTTTGCTAAAGGAGGCCATTTTACAGATGGTAACAGAGAAACAGCCTGAATGGGACGATTTCCTGGACCCGGTGCTTTTCCTCTTCAGGACGTCTGCCAACCCAACAACCAAGTTCACCCCTTACTCCCTCATGTTTAACAGGAAAGCTACTTTACCTAATGAGGTATGATGCCAGTAACTGACCGTGGACTCCCTAACAGTGTGGTTTGAATCTTTTTTTAGAATTTTATTTATGGATTTTCATCAGCATAAAATGGATGCATCATACAGTGTGTACATTTTTGCTGTCCTTCTTAACATAAGTCGCCACCCCCAACTTAGATATGAACATAAAAAAGTAAATATATAAACCAACAGACATCAGGAATATGAAAAGGAGGCACATAGCATTTACACAAGTTCAAGACCTATTTAAAAAAAAAAAAGAAGAAGAAATAACAACAAAAGAAATAAAGTGTGTGGTTTGAATTTTGTTTGCTGATTTGATTTCCTCTCATCTAGACTCCCATCAGTTTGCTGAGTTATGATGATCAAGACCACGATTTGTACTCGACAAAGGAGAAGGCTTCTACATGCATGACGATAATGCAGGAGCAGCAGAATTCTGTTAAGCAGCTGGTAATTATCACTCTGTATTCCTGTCTTCCATAGAGAAAAGAACAGTTGTGAGATTTGCTCTTTGTTTGAAGTATGGTGACTGACTATCACTGCACACACGATGGAATCACAATAACTGTCTCTGAAAAGAGTTCTGTAGTAGAGCGCAGAGCTGATGTGTGTTTGTGCCTGTAATTGTTACATCCCAATTTCAGAAATATGGATTAGTCATTATTCCAGTTTTAGAGTTATTATTATTGTTATGCTTGTTGGAGTGCTAGAAAAGATCCTAAGAAACTGTTAATACATATGTTACAGTTGTACAATCATATCAGCCTGTGCAATTATATAAATGAAGAAGGTTGCAATTTAATTTGGCCATGGCTCTGGCGGTACAGTGGGTCATCCAATAACTGAAAGGTTGGCGATTCAAATCCCACTCTGTCCTCGTCATGTGCCATTGTGTCCTTGGCCAAGACACTTCACCCACCGTGCCTCCAGTGTCACTCAGTGGCTGGTGGTCGGAGGGGTAGTTAGGTGCAAAGTGGCGGCCAGACTTCCATCAGCTTCACCCAGGGCAGCTGTGGCAAAAAAAATAGTTTACCACCACCTAAGTGAGAATGTCAGAATGAATAATGGAAAGTGTTATAGAAATCTAATCCATTATTATTATTATTATTATTATTAGGCAAGGCAAATATATTTGTATAGCACAATTCATACACAGGGCAATTCACAGTGTTTTACAAAAATGGAAGAGACAGGTTAAGAACACACAATTACAATTAAAACATAAATAATAATCAATTAAAATAAAGTAAAAGAGAAAAGTGCAGATGGAACCCTTTCAGTTGTTCTATTCACAGTTGAACAGAGCCGTTTTCAGCCGTTTTTTTTTTTTTTTTGTGAAATCCGTTTTTGTTTTTTTTTCTGCGCTTGTTCATATTACAAATTCAATGTGACTTCTATCCATTTTGAGTATGAACTGAATACGACCCTGAAGTGACCCGCATGTGCAGAAGAGGTCCTGACTTCATGCGGGACCGTGCAGCTCGCACTGTGTTTAAGGAAGTAAATATGGAGGTATCTTGCATCGACGTGTGTGGCACTGATAAAGTTTGTCTAAAACCGAAGTCAGCACCAGTCAAATAATTTTAAGTAGAAGATTAAAAAAGAACAGAACCAGGTTTTTTGCTGTGGCTGCTACGTCTGTACAACGGAGTCAGATACAGGTCAAATAGCGGCAAAAAGTCGGATCTGGGTGAAATTCAGCAGTCTGAATGTAGCCGTAGTCTTTTTATTGTTGTACTGGGCATAAAGTATTCTAAAAAGGGTACTGCCATAGTATTTGAGTGCCCCATTAAGACTGAAAGGATGTGGAATTGTGTTGGGATGCAAAACAGGAAATCTTTGGTTTGTGCGGCTCTTCTGTGGTCTTCTACATTGATGCTTCTGCAGAATACATATGCTTTATTGGTTTTATTTTATTTGCACTGAACACATTAGAATAAACTACTCTGCAATTCCGTTACAGTCTCATGATGGCATTAGGATTAGAGGGTCAGATGTGAATGGCTAACTTTGGTCTTTGTCTTATTTGTCTCAATTGTAGGTAATAGCAAACATGAATGCAGCCTATAAACAAGAGAAGAAGAAGAACACCAAACGCAGGGCACACAACATGACCTCCATGACTTTAAAAATTTCAGACCCGCTGTACAGCGAAGGAGACTCACCCTCACCAAAAAAACTGAAAGAGACTTTATATTTGTCTTTTCCTGTCGAGACGGTGCTGGCAACCGAACAGAGCAGCTCAGAAGACATAAAGACAGAGCTGGAGTATCATTTAGCTGAGACTGATGTCCACTGAGAATGAGGAACACTTGATGCCAGTCTGGAACCACTTTTTTCTTCCTCAGAGCCAATTCTGTGGAGGTAGAAACAGGAAAAACTGGCTCCAGATTACCTGATGGTGGCGGTCAGCACCACCATGTCGCCCACTGTCACCTCACAGCAAGAAGCTCCTGGGTTCCATTCCTGGAGGGACATTTCTGTGTAGAGTTTGCTTGTTCTCCATCTTTGCGTGGGTTTTCTCTGGGTACTCCATCTTCCTCCCACAGTCCAAAGACGTGCGCCGATAGGTTAATTGATTCATCTAAATTGCTTATAGGTGTGAATGTGCAGTTGTTTGATTATTTCAGAAATCCAGCTTTTCTGACCGGAAAACGAGGCTCTTGTGAATCATGCAAATCTGTGGAGGTCGGCTGCACGGGTCGGGTATTGGTAAACATAAGGATTGTTCACCAGTGCCTCTGATTCATGTCTGGATGTCAGTCCTCAAGTACTCGATTCATTTGTCACAATGAAAGCAGAGTTCCACTAAAGAGCCTGCACTTGTTTTGGAAGGTTATCTGATGTGTTCTAGGAATTTTGGACATGTGGTAGGGATGCAACGGTACTCAGGAAAAATACTGAACTGTTTGGGACCATCCGCTCTTTTGGACAACAAGTTTTCGTTTTTGTGTTGGTGCTTTATGTACTGTTTTACAGGCCACTGAGTGTGTGTGCCTGTCCAGGCAGGTGAAAGTGCACCCCCACAATTTAATGTCCAATCACTGTTGTGCCTCCACAACACCTGGAGTGGAGATGCGGCCATGGCTTGTACCTCTGTATCTCTCCAGACATGCATGTGAGCATGCAGTGTGGAGATGCCCCACCCCTCAGTGTAGCTAACAAGGAAATGCATATGGTAGATAACTGGTTTTTATACCACTGTTTTCTTTTACGTCCCCATGCAGAACAGGAATTTATTTTAAAAAATAAAGAATAAAAAGGGCACTTTTTTCAGTGAGGCAAAAAGGACAGGGGCTCAAACCCCCTTTGGGCCCTATATGTGCACATGCCTGTTTCACACTGTAGACAAGGAATAAGAAAGTGTTCTGTTGTTTAGTACAGAAAGTCTTAATTTATTCAGTACAGTGACATAATTTGTTCCTACAGTGAAATTCAGGTTTTGCTGACAAGCAAAATAAAAATATAATTTGGGAGAGAGAGAAAAAAACAAAAAACAGTTCTATTTACGCACATAAAGGGTGTACTGAAACTGAACTGACACTGTGGTACAGAGTGTACCGTGGGCTACCTGTACCGTTACGCCCCTAGTAGGTGCACCATGTATTTTCCTGTTTTTTTTTGTCCTTTGTCAATCACATGTATGAATGTGAGAGTGATTGGTTGTTCGTCTCTATATGTCGACCCTGCAATGAACTGGCAACATATCCAAGGTGTACCCCACCTTTGCCCACAGATAGCTGGGATAGGCTCTGGTACCCCCACCACCCTCTCGTGGACAAAGTGGTTCAGAAGATTGATGATTCCAGATTAGGCCCAGACCCTGAGCTAGCCCTGGAGCTACTAAGTAGAAGAGGGTTATTTGGGAAAAATGGAGGGACTGCATCAGTCAGACATTAACTGCAGGTCGTCATGAGCAGTCTGACATCCTCGCTGGAAGACTGAAATCCAAAGGTAGTAATTAGTGCTACCATCAATCAGTTGAACACACTGCACTTGAGTCAAACTAAAGTCTGTTGTTTCGTTTGTGCATAGATATCGCACTTAGAGACAGAATCCTTTGACCAGAATAACAAAAAAATATGGTAATTTACAGACTCCTGTTGTGTGCTGCTGACTTTCCATTAAGATGTTTAAAAATGTTAAGTTATTTGTTTTACCTTGTCACCATATAGACTTTTATTGTACAGTACTTTTAAATAAAGACATTGTCTTATTTGTGTAGCTGTGGCTTATATTCAGAAGTTGCTGAAGTTGGTACCAAGCATTCATTCATGTATTCATGCTCACATGCAGCTCTAGAAAGAAAATTAAAAAGGCCTCTCTTTGTTGAAAACCTCTGGAATGTGATCAAGAAGAAGTCAGATGGTCACAAGCCATCAAACAAAGCTCAGTTGCTTGGACATTTGTGACAGAAGTGATATAAAGCAGTGAACAGCAGCATGAATGACTGGTGTAGAGCACTCTAAGATGTGTCAAAACATGATTGAAAGTCAGAGTAATTCTAAACACAAAAGTCACCTTGTTTATGTAGCATTTTTGTTATTTTAGCCAGTCATTTTCTGCAAATAGATGAAATGGAATAAAAGTTGTCAGTGCTTTCTACAATAGGTAAAAAGCTTCATTTGAATCAAACACAGACTAAAAGAGTAAAGTCAGTTTAGTTTTTAGAGTAAAGGGCTGATGGACTATTGGCATCAGTTGTCTGTAAACAATTTTTCAACAATCTTCTCTGTTCAAAGAATTGGGAAATATTAATTTTGGTATTTTTTTTAAATTAATTTTTGAAATTTTAAAATACCAATTGGCTTATAATGGGACACATTTCAAAGTGCTATAACTTGAAAACAGTTGAAGATATTGATATAATTACTACTGGCAAGAGATAGAAAGTCATATATGGGTTTTCATTTGGTGCCATGACCTTTGAACTTGAGTGACCTTGAAAGGTGATCTATGTCAAGATTTCTAGAAACTTCTCCAAAACCATCAGCCAGAATCAATTGAAATTCATGGCAGAGGTTCCTTGTGGAAAGGTCTAGGGTACATTTGGGCTTTCATTTGGTGCCATGACCTTTGAAAGTTCAAACAAATGTAAATTAATGTCTTTAGATATGCCGTTGAACTACAGGACCCTTGGCCATATTTTTATCACTAGTGCTGTCTGCTTTTTTGTGCTATGTACTGGTCCTATAATAATGTAGTTTATACATTTCAGCAAAAGCATACACGCATACAGTACTTGGCTTGAGAATCTGGTTCAACCAGCTCTATATGTAAAGTGTCATGAGATAACTTTTGTTATAATTTGGTGCTATATAGGTAAAAATTGATTAAGCGACATACACGTGTATGACAAATACAGAAAAACTGGTGTATTTTAAGAATATGGACAATATTGATTCTTACTATTTAATACAATTAGATCACACTTTGTTGAGGTTTAATGTAACATCAAAAATTTGTCTGGTTACTTTGGAGAGCAAGTGAAAAGACTGATTTTATTTATATTTTAGCAAAACAGCAATATCATTGCAAATGGTTGTAATAGAAATGACAATTATAATCTACCAGAAAACATCAGTAATTTTAAAAGGCCTATTTTTCTGTTATTGTGTCCTTGTACTGCTAAAGATATTAGCAGTACAGTATCTGTATAGAGTTACATTTACGGATAAAATTAAATATTTAACATTAAGGGTAAGTGAGGTTTATACAATACGTTCATTTGAGCCGCAGCTCTTGAACTGAGCACGCTAATACCTGGTGGGAGGAGCAAAACAATGTAGGAGCCAATCATCATTCATTTCCGCAATATGAAGATAAGAAAAAAAGACTGAGGTGTCATTCTGCCTCATTTACAGTGATTTAAAGCAATTGTATGTGTCATTTTAAACATATTTTGAATTCTGCATGTAACGATTTGCATATGTAAAAACGTTACTTAAAGAGGTTTTCATTCATGTGCGTTGTAAATTCGTAAATCGTATCCGTACAGTCGTGGTTGTCAACTAAAGCAAAGTTATAATCATCTGTGGCGTAGACGATCTTTGAAGTCGGACTCCTGTCAGTTTGTTTTAATGCGGTATGTATTCGCTTTAGTTTGTAGTAGAGGCAGTGTCATTCAACATGTTTGGCATTTATACAACGGTGCCCTTCATCATTAATAGAGGGAAAGTACAGTAAGTTAATTAATGTGTTGGTGTGCATCAGAGCAGAAGGTATTTGACAACAACAGTTAACACCTGACGCAACATACCGGACTGTTTGCTAATGCTAACCAACTTACTCGTCCAGCTAGCTTTCATAGACAGAGAATTATATGAGACTGATGTAAACTCATAAAATGAATAATGTTAAATCATTTTCAGCTCACGACACGTTTAACCAAACTTGTTTTGTTAGCAATACCTAGTATTCTTTTACCTTTAGCTGTGAGCTGCGGAAGACGTTAAAAGGGTTCTTCAAAATAAAAGTAAATACAGGAAGCAACATTGGGGAAAAATGTAAACCTCTTGCATCCCATAGTTATTATGCACTTGTATTACAATGTATAACTGTCGTTTGCTTGTCTGTTTACAGGATTGTGAAAATAACTACAGTGCCAACTTCCATAAAGTCGTGGCACTTGCGAAGGATATAGCCATGAAGTTTTGGAGCAGATTCATAACTGTGACTTAAAAAAACAACAACAAAAAAACAATGGGAATTGGTTGAAACTATATGGAAACTCAGACTAAGACCTTTGCTACCATAGTTAGCGGTTACTTAAAACAATCAGTGGCATCCAACAAAGGGCCATAAAACACAGGTCATAAGTTGTTGGTTTATGGTTAACCACAGTTTGTGCATAACTAGTAGATGGAAGAGGCAGTACATCATCATTCATTTCTGAATTATTATATTACAGCCAATAATTCCCAATTTAGTCATTGGCCTGTTGACTTTGTTAGAGCCAGAAGTGACCATGTTTGAACAAAGGGGCAAACCTACAAGAGCTAATGCTAAGTGCTAGCTTTTTGATTCAGTAAAACTGTAAACCTCTTCAGCGTTTCCTAACAAAATCATTTAAAGTCTTGTTAGTGGAACTTAATCCGCACAATTACAGGTGAGCTATATTACTTTTTATTTCTTTTTTAACAAACCAAAAGTCTGATCAAGGCAGGTGAGCAAGCTGTCATACAGACCTTTCAATCAAAACCCAACATAGCAGACATCATAGCCTCCAGCTGAGATCTTATTAATGGAAGGAAAATCACCATCTCTTATTATGGGTTACATATGCAATGGATGACACTGTAATGAGCCCTAGAGAAAAAATATTGGCTTAGGTTAGAGAGAAATTCAATGAAAATCAGAGAGCAAGGGCTTTTTGGTGTCAACCCAACAACTGTACATGCCTTTTGGATTAATATTATTGTTGAATAAGTGGAGAAGTGTACTGTTAGCCTTGGCTGTGGATTGCACTCTCTGAAAGCCCCTCTTATTTAAAATGTAAATTGTTGACAAAAAAAGAAAAACATTTTAATGTAGCTACTGATAACAAAAATACCTTTTGTAAAGGTTTTTATTGTTATTAGCTGGGGGTAGTTTAAATTGTTGTACTTGAATTTAGAATGGGACCCAAAATTACAGTCAGCTGTACTGTTCTCTATGTTCTCCTGGATGTTGTTGTCGCCACTGTCCTTTATACTCAAGGATCAGACTTGGGCACATTCAAAAGGGAGGTGTTGAACTTTAACATTTTTGAGTCTTCCCTGGACATATGGGGAACTGTTCTGCTCAGAGATGTCCTCCTGCTTGGAGCCTCAATTGGGGTTTCATGGAACAGAGAGGATGGCCCAAATCGGGTGGCCAAATCCACCACCCTTATTCTCCTCATGTGCATGGTCATGATCACCTATACCCTGGCCAAACTGCTGATGCTGACTGAGGTAGAGAAGACCGCTGAGATCCTGGCTCATTGGCCCTGGTTACTGGGTCTCATGTGCTGGACTTGTGCTTCGTCTCTGGTTGTCACGCTGCTGTGGTGGGTTCTAGGGAGGGAGTCCAGCTCAGCATGTAGTTGCAGAAGCGACAGGGAAGCAGGTGGCTCTGAGGACACTGAGAGACTGGTGGAGACAGCTGGTGAGGAGGGGAGTGATGGGAGGAGGAGGGAAGAGAGCCAGGACAAGGAGGTGACCAGCTCAGGGGCTACGCTGGGACGTCTGCTGTTTTACTGCCGAAAGGATGGCCGCCTGCTGTCTGTAGCTGTGCTCTTCCTCATCATCTCTGCTGTGTGTGCGTATCCATCTGGTGATAAAATAGTTTACTCTTGTACATAATGATTGTTTTTTTTTTTTTTTTGCATACAATTATGCATTTACCACATAAGGAAACAGTGGTTGAAGATGTTTTCAGTTCTTTCACTCAGTTACAATCACCATACATTTTAAACCCAACAACTAACAACCCAACAAGTAAAAATTCTGAATGCTAAATCTGAGTAAAAGTGTGAAACCCTTCATCTTATGTGCAAAATGTAATGATTTTTTTATTGTAAAGTATTCAAAGTTTTGCTTTTAGATGTGATAGTTTTATATACCGATGAGTTCAATGTACAGAAATTCATTGTATTGTGTAAAGTCGTTAAATGTTACAGATACACACTACCATTCAAAATTTTGGACACACCTTTTCATTTAAATGACATTATATGGAACGTAGATGGCCAACAAGTGCTCAGCATCACTTGGAACTCATTCAAGACTATTGGAAAACATTTCAGGTCTAGAGAATGCCAAGAATGTCCAAAGCAGCAATAACAATGAAAATGTGCTATTTTGAAGAATGGAAAATATAAAATATGTTTTGAGTTATGTCACACTTTTTTTTTTTTTAACTACATAATTCCATTTGTTTTCATTCATAGTCTTGATGCCTTCAGTGAGAATCTACAACGTAAATAGTCATAAAAGTAAAGAAAAAAACAGTTGTGTCCAAACTCTTGACTGGTAGTGTAGATGCAGATGAACTTTATATTTCCTCGGGGGGAACTTCACTTTCCCATCAGCTCAAGAAAAAAAAGACAACCAAACTAAAAACTACTAAAAATATGTTTGTGGTTTTACTGTCCTGTGAGAACCACATACTGTATCCCCCAAAAGCCAACTTTCTTTAGCTCAGAAAAAACATATTTTCAGTTTTATGAAAATGTGTTCTCCAGTAAAACCACAAGAGGGTTTTAATATAGTTTATTTGGCTAAAGAAGGAGGATCATTTTGAACTTAGGTTGGAAAGAAACCCTTCATCCTTCAGTTTACCACAAACATTAAAGACCAGCAGGTTTGCAAATACAGGGTTTTCACCAGACAGGAAGGTTATAAACATTTTTTTATAGTTACTTATGGCACCAGAAAAATGTATTGTACTTAAAAGGAATGATATTTGCTTCTGAGATTTAGTGGAATAGAGAAATACTCAAATGTACCCTAGCACAGTATGCAAAGTAAAAGTACTTATGGACATTTCACCACTGTAAGATAGAGATTCATCATCCTCACTGTCTAAAAATATGTTTATGTCGAGAACATGTAGGTAGCACTAACCACCAAATCTCACTTTACATGTTCAGGTGAAGCCTTCATACCTTACTACTACGGAAAGGCCATAGACAGTATCGTGGTTCACCAGAGCATGGAGTATTTCGCAAAACCTGTGATCACAGTGGCAGGACTGGCCTTCGCTAGGTGAGTATCTCTACAATTACTGTTTGTTTGAAGTGGATTGTCTTTATTTTGATGCAAGAAAAGTTTCAGGCTGATCAGTGTAACCCAAAAAGACTCAATGCTACTTTTGTGGCGGTTCCCAAATTAATTTTTCTGTCTATTTAACCTTCCTTAAGTGATTTATCCCCATTTATTATAATGTTATCCACTGTATTTCTGCACTTTTTTGGTGAAAATCAGGTATTTTCCTATATTTGATTTACAGATTATGTACTTTACTCATTATTCTGATATGACATTAGAGGGTTATTGTATCAAAAACAGAGAGCGTAAGCAAAAGTAACTTTCACAGTAAAATATATCATTAACTGAACATAAAAACAAGCATCTCCATCCACTGTCACTGATCCAGTTCTATGGGTTTTACTGGTGAATTAACACTGTAGACGATGACAGTGTTTCCATGGTAACTATGGAGCCTCTGAGCATCCAAATGGGTCATATCTGATGACCATGAAAAGGTGACAAATTATATTTTCCACCAATTATTTACATGGATTGACAGGATTAGTGGATCAACAGGTATTAAACATTTTACAACAGCTGATGGTTTGAGTTGCCAGTGACTGTTTGGGTCTCTACGGGTTAACTTGACAGAGACACATTTTATGTAGTATTTTTGTTTTTACTTTCATTTATTTGAGAATTTTAGAAAAAAAAAACAGAACATGATGATGTGATAAATGTGTAACTAAAGTAATTTTATTTATTTTTATTTTTTTTTTACATTGGATTAATGAACTCTGTCTGCTTAAAGCAATGTGCTATGAATTGACTGGCAGTTGGGTGGAAATGCAAATTCAAGCACAAGAGTCATGAGATCAAAACCAACATTCAAAGTTCATGTGCATACGGTCAAATCCACTGATGTCTACAGAGGCAGCTTCATGTCGTCATCTGACTCTGGACAGTGTTGCACTCAATTTGGTACGAAGCTTTGCATACCTGCGTTGTTCAGATATCTGTGAAAAGGATTCCTCCTTGGTGAAAACAAACCAGCAAATTAATATTATACTCTACATATTACTACATATTCTACATACTTTTACTGAAACTCACCAACATGTTGACCCATCACTGTTAATTTAATTTCTTTTTCTCATCAATTGTAAGAGCTGACAGTTACAGTTATTTTGTTAATTGTTAATTAGTATCTCCTAACTTTAATCCTCTATCACAGGGGTGTCAAACTCATTTTATTGCAGGGGCCACATACAGCCCAATGTGGTCTCAACTGGACCAGACCAGTAAAATAATAACATAATAACCTATAAATAATGTCAACTCCAAGCTTATCTATTTTTTACAGTGAGAGAAGTTATATTATGAAAATGTTTACATCCAACAACTTTCCTTTAAAATAAAAAAAAAGGTTAATAATATGAACAACCAGAATTTTTTTTCCTGAAATCAAAGAAAAACATTTTCAATTTTATCAGTATTCTGCCTCTGTTTAATATTTACACATGTGAGTCATAGCCGACAGATCACAGTGGATCTACACGTACACAAAAGATTCAACAGGCAGAATATTGTTAGATATTGTTGACTGCCTCCACTAAGGAGGCTATGCTTTTGCTGGTGCTCATCTGTTTCTCCATTTGTCCGTTTGTGTTCAAAATAACTTGAAAAGTTCTGAATGGATTTGGATGAAATTTTCAGGAATTGTTAGAAATGAGACGAGGAACAAGTGATAAAATTTTGATGGTGATCCGGATCACTGTCTGGATCCAGGAATTTTTTAAAGGTTTCTTCATCATTGGGAGATAGGACGTTACAACTGTAATTCAGCGTCATCTAGTGGAGGAAAGTACAAACACTACCTTAAAAAAAGAAAAAAAAATAGAAAAAAGACAAACACTACCTTGGCGGAGGTCTGCGCTCTCAGAGTGCTTTTGTAGTTGTACTTATTTTTCTTAAGACATTTCAGGTTATTTGAAGATGTTCATATTGTTCACATTTTTTGTGAAAGGATTGTTTGTAAATGTAAAAATTGTCATGCAATTTAACTTTATTTATTTTTTATTTTACCATTAAACAAAGGTTACAGAGTTGTCATTGTTTATAGGTTATTATGATAGTATTTTTCTGACCTACCTGAGATTGAATTGCTCTGTATGTGACCCCTGAACTACAATGATTTTGACATGTTGACTGTTAATGATCTTCAGTGTAATGTTGTATTTTCACAAATTCATCACACAGGCTGGATGGGACCCTTTGGCGGGCTGCTTTTGGCCCTCAAGCTGTATGTTTGACACCCCTGCTCTATCACAGTCATTTCCTCTTCTCAGTTCTGTTGCAATGGGGGTGCGTGGAGGTGTTTTTACCTTGACATTTGCGAGATTAAACCTACGGCTCCGGAACCATCTCTTCAGAACCCTGATGAGGCAGGAAATTGGCTTTTTTGATGAAAACCATACAGGTAATATAGGAACATGATCAAGTCAATCTTCTGTTTGAATTGACCGTTCTTCTTATTTGACAAAGGAGCCTTTCAGTTGCTGTAACATTAATTACCATTCATTTCATCTCACCCTCAGGTGACATCATTTCACGTCTGTCAGCTGACACCACCCAGGTGAGTGACCTCATCTCCCAGAATATCAACATCTTCATGAGGAGCGTGATCAAGGGTGTGGGCTTCTTCATCTTTATGTTTGGGATGTCGTGGAAGCTTACACTAGTGACCGTTATGGGATTCCCTTTCATCGCGCTTGTCTCTAAACTGTATGGCGAATACTACAAGGTAAAATATTTCAATTCCTACTGTTTGTCTGATTGTCAATAATTGATAACACACAAGCAGTCACTAAAAAAAGTATTAGACCACCTCTTGTTTTCTTCAATTTCTTGTTCATTTTAATGTCTTGAACAACTAAAGGTACATTTGTTTGGACAAATATAATGATAACAACAAAAATAGCTCATAATATTCAGAAATTCACAAATTTCAGAGCTGATATCTATCCATTTTCCATGTTTTCTTGATAAAAAAACAAAATCACTGCAGTTCTTACATCAATATCTATGGCATTGTACTGATAAAAACAGTGCTTTTAGACATTCCATGTTTTCTTTTCTGTCTGTTTTAGTCAAATGATACACACATGAGTTAGGACTTGATTACATAACCATTGTTTTTTATGACTTTTGATGGTCTAATAATTTTTTCCTCGACTGTAGGAAAAAGCTTGTTATTTATATTGATTCTGCAGCAAAATCCAATAATCCAATTTAGGCCTTAACATGGACTGATCTAGTACTTGGATGAAGCTGTAACTGTTGCAAGAAAATGCTCAAATTAGGACCCAATCAACATGTGTTAAAGCATTACATTAAAGGGGATGTCATAGAAACATACCAATACCTGACACAACCCATTACAGTTCTGTGTAACATCAGAACCATCACTGAAGTCCAGCTCCAGCACAGTGGGTTGTGAAATAGGTGAATGGAAATTAGAGTGGTCTAAAAGCCCTGGAAACTGTAGAAACAGTCTCTTTTTTTTTCCCCTCCAGAAACTGGCCAAAGAGGTGCAAACCACGCTTGCAGAAGCCAACAAAGTTGCAGAAGAAACCATTTCGTCCATGAAGACAGTGCGGAGCTTTGCCAATGAGTGTGGGGAGGCCGAGTCCTACTACGGCAAACTTTTGGTCATGTTCCAGCTCAACAAAAAACAAGCCCTTGCCTATGCCTGCTACATGTGGTCCAGCTGTGTAGGTGTCAACACTTATCTCCCGAAATAGTACTTTTTATTTTATTCTGCCTTTTCACTTGTATATAACAGTGCAGGGATTCTGTGTGTCTTCCAGATCTCAGAACTTGCTCTAGAAGTTGCAATCCTCTACTATGGTGGTCACCTCGTAGTGACCAACCAGATGAGTAGTGGTGCTTTGATTTCTTTTTTCATATACATGCTGGAACTGGGAGAATGTCTGGAGGTATTTGTCACTTTTGCCTGCTTTCATCCATTGAAACAGCACAGTTGAGTACAAAACGGCTAACCGCTGCTTTATATGGTCCTTCTTACAGAGCATTGCATCAGTGTACACCGGCCTCATGCAGGGAGTGGGGGCTGCTGAGAAGGTTTTTGAGTATTTGGACAGGAAACCCAAACATCCAGCTGATGGCAAAGAGGCTCCAGATACGTGCACTGGCCTGGTTGAGTTTAAAGACATTACATTTGCCTACCCCACACGACCTGAGACTAATATTCTCAAGGTTGGTCCTAAGTGTTCCTTCTGCGTTGATAAATCACGTGTCTAGTAAAAATGGCTTCTATGTTTTATGTTTAAAGGTGTTTTGTATTAGATGTCGAGGGATGGAAGTTACAAACTGAAAGTCTCTAGAACAGAGGTGTCACACTCATTTTAGTTCAGGGGCCACATACAGACACATTTGATGTCAAGTGGGCCAGGCCAGTAAATTTATAATAACAGAAGTTTTCTGTTTTAGTACAAAAAAGTAAAATTAAATTCTAAAAGTTTTTACATGTGGGCCAGATCAAGCAGTGACACAGAGATACATTTCATGTTCATTAAGCTCTGTGTTTAGACAAAATAACTTATCTACATTCATACATGTATGAATAGGTCTTGGGTGGTGCAGTGGATAGCACTCGTGTCTCATAGTAGGAAGGTCCCGGGTTCAATTCCAACACCAGCCGATGGGATCTTTCTGTGTGGAGTTTGTTCTCCCCAGGTCTGCGTTGGTTCTGTCCAGGTACTCTGGCTTCCTCCCAAAGACATGCACTGAGAGGTGAATTGGGTAATCTGAATTGCCCGTAGCTGTACCCCGCCTTCACCCTTAAATAGATGGGATAGGCTCCAAGTAACCCCAGTGAGGATAAAATGAGTTCAGAAGATGAATGAGTGAATGAAAAGGTCACATTACAACTTGCAGAAATAAAATTTTGGGTAAAAATACTTAAATTATTGCTGTGTGACACGGGGACTCAAAATCAACATCTATTTTTTTTTCACTTTACACAAATGTACAAAATATGCTGTTCCCATAAGAAACTGATACTAAATGAAACACGACTTTGGCTTTGATGTGAAACTACAATTGTGATCAGTATTGGATAAAAATGTTTAGATAAGCTTTCATGAACACAAATATGTTGTGACACGGGGACAGCAGTTTTTCACTGTATCAGAATAAAAGGCTTTCGAACTTAAATACATAAATATTCCAATAAACTTTTATCGAACATATATATTCCAACAGAAGTGATACGTATACAGCTAATAGCAGAGCATATTTGACAAATAATATGATTGTACATAACCTTTCTATATTCTTGTACTGTTGAATAATTAGTTCCTGCAGATTCACAGACTTAAAATATCACTGATTCAAGCAAGAAAAAATCTTATTATTAGTTAATAGTGCATTTACACATACGTCAGAAGTATAACTGTACATAATCAGTTCTATCTTGACAATGGAATTTTCTAAACAGTTCCATAAAATAGACTTCTTAAGCTAAAAAAAAATGAGCCTATTTGAGGAATGAAAGATGAAACACTGATGTTCACTTTGGCTTGATCTGGCCTATTTACAAACTATCCTTTCACAGAACTGTGAATAACCTGAAAAACCTTAAATGAGTGTAACATTATGCCTCAATGCATCATTTATACATGTGTATTATTTTATGTTGATCACAGTGGATCAACAATGGCACAAAACATTCAGTAGTAGACACAAGATTGTTATAATTTGGAGTTTAGAACTAAAATGAGTTTGACACAGTTGATTATTATTATCTTCAATGTCTTTTTTGCACAAGTTCATCCTGAGGGCCAGATTGGAATCTTTGGCGTGCTGGTTTATGGCCACGGGCTGTATGTTTGACACCCATGCTCTAGAATATTGCTCCACTTTGACTAGATTTCCTCCTGGGGATCAATAACGTTCATCCGTACCTGTATATGTATCTGTACTACATCTTTTTATCTGATTTTTAATGAGTAAAATAACACGTGCTCTTGTGTTATAGGGGGTGTCGTTCATTCTGCGGCCCGGGGAGGTCACAGCCCTGGTGGGGCCTTCAGGTAGCGGGAAAAGCTCTTGTGTGAGTCTGCTGGAAAATTTCTACCTCCCTCAGCAAGGCCAAGTGTTACTGGATGGAAAGCCTGTTCACACCTTCCAACATGACTACCTCCACTCCAAGGTCAGCAGATATCAAAGAATCCAAAGTTTAAAACAAGCACAAACACGCTGTCTGACACATGTGTAAAGATGAGTCCTTTCAGCTGTCGTCATGTGTTTGTGTTACGTAAAGTGACATACATCTTCTTTGTGATCTTTAGACCTGTCAGAGATAATGACAGTTAAAGGAGGTGAAGGACATGTGGGTGACATGTTAATCCAGCCGTACAAACACAGCCCTCCTTCAGAACTTCTCCTCAAATCCACCCATTATGGTCACATTTGATTGCAGTTGTGATGGTCATGACCCCATTAATTACCTCCGCCAAGGAGGTTACGTTTTACTGTGCCTTTGTTTGTTTGTTACTTTGTTTGTTAGCAACATAACTCAAAAAGGTATGGACGGATTTTGATGAAATGTTCAGGAACTGTTGGAAATGGCACAAGGAATAACTGATTGAATTTTGAGGATGATCTGGAAGAAATCCTGCATTCTGGATCACTATGAAATTTTCGTTAACATTGCGGTAAATGGAGCATAAAAGTTTGATCGT
>JAQQZY010000029.1:14093961-14116464 GCA_030068375.1 Ostorhinchus rueppellii
CAGAAAATAATTATTTTCTTCTCATCCACTCTCGTGTTAAATTATTCCGAAGTTAGGTCCAGTGGATTGACCGGAAGGGGCGGAGACTTAGGCTCCCTATTGGGTCTACAGAGCTGGCAAAGTGCCAGATACCAAAATAAACAGTTTCATTGAAGCACCTACTTGTAAATGAATCAGTGGTTTAGTAATCCTTACCAGCTTCTTTTTAATGTGTGTGTGTGTGTGTGTGGGTATATAACGGCAAAAAAAATTTACAGGCTAGGGGCTCCCCTGATTATTTTGTTTAATCAGTACAATTACAGACAGTTTTAAAGCAGGTTGTCTTTACCTGTTCAAGTTAATGAATTGCTTCTTTTTTGTCTGACTGGTCCAAACACTGATGATTTTCCAGTACTCTCTGTTTTTGCAATAAAAAGAAATATCCTGACACCACACATGGAAACCAGTGAATTATGGCACATCTGCTGGTTTTATGTTGACAAGCAAATTGATTAAGCTGCTTTTAGGTTTGGCATTAGTTCCACAGCAGCTTATCTGAATAACTGCCTTTGTTTAGTTTTTAATTTTTTTTCATGACATGGTAGATATCGGTCTAGATGTTCACAGTCAGCTATAACCTCTCTGCTCTTTCTCAAATACCTGTTTCTTCCCTCTGTCAACAGAATATGGCTGATTGTTTCCTGGATGGTGACATGACCCTGGATTCGTTCATTGATGCCTATCAGAGCAACAGGAAACTGGCCCACTTAAGAAGGGTGAAGATTGAGAAGCTGCAGGAGATGGTGCTGAAGGGCCAGCAGCTTCCCCAGGCACCGGTCCCCGCATCCAGATCTCAGGATGTATCGGCAGCAGCAAGAAACCCCGTCTCACTCCTCACAGAGGCCAGCAGCTCCTCCCCTGTAGCTCAGCCCAGGAGAAAACCTCCACCTCCTCCATCTCAGCCCGCTCCCATCCTGAATCCAGCGCTGTCTATGAACGCCTCGTCCCAACCCCCTGTCTTCTACTCCGCAGCACCATACCCCCCAATTCCTCCCAGAACAGGGCAGCCCTTCCCTAGTGTCCCCTCTGGCTACCCCAGCCCTTTCCTATCTCAGTACCCCCCTGCTCTGCCTCAGAGGCCCCCCCCTCGTTTGACCCCACAACCTGGATTCATCATGCAGTAAGTAAAAGCATCTGCCACTCTGAGGGATGCAGTGTGTGTCATGGACTTTTCACTACTGGAAATCCTCTGCTCCTCCTTGCTGTCGGCCTTCTTGGAATTTGACCAATCACAACACAGGACGGCAGACGTATATCGGCCTATCTGGTCATGCTCAGCTGAAGCAGATCTCCAAAAATCTCTGTGGATTCATGATCACCTCCTCTCTCACACACTCCCTCTCCCATTAACGCTCCAAACAAACAAAAAAGGTGAGATCAGGCTCAACTCTGCTAGCCTGCGGCCCTTCAGCGGAGGGGCCCGCCATAGGCTCTAGTGGAACAAGTGTCAGTCTGTGGGTCACTGAGCTGGGACTCGTCATGCATCAGCACTTTGTCTCCAGGCGGTGCCCAGAGCTCCATTGTTTTTTGTCTCTCTCCTCCCTCCAGACAGGGGTTCAGTTAGTCATTTCTATTTTCACTCTGTGACACAATAATTTACTGGTATTGTATATGCAAGTAAACAGAGACCCTAATTACTGTGCAGTTTGGATGAAAATATTACTCGGAATATATTCAGGCAAAACTGCATCTATGCTGTGATTTTTTTTTTTTTTTCTTTTTTTTTTTTTTTTTAAACAAAAAATTCATAAGGTACATAGGAATATTTGAATTTCAGCATCTTTTTATTATATAGTACTAATGTTAAATAGCCAGGATTGACTGATTAACAAGTGTAAGGAGGTTGGTGCATCTCTTCTTCAATTTGTGGATGTGTCTGAGTGCAGACCTGCTTCCATGATGATGGCTGAATGTGGGGTCACATCACGGCAGGGTTGAAAAGGAGAAGATAGGGCTGAAAAGTGGCAAATTTAACTAGGTTTTTGCCTAAAATGAAGGATTTATGTATAGCCATACAGTACACTTCTGGTGCGTGTTGTTTTCTGTGGGTTTCTGTAATAATGCATAACTCCATGTCTGTTGTCTTTCACACCCTCTGCTGGGATTAGATATTATGCCAACAGTCCTTCAAATCTCATGCATATGGTTCTGTTCAGTTTTCTGTCACACTGAGCACCAAAGATGTCCAACATCAATCTGTTTTGTTTGTTTTTTTTTTCATGTGATGCATTTAGTGAGCGGATCTATCATTATTCCCGACATATCTGTTTGTTATATTGAGCTGAAACACTCTTTTTGTAAACATGCAAGCCAGATATCTTCAAGAGGAACTTGCAAGGTCAACCTGGCATGGGAGGACATTTTTCTTTTTCCTGGTGCGATACATTTTAGTCATTCCTCCCAACTACTGTTGCTGTGCACTGTTAAAGAGCCACGAGTGCCTACACTTGAAGTGACGATGATCACGTTCTGCTGACTACTCCATGTTTCTTTATGCTCAGCGCATGAACTTGGCCAACCAGCTGTAGAGATTAGAACCCCCCCCCATAACATTTAGAGGAAAAATAAAAAAAACTGTCCTAATATTTGGTCTCCTCCTCCTGCTACTGATTTCATGTTCCACCAGAAGGAGCAGCCCCTTGACTGTCAGACTCTGCTTCCTCACTCGATGCAGAGTGCCAGAACAGAGCGCTTTTGAACACATGCCAGAGAGACAAGAGACACCCTCAGGCTGTGTGCCTAGTGGTGCTACTGCTTCTCATCCATTCTTATTCCATTACGTTTATCTGTTTTCTACATGTAATGTTGGCATTTTTTCCTTTTATTTTTATTCGTTTTGAAATAACAGGGCTCTCAAATGTTTGTCATATATTGGTGACAAAACATACCTTCAAGGCAAACAAGTGGACCACGGAATGGACAAAGCAAGCTAGTCAGTGGGCAAAACAGCAGAAATAGCAGAAGCTAAAGCATCAACATGAGAATGAACCAGCATTTCTAACAACTAACAGTGGATAATTCTTTTGTGCATGGCCTTCGCTTTTTGTGCTCAGCCTAAAGATTCCTCTTTAATACTTTTTTGTTTTGTTTTTTTTTTTAGCTGTTGAGCTGCTTTAATGTTTGAACTGATCCTCTGTATCCATGGTTTTATATGTGGTTGGTGATATTTTCAGTGTAATGTTGTAGGTATTTACTTAATGAATGTTTAAGTGGAATTTAATGCTATTTTCAAGTTCAATAAATCTCCAATTTTTTGTATCTGTCTTTCTCCATGTGAATTATTACATACTTAACACACTCCAACTCCTACATTATGTTGGTTTAGTGATAATGTGCAAAGACAACTTCTTGAAAATTAAACAATATCGCCCCCTAGTGTTCATATGGTGATAGTGAATATTCAATTACACTTTGGAAACTACTGAAAACCAAGTTTCGGTCATGTGACGTTAAAGTTTACCAAGAAAACACTGAGAAGTATTATAAAGCAAATGCAATTACGTAGTGTATGTACTTTGTGCTAGTGATAATAGACCTGTAATATTTGATAAGTGATTTTTTTTTTTTTCATTGACACTAATTGAAATGATAGTACTGAAGTGTTTTTTTTTTTTGTTGTTTTTTTAAGTGATAGAAATTTGAATAGAAAATTGAAGTAAAATGAATTTTTTTCAAGATGTCATTAACTAAACATAAGCCCAGTGTGTCCATTCACTGCCATCGGTCCAACTATAGGTTTTATTGGTGAATCGGTGTTGAAGACAATGTTGTTTCCATGGTAACCCTTAACATCCAAATGGGTCATATGTGATGACTATGAAAAGATGACAAACTGCATTTACACTAATTATTGACATGTATTGAAAGGATTTGCAAATCAACAGATAATAAGCAGTTTAGATCAATAGATGGTTTAAGTTAAGGGTGGATGTTTGGGTCTTTATGGGTTAATGAAATGATCCAATGTTGTGTAAAGACATTTTATTCATTAACCTATTAACTATTTTTGTTGTTTTGATAACTTCCAAATTATTTTTTTTCTACATTTAACCATTCCCAACAGATTTATCACTATTTCTACTATTTTATCTTCAGTGTTTTGCATTTTTCTGTAAAAATCAGGTACTTTTCTATAGCCTATTTAACCCTTTCATGCATAGTAGTCACTACAGTGGACAGCTGTTCAAACCTGCCCTCTTGTATATTTATGGATTTTATTGTTTTAATTCCATATCAGCCAACACAGTGGAGGCTTATGTATCATCCCAAACACTGTATTTCATACCATTAGTGTAACTTTGGTGTTCTAGATCAGGGGTTCTCAACCCTGGTCCTCGAGGCCCACTGTCCTGCATGTTTTAGATGTTACCCTCTTCCAACACACCTGACAGTCGTTATCAGGCTCCTGCAGAGCTTGTTGATAGGCTGATCATTTGAATCAGGCGTGTTGGAAGAGGGATACATCGAAAACATGCAGGATAGTGGGTCTCGAGGACCAGGGTTGAAAACCCCTGTTCGAGATAAACCTGATCTGCAGTGGCAAGGTTGAGTGTAAAAAAAATTTTTTGTTTGTTTTTTTTCCACATTATCTCCATGCAGATATGATAAAATGTGAGAACACATCAGATTAACAGCATTAAAGATATTTTTATTTCATAAGTTTCACATTTTATATCAGTAAATACATGTTTGTTTGCTTGTAATATTAAACACATGGTTTTGTGGCTCTAAAAAGGTTCTTAAAACAAAAAATCAGTCACATTGGTTTTTTTTCCATTCCCAAAGAGGGGAAAAAAAAAACTTAATTAAGGTTCTTATAATTCATGCATGAAAGGGTTTATTCACTGATCATGTAGATGTTCGTAAAAGCTCAGAGTTAATTCAAAGGTTATTATATCAAAACAGACAAAACAGAAGAAAAACTTGTGGGTTCTACTGGTGAATCAATGTCACAGATGTTGAATTTTTCTCTACATTAAACCATTCCTAATTGATTTATCACAAATTTTCGTAACATTCTGTATTTTGTGTTCTCCTTTGTTTTCTGTGTTTTGACTGTGCAGAAAATATTTTTTGTACATATCACACATACTTATTGGCTTATCTTTGGAATGCTGAAGCAGAATGAAGAGATTTCATTAAAATATTAATCAAATGCATTAGAGTAGAGAATGAGACCTATCTAACAGGCGTGATAGACATTGGATTTCATTGATTTTTAAAGCCCTCACTGGTCTTTTACCATCTTATATTAATTCTTTAGTATATTTTAATGCAATTCAATATCACACTCGCTCAAAGGAATGGCTCACACTGCAGGTTTCTTCAGTTCGTCCTGAATTTGGAAAATCCAGTTTTTCTTACTGTCCACCTGCAACCTGGAACACTGTGCAAAACCATCTAAAACTTACCACACTTTTATTATCAGGACACTTTAAATCCATAAGTGCATCTTATTTTACCTCCAGCTGCTCCTATTTTTGGCAAGAATAGTTTTTATTGAGGTTTACAATCATGAAAGCACAGCATTCACTTCAATCACAACCACCCCTTTACATATATGTACTATTTTTATTCACAACAAAACAGCATACAAAATATCAAACAGAGCTTTTCTTTTTTTCTTTTTTTTTTTTTTTTTTGACAGTGGTAGTTCAACTAAGTACAAATTGGAATCCACTGGAATCCTCTGAGTCCAGGGGATTCAAGTGTACTTGTCCATGTAAAACCAGGAACTGCAATGCATATAATGTTAACAGTCAACTGAATTAACAGTTAGGTCTAATTCAACAAAATAGAGCTCAGGATTGACTAAAGATAATACTTGTTTAAAAGGTTAGGATCAGTGTTGGTAGTTGATATAAGGACATGATTTATTTGAATTAAAATTAAATATGTGTTCTCTTCTGTTGTTATTTAGCGATGATTACAGTGAAAACATTTTTTAATGTTTGTTTTTTTAATAGTGGAAATATTGTGTTAATTGTAAATAGGCTTAGACAAAATAAATCTTTACTTAAGCCTAAACCATTGTATACAGAACAATGGATATGTAGTTTTTGTTTGTCGTTTAAAATAATTAACGACTGAATAAACTACCACTACTACTACTACTACTACTACTACTACTACTACCACTACTACTACTACTACTACTACTATACTACTACTACTACTACTACTACTACTACTACTACTACTACTACTACTATACTACTACTACTACTACTACTACTATAGTACTACTACTACTACTACTATACTACTACTACCACTACTACTACTACTATACTACTACTACTACTACTACTACTACTACTACTTTGATGTCGTTAATGAAGGGTTTCCAAATTTTTTCAAATACTTGCTGTTTGGCATTCTGAACTGTTTTAACTACATTTCTCTGGTTTTTAATTCATTTCTGTCACTTTTATTTTTTGGTATTTCTGTATGTTTCCAATGTTTTGTGTTTTGTCTTGGCTCTATTGTAAATGAGGTTACTTCCTCAGTATATCTGAGTTTAAATAAACAACACAGACCCTCTGTTTTCTTCTTATTGGGTGGGACAGATGCACACGTACTGTATTTATGGGGGCGGAGATGCAGCACTGGTCACTTCTGTGTAAAGTTTGAGTGTTATGAGCCCCCCCCCCCAACCCACGTGTTACGTTTCCATAGTCACGTCACATCGGCTCCACCATGTTGTAGGAAATCCGCCGCTGCTCCTCACTCACTGTCAGATTAGATTTTAATCCGAGGAGGAGGGCTGTCAAGACGCTGTCTGCATCTTGGAAGGACTCTCGGCTCTCTTTTTTTCTCAACTGCAAACTGAACAACAGGAACAGTTCTTCAGTGCTTTATTTTTTTTTCCTGACAGTAGACGGGGTGCACATAGAAGATGTATCGTCAGTCTTCCTTCGCTGTCTTTGCCTGTTCGCCGATTTGCCAATACGTTAACATGTTAGCTGGCTAACTAGCTGCAAAAGAGTAACTAAATCGGATTAGCTGGGAACGGCAGCCTCCCTCTAGGTAATATCCAGGTATTATTTGCTATACTTGAAAACTATTACCAAGAAAATAGTCGCTTCTGTTTATTTATTTATTTTTTTCATATAGCTATATTAGTGTCAACATTACCACTCTAAATTGTAATTACTCGCTAGCATTAATGTTGCTGCAAGCTAGCTAGGTTTAAAGCTAGTTAAACCTGAAGTGCTGTAGCTCCTTCGCTAGCTAATTTTTACTGTTTGTTTGGGGGGGGGGAAAGGAAACTAGTGCCAACCGAAAGTCAAGACGGAGCTGACAGTCAGACTGATGTGCTAGCTCGTCCGTCCTCAGGCTAGCTGGCAAAAAGAGCGGTACAAGATTTTAACCCAAAAATTAGCCTTTACCCCAAGCAAAGATGTCAGGAAAGGATAAAGAGAAAGACAAACAGGAGAAACAGTCCACAACGGAGCGGCTCATTAAAGGTGAGTGTTGTCTTAATTATATTCACATCTTGTACCTTTTGACTGTTGGATAACACATGAGTTGAAAACCACCTGTGGCTTTTGTAATACCCTTGTCTAAATCCCTTCCTCTCACACTTGTGGAGCTCAGTGCAACCTATTTGTTTTGACTCAGGAGTTATTAAGGGAAAGAGTGCAGTGGGTGCATTAGCAGTTTATAATTCAAGGCCTTTATCTGTAATTACTTACTTTGCACTAATATACTGTGACCAAAACCAGAGTCTTCTCAACACTTTCACTGGTAGATGCCCAAGTGCCAGTGGATCCTTACAAAGACATACCCTCCCTTGCTGTCAACACCATACAGCAGAAATCAAAGGTTTTGCAGCAGCAGCAGTCCTACATCAGTGCTCAGCCTCCTTGACATTTAGGATGGATGAAATCTTAATTCATGAGGCTGTTGCTCCCTCACAAGAATACATAAAATCTACCCAGGTTACCAGCAGAGCTTGACAAGATGGATTCCTTCACACTGAGGCTGTCGTGGCTCATTGGAGGAGCAGGGCACCATTTGTTGTGTCTATCCGAGACAGGACAGACAGAGCCAAGTCTGAGGTAGCTCCCAAGACAGAACCCAAACCCCACCCCTACCTCCGCTGCCGTTACTACTTAATGCCAACACAGCCCACATCCCTGTCTGTCTGCAAGGACACTGGGAGAGTGTCCTGCCAGGGGACTGGAATGCTTAAGTGTGAGCCAGTAGGGAGAGGGTGAGTTAATTGTGGAAAGAATCTCCCCAGTGATGTTCCCAACATGGCCAGCCACATGGTGGAGAGAGAGAGAGAGAATAGGAACGACAGGGAGGAACAGAGAGAGAAGAAATGTAGAGATGACAGGCACTCTGAACTGATGTTGCGAAATGTCAGACATTTGCTGCTATTCACATAAGGCATGGTGCTATCATTGAGTGCAAAATGAATCAATCATTTGAAGCTGTTCTTTCAAGGATATCTATGCTGTTATTTAGATTTTGATGCACCACTTATCGTGCACACCTCTGTATCACGGCTGTTTTTAGTGTTTCCCTCAGCATTCCTTCCATAGGTCTTAAAAAGTATTAAATGGTATTTAATACATCAAAAAGGTAGTGGAACATACTTACTTTGCAACCTTAAGTCTTAATTTCTTTCCTCTTTCATGCTGTAGATACTAATGTCTGTCAAAATGTTTGTGTTTGTTTACATACTGTCTGCAGCCATCACACATATATAGTCTACAAGTAGCATTTATTGTAGTGCATTGTCTATTTTCTGCTTTTAATCTAACTCCTGAACTTGGATTTTTTTTTAGCAGTGATATAAACTATTTTAATTAATGTGATATAATAGTATTAGCACAATCCATACCCACTTTTTTTTACAACTTAAAATAAACTTTTGACTACTAATGACTGTAGAAACAAGGTTTTAATTGTGTCATTTGTGGAATAAAATAGCTCTTAAAACTTAGATTGGTTCATTGTCAATGTATGCTAACAGCATCAGGAGCAGCAGTGGTTCCAGTGTTAGTTATCTTGTGGCTGTAAGAGGGCTTAACTGGTAGACAACCATCGACTAATGCTGCTCAGGTTGTGTAAGTCAACAGTTAAGCTCATTCACTGTAGAGTGCTGCAGTTGACCTGGTACCTCAATCACTTAGTCATATGATCTCATGTTTTCTCTTCAGGCTCTGTGTAACTACACTGTAGTAGGTGTGTGGGACCACGCACAACGCTTGGTATCACTAAGTCTGGCTTTTGAAATGTTTACTAGTAGTGTCAGCCCAGCATTCATGTTAACTTTGATACAAATTGAAGTGGATTGTTGCTGTGTCAAAATCAAAGAGGCCAGCGGGGAGTGTGTATGTTACTACCACACCATGTGATTGACTGGCAGAGATGACAAATAAACCCAGGGCCTGGCTATTTAGTGTGCCAGGGTAATGCATTCACTGATAATTAGAGCAATCTGAAGTGGACTTCATGATTCATGCAGCCACAGTGTGCTCCATTCATCTCTACCCAGCCGCATCTTTGCAATTCAATCCTCCCCATTGTGCTGATTTTGAAACAATAGTGAACATATTCTAGACGGTGGCTCATATCACTGTCCAAAACATTATCCTGGGTGGGCAGGATGGTAGATAGTCACGTCTTTGTTTCTTGAGTCGTTTGTTGTCATGCCAGACGGTGTGGGTGTTGATGCAGTGCAGCAGTTGCTCCGATGTGTGTGTGCCGTTTTGAAGAGTTCATCAAACATTAATGCTAATTAGGTCATGCAGAGTCTAATAAGAACTCAGTTGGTCTCAGGGCGGAGGCATTATTTTTAACAAAACATTTTTCTTTGTCTGGTAATGTGTTGGAAAAGTGAGCGGCTAACGTTGGTTTGTGTAGAGTGCAGATTGCATGTTGTTTGCACAGTTAGAATTAAATAATGCTGTTTACTAGCAGCCAGCGCTTCAGTTATATCTATGTTTGAACAGAATGGGTTTGTCTTAATCATACAGGCAAATGGTTATTGTTTATTACTATCATCACTGTTAATATTCTTATTATTTGTTCCTGTTGTGTGGGCTAGAGTGTTCAGTTCTTTGGCATTGAGACCAGCTATTATTGTCCAGCATGGGTAATTACTGCCAGCCACAAGGCAAATGCTCGTAAATTTGGTTGGCGTGGTTGCTGCTTGAAATGTTTCACGGTCTGGTTATCTCATACTCATATTGTATACCACTCTGCCTGCTTTGTTCAGGCTGCAGCTTTCCTTCAGTGTGACAAGGCTTTTAAGTAAACAGCCCCCGAATCTGGAAGCCATCGCTAATAGAGGCTTTACCTAATCTGTCCTTAAGGCCCGTACCTCAGCTTATAGCTCTCTTCACGGCCGTGCCTCGTAGGCCTGCGAGCACTTACTGTTTATTTATACCACACTGGTCAACGCATGACAGTTTGTCCTCATCACAGGTTAGGCAAGAAGGAGCTGTACTCCGGCTTTCTGACTGCAGGCCAAGCTAAACTCTGCAGCTTCACTTGCCTGCATCCCATCCACTTTGCAGTCCTCGCTTTATTTCACCATCAATAAATCTTACATTTTTCTCAAAAACTCCAAAGCAACAGCAGAGTAGTAATTTAAGTCTAATAACAGTAGTTTATCTTCAAATGTTCATGTTCGGATTGATCGTGAGTAAGAAATACCTCTGCACCGCATCACTGATTAGCAAATGCACCCACACTCAAAACTCATTAACGCTTTTTTATTTTGCACTTTGATTTGCTGTGTGTGGGTGTGACAACATTCTCCAGATGCCTCTCTCTCTCTCTCTCTCTCTCTCTCTCTCTCTCTCTCTCTCTCTCTGCTTTGCTGGTTCTTTGCTACAAACAGCTCTTATCACACAAGCAGTGCTGATCTCCACACTGATATAGGTATTTATGTCACATCTGACGGCACAAGGTACGCTGTGCACTGACCTGTGGATAGATTTGATGACCTCAAGAATCCAACTTGTCTAACATTTTTTCACAGCCACATAATTTTGCATTTGTCCTTTAAATGTCTCAGCATGCCTCAGGGACTGTGTTAAAAATTTCTACCTGACTAGCTTTACACCATACTTAATTGGTGGTATAATTTAACCCATTTTGACATGTTCCTGACCTGTTATTAGACATAGCTGTAATCCCTTCTCACCTCACAGGCCCTGGAAGTGACATGGCTTGGATCAGACTCTGCTGTTGTTTTCAATAGTCTGCAGCTATCAGCTTTTGGCGCTTATGAACAAATGAAGCTGTTGCAAATCCTGTATATGCACTGCACACTGTCCAGATTTTATGATACCCTTTTAGTACATAACTTCATTTTGCTTTTCATATAGCCTATTTAAATGAAGCTGCTGCTGGATGTTCATGACTGTCCTTCTGCTGAGCGCTCTTTAAAAACCAATAACTTGTTCACTTTTAGTTGTTGTGTACTTACCTGTGTTTTGATCATGATGCTCTCAGGTCTCATCCTCAAAAGCATTGACCTTTTGCAGTGACAGTAAAAGGATTGTGTAGGTGGTGTGGAGCAGATTACTGAGGGACAGTGGGTCAAGTGAAGTGTGGGGTGCTGACTGTCTGTCTTGCTCATCTCTTTGCATGATGGCCTTATAGTGTAGGAGAAAGCACCCATCTCCCTCTGCCACTCAATGCAAAATGGCACCTCTCCTGATTATAATTCAAGCAAATGCTGTATGACATGTGGTGCAGTTTTTTACATATCTGTGTGAATATTATTGTCATTAAACTGGTATCCTGCTCATGGACTTCACCTAAATTCCTCTCTATGTGCTGACACTTTGTACTTGGTGTGTGTGTGTTTGGGGTGGGGTGCAAATAAATCCTTGTCATGATTATTACATAATCACCTGACTGTGATTATTTGGGCATTTTGCATAGTTGGTACAATCGCTTCCTTTCACCTCCGTAAAAACAACAGAAGGAAACAAACCTAATTGTAATATTTCCATTACCATTTGGGGTTTACTAGGGTTCTAACTAGGGCTGGATGATCCACGAATGAATCACAATTTTCTCACTTACCACAAAATGTAGGCGAGTTTCAACCAAACTTGTGGTTTCTGGAAGCCTCGGCTGCGTGGGATGACTTGTTTAGTTTTTGTCATTATCTGACTAGAAACTCTGCATTTTTGCATTGTTTTGGCATATATTTCTGCAGCACTTTGACAATATCTAGATAAAGTAAACACTTTTTCTCATTTGCTTAACTGTATGTCTGTGGCACTGCAGGGTTTCCAATAATTACATGGACTGTGACCATCTAATGCAGTTGGCCAGAGATTTATAATGAACCAAAAATGTAGCTCGAAAGTATCTACACTGACTTGTACTGGATACTTGCAGACTTTGCCTGTAGAACTTGTCATTATTTCTTTTACAGCAGAAAAACAATATGTTACATAAACTCTGCATGTTAACATGGACTATAACAAAATTTTCCTATGGAAAGAAGTTAAAAGAATTGGTATGCATGGCCTTAAATGGGTTTGCCTAGCAACTCTGTAAAATGCTGCCATCACAATGATATTCAAACAATTTAAAAAATATGGAAGCTGAATTGGAAAGGTTTGACTATGCTGTTATTTTGTGACATTGGCCTAATATGCACAATATCTCTTTAAAGGAATCATGTGACAAATTAAGACTGTGAGATCACCCAGCCTTAGTTTAAAGATACCTTAGTGGTCGAAAAATACTGCCTCTAACTAGTTGTCAGGTCAAATCTGCCCTGCACAGTTTTTATTTACAATGCCCTAGTGGCAAACAGAAGTATAATTTTCGTTATATCCCTGAAACCGAATTTCAGGGATATGATGGTTTTACCCTGAACGCAACTAGATGTGCTGCCACCGGATACCCTTTGAGTGAACACAATAACTAGAACAGGTTTGGTTAGATTTTTACTCCCTTGATAACCAACATAGTGGACCCCTAGTGGAAGAACCCTATTGATTTCAGCTTCTCTGTGAGTATTATAAATCATCCAAGTGGGGGTGCTTTAGTTAATAATCAGTTTTTTGGACATAAATCAAGCAATAATAAGCTGATTGAGATAAATTTGGGTTCATATTGATCGTCTTACAAATGTCCATGTCTCGCTACCATCCAGAGTTCATATGGTGTCATTTTCATTCACTAGGTGGAGTTTTGTGGGGAAAAAATTGGTGCTCTGACCATTATTCTGCCACTATCAGGTCAATGTAGCTCAAATTGAGTTCATATTGATTGTTTAATAATTATCGTGAATAGATGTATAACAGAGGATTGGGGGGATTCCAGGGATATAGCCTTCCTGTCGGCATCTAACAGTGTAAACCTCACTTTTACCTGCCGGTTGTCAATGATAATAAATGGCTCTTCTTGTTCATGTCATGTATGTGTATCGATAAATTGTAATTAGGCATATACCATATTAGTGGTATAAAATTAATAGAAGAGGAGAGTAACTCTATTTGCAGTGAGTGGTGCATGGAAAAAGCTATACACAGATTAAGTTCTAACTTATTTTTTCACGAGAGCTTAGGATGTAAATTGTACTTATCCTAAAGTCTTTGATGTTTTTTTTTTTTTCTTCACTAGCTGTGCCATACCCTCCGCAACATAAACTGACTATTAAAGAACTGTTTGAAGATGGCAAGCCCAATGCTGAGCTCCTCCGGAACCACCTCGTCAAAGAGGGCAGGGTGGAGGAGGATGTGGCTCTAAAGATCATCAATGATGGAGCCAACATTCTTCGCCAGGAGAAGTGCATGCTGGAAGTGGAGGCGCCTATAACAGGTAGGGCTGGTGTCTATTATACATCCATTTGTGTAGCACAATCATCCCCTCATAGAGATTAATAAAACAACTGTAGAGGGAATAAAATCTTGTCGGTCAGAACAGTAGTGCAGAAAGTTCAGTATTTCCATTACTACACTGGTAAAACAGTTACTAGGCCTATTGGTTGGAGAAAAGATTAGTTGTCATGAACAAAAGTAAACACCAACCCAGACGTTATTCCATTGCTCTACTGTGTCTGTATTCCTACAGCTGGTGGATATAGTCAGAGCAGTGCGCTTACAGGCTTTCAGAGAACACCAAGTTCTTGCTGTTCTTGAAAATATCTGTTCTTTTCGCTGACCTCTGCACGGCCTCAGTCCAGCACATTCAGTTTAACAAATCCAACCTTTTCTCAGGAAAATTGAATTTTTTATTTCTCACTTTTTTCTCACATGTAGTAAACTAATTCAGCCACTACTGCCAAGTGTAACCCTATCCTCCTGCTGCTGTTGTAATTGGCAAATAAAAGAAATTGTGGTTCAACCTCAGACTTTCTTATTTAATTTTTAGAGACCAGCCAGTTAGATAATGTGTCCTTGTTTAGTTGTGTGATTGACAAAGTTAACAAGCACAACTTGTACTGTGTTTCCATGTTGAGGTTGTATTAAGCTTCTCCATACAGTCTAGTTTAGTTGGAGTGTGATAATACACGTGTTATTATTTGCACATTTCCACATAAGTGTCAACTCTTCACAGTGCCACTAATGTTAGAATTTGTAAATATTAGCCCTGGGAGTGTAGCTGTGGAGTGGCTTTGCAAAGTGTTTCTCTGTGGAAATGGGCCAGTAATGAGAATGCATTATGTGTGTTATTAGGGTGTAAAAGTGTTATAACCCATTCAAAGCACGGATCTACAAATGACACGATGAAAATAAATCACACCTACGCTGGTTTTTTTTAAAATAAAAGATTGGAATAACTCAGAGTAGCATGTTGCAGACTGATTAGTACCGTGTTTTCTTTTTTGTCAGTATGTGGAGATGTCCATGGACAATTCTTTGACCTTATGAAGCTGTTTGAAGTGGGAGGATCACCCAGTAACACGCGGTATCTCTTTCTCGGCGACTACGTAGATCGAGGATACTTCAGTATTGAAGTAAGTTGTTACCGAATCACAACATTCCTTTATTTCTGCCGCAGCTAAGACTATGGTCTCATGTTTTCCTTAACTTTAAATTGCTTTCAGAATAAAATATGTACAGAAATTAAAGCTTAAAATGATAAGGCGCTATTTTAATTAAACTCAGGGCAACACATAGAGGTGCTTAAATTTGCATAATAATCTACAATTGAATGTACTCTACATTTATTTATTTTGATTCCCCAAGTCCTCTTCATTAAGCTTATTAAATCCCTGAAGCCATTAGAAGGCAAGAAGAAAAATATCTGTGCTAAATACCAAATTTGTTTAATTTTTTTCTTTATTTTTTTTTTATCCCCATTGTTCTAATTAACTGTAGACACCATTGGGGCTTTGCCTGGAGATTTAGTGTCATAATACTTTACACTCTGCAGGGAACAATGCGAAAAACAGTGTGGTGTCCTGGAGATGTGTATTTCTATTGAGACTGAGGCAGGTGTCATGTGATTGTATGAGACTGTGTCACCAAACTCTGTATTCCTCCTTTATAAATTTTGCAGCTGGATCTGTATGGACCGGGATATGCACTTATAGACCTAGAACTTAGCACTAATCTAGTGACATCTACCAGATTTTGAGTAACTGAGTAAATGATTGATTGAAAAGTGCAGCATGATATTGGGCAGGAAGTGGGCTGTTTGACTTTTTAAGAGGAATCATGCACATTATGGCACCAAAAAGAAAAACAAACCATCCTACTTTTCTAATAGTCGTCATAAATTGCCTGAATACCAATGTAAATAGGTTTGTTATTAAGAGGATTGTTTACAGGGTTCATGTTAGTAGGCTAGCAACTGTATTTGAGTCAGTTTACTGACTGATTATTCTTAAGTGTCTGTCACTGTTGAATAGTGCTGCAACAAAAAATCAATTAAATCGATCCAAATTGATTCTTAAAAGAGTTGGCAACAAATTTGGCAGTTGGTTTGTTGGGTCTTGAGCATGCTAGTATTGAGGCATGCCCACACACTGTGTGTAGTGTAAGAGAAAACACAGAGGAGCATGGCTAAGGCTGGAGTTGCCGGGCAGCTCCGTTTGGCCGAAATGTAGTGCGCTATTTATGAAACAAAACTTATTTGAGAATATGGATTAAAAAATAGTCAAAATCCCACTGTGCACTATATTTTAGGCAGAGCTGCAGCCACTGGGAACATAATGTCAACCTAGCTTAATATATACTCTATGTGCCATGACTAGTTTAGTCCGCTAGCTAGTTGGACACTATTGTTGTAATTATAGCATTTTCATCCATCTCCATTTATCAGACCACCAGACTAACATTACCTGTCATCGACCAGAGCTAATACATACAACGCTAATTTGATAGCCTATAACCAGAGCTGGTTGAAGACTATAGCTTGTTAATCTCTAGCCATAACAAGTCTAGGTATGCTAGTGCTCGCTAACTATACCTGAAGCCATTGTGAGGATGTAATCATTGACTTGTCTGCAGCCTATATTTGGGTTAATTACCGATCGTTGAGAATTGAGTTGATGAATCGGTTAGTTATTAAAATTATCTACAGATTAATCAATTATTAAAATCATCGTTAGTTGGAGCCCTATGGTTGAAAGTGTTTGCTTAATCCACTTAAACCTGTAAGAGTTTGTGGAACATGTTTTGCTGCCATTGGGCTAATAAGGTCATGACAATTCCAGACAGTTAAATTTTCAGCACTCTGTGAGCTGCAGATGCTATAGATGTCCACCCTGCAATAAACCTGCTTTTACACAAATGCTTTTCCAATGCAACAGTGCAAAACACAACATTAAACATGATTTGTGTTATTATAAGAAGTGCAAAAATAGTTTTGATTCACAATGAAACTATGGTGAGATCAATTAGTCAGGGAAGGGCTGTTACGATTTGACAGGGAAGGCAATAAATAGGAAATACTGGAAGTTGTTATGGACAAATGTGTAGTTTGTAGCTGTTTAAATATTGCAATAGTCTCAGTCCAAAACAAAAAAAATGAAAAAATGCATAGTCTTAGTTAAATATCATAAAGCCTGAGGGAAACCATGTTATAGTTTAGTTGTGACTGGCCTACATTTACCAAAAAAAGGCAACTGACTTTGCGAAACAATATTTTTGCCACATTACCTACTACTGTATTGAAATCTGTTATTGCAGTGCACTGCTCTTGTCGGAAAGGTTAATAAGCTTTCCTAATCTTAAGCTCTTACGTTTCACTTTGGCTCCTTTAAACCATGCTCTACCCCGTTAACTCTGCTGTCGTAAAGTTGTCTTATAATGTAAACTCGTGGTGTGTTTTTGGATTCTGAGACTAGGTGCATATGAAATTATATTAAAGGATATTATATTGTGATGTCAAAGGTAGTAAGCCCTGCTGGGTGGTGGTGTGATTCATAGGATTGTCAAGGCTGTACCATATGGTCAGAGGAGTGTCCAAAATATAAGCTGCTGTGCTGAAAGTTTATTTCAATGACCACTTCAAAGGGCACATTTCATACATGCTGATTGGAACAGTTAAAAATAAGACAGAGGGTTGGAATAGAGGCAGGCTGCAGTGGTCTAATCTGCTGGACTGTAGTGAGTATGCACTGACCCTGATTCAAGACAGAAAATGGCTTGTGTGCATAACGTCAAAAATGCTTTGGTTCAAGCATTGCTTTAAGTCTCAACCACAAATGAAAACAAGACACTGAGACACTGAAATTATCCAGTCTGAATGAATGGTGTTGAAATAATGTTGGGAAACTAGAGACTATATTTTACCAGATGATATTAAATAGCCAGCCTCTATATTTAGTAAAATGAGCTATTTATATATTCAGTATGAAACCAGTCTCCTTTTTGGATATGGATCTTCATGGTTAAGGTTCAGTAATGTTAAAAACAGTTATCATTTCTTCTTTCTGTGCTGGGGTCAGTCCTTTGGGTGCAATGTTTGAACTAGAAAAACACCATGATATCAACCTAGGACTTTTGTTTTCTCTTCTTGTCTGAATTTCACAAGTCATTAATAAGGTCAAAAATTGTGTCCCGCTTTTGCAGGAAATCCTCAAAAAGTCACAAAACAGGTTGAATTCATTAACATCCTACGCCCTACTGACATATTTAGATGTATGTGAATCAGATTTTTAATAAAATCTTACAGACAATAGCGGCGGAAATAGGATTTTTTTCATTATTCTTTCCTGACTTTCCACTCTAAAATCAGAAACTAATAGAGATTAAACAAACAACACTCCTATTTTGTTTGCGGGCAGGATGGTCAGAACACATGCCCAAATAAGGACGTGCAAATTCATTGAAAATGGACTAAAACGGTATCAGGCAGTGTGCAGGAAATGTCTCCTTAAGTGTTCAAACTTGGCACGATGGGAACCAGTCCCACATGCAGAGTGAGAAACGCAAAACTGCCAAAACAACCCAGCAACAGATGCCAAGTCCCAGTCCTGTTCTGACCATGTCTGCACCATGGCTTCACCCTCATCTTCGAGACCAGCACCAGAGCAACCAACAACACTTCTTTGGACAACATTTGACTTGATTATTTTATTGTAGCTCTTAAGTTTCATTCAAGTGGCATTTGCATTAAAAAGCCTTAACCCTCTAAGTGCCAAAGTCGCAATTTTACAACAAGCAACATACGTAACTGAATGAAACAGACCATAGCTCCAGATAGAGTTAGCAAATTTTAATTTCAGGGTGTGTTTTTAGTCAAAGTGAAGAAGAAAATCAAGTTTAAAGGTGTGATCCTGAGCTGGTTTAGTAAGTAAAGTGTGTTTAATTTTAGTTTGAATAGATAAGGACAAATTTGACTACTCTGTTGCTTGGATAAAAAACTACTAAAACTGACTGCATTTAACTTTCTACAAATGTCATTTATCATAAGGATAAGATGACAAAAAAAAACTATGTCACAAAGAAAACTTCCTTTTAAATATGTTCAGAACACAATTTTACAATCCAATATAACTGCCGTCCTATACCATCACAATATACAATATACAAAAAACTCTGGATCCTAAAGGGAATCCTACTAATGTTGTTGGCTTCGGCTTGCACCTGAACATTTAACCTGCTTCACGATTAACTATTGAGATGTGTATTGCATATTAACAATCAAATAAAATACCTCAAGATAATTTGATTTCACATTTCAAAAATCTTGAAGACTCTTAAATCTAACTTGCATTAGGCTGGAGAAGGCCTGTTTGTGCAAAAAAAAAAAAAAAAATTAATAATGGCATCAGTGTGTGCTTACGTTACTATAGTAACTGGCCCTAAAGGTTTTTTTTTTCTACTCTTGACCTCCTCAACCACAAACAATGTTTTATTATGCAAAACCTGAGTTATACTTTCCAAAGTGAAGGTTTTTCAAAACTCTGATTTGTGTGCATCGATGTGGACAGGGAAAATGAAAAATAATAGCATCACGCCTCATTTTATGTACATCTGTTTTTGCACTGAGCTTGTAATGAATCTGCACCTGAAACATCAGGTGTGTAAATCAGTATATGACCTGCAGTAGATCTGGGTCAGCAGGAGACAGGACTGACTGGTATAATGGGCAAATCCACATCATATAAAGAATACACCTGGACAGATCCAACCAACACTAACATAAAACCTCTGTGTCTGCTTCGTCTGGTATTATCTACAGCTTGCAGTGGTTTAGCTGAGAGTTTGTGTCAGTTTGTAGCTGTTTTTGTCATGTGGGCAGAGATATTTTGTAAAATAAACATTATGTTGACAGATTTTTCAGAAAATGGAGGAAGAACCTATCTGTTTACAAAAAGCGTTAGCCTCATAGTCATATACTATATGGGCAAAGGTACTGGAACACATTGAATTTAGGTGTTTCTTTTCTAACAGGGGTCTGGGATACAAAACAATAATGACAAATGCCATAATCAATTTTTTTAATGTGATAAATATCATATCGATTATTTATACTGATGTTTATATCTCAAATCATCATGAACAGAACATCTTACAGCTGTAGCCATGATGTGTCCCAATATTTTTGTCTATATAGTTCATGAACATCAATATTTCTGAAAAAGTTTAATGAGAGCTTTTTCTTCTTCAGTGAGATGTGGGTAGTTGTGGTAAAAAAATTATTATTTACAATCAGAGCATGAAACATTTCTATTTTTAATTAAAATTTTAGAGATAGAACATTTAAAATCATCGTCATGGATTACAAAACAAAAATTTAAAACAAAATCAATGTTGAGATAAATTAAGTAAAAACCATCTCTCAGGCATTTAGGAAGCAAAGATAACAATTTTAATCAAACTAACCAATGCAATGATATTTATCCCAATATAAAACTATACTATGACATTTGTCATTGTTTTTTGTACCCCAGACCCCTGTTATAAAAGAAGGACAGAGTATCAGTTGTCATTTTCTCAGTTTTCTTCGACTGAAAATTTTGATGAAGCCTTTTTTTCTGGATCGGACACGAGGGTGTGTGGGCTTCAGCTGGGTGCAGAGGCCAGTACATTCAGGTGGATGAAATGTCACAGGTGAAAGGAGGTGACACACACAGCATATGAAATGGCCTCTGTGCTGTGGGAATATTTTCTCATTCGTAGAGACAAATTTCACAACCCAAAAACACTGCTGAAAGTTCAGTTCATGTGTGGTTTGTCAGCTTATTTGCCAAGTGAGGGAGATGAGCTGATCAGAGAGGAGTGAACATCCTGCAGCATGAAGTAACTAATTCAAACATGTGCTCGACATGATATCTGAAGTAATTATCCTAATGTAATTAAACCTGAGTCAGTCTGCCTGCCTTAATATCTTAATGTTTTGAGCAGTGGCTGACCTTCACTGATGCTTACCTGTTATGTGTTTGTTCCTAGCTGAAGCAATCATCAGGGTCAGTCTGTTTTGTTTTCTTTATGTATAGGTACATCCAAATCAAAGAAAATGCTGCAGATATTTCCTCTAACTAGCACGACTGACAATTCAGTGCATTTTGAAAGAGTGAGCTCACTTCAGTAACGCATAAGACAGATATAGGAGAAAGGATATCAGGATGTGGTTACCAAGGTAACATACTTAAGAGCTACTGTAGCCTATTGAAGGAGCATATTACCTTTGGAGGGCAGCAATTTGCCAAAGTCTAAATCCAGTGCATGTGATCAATTCATTTCATTCTTTATCTACTTAGCAGTTTGTCTTTGATCTTAGAGAGTGTGTGCCTATGGGCTAATGTGTGCACAGGCCATATGCAGACAAGGGACATCTACATATGTGTGTGTCTGGGTTTGAGGTGAAGGTAGGCAGTGTTCATGTCTGCCACACAAAGCTTTGTAGCATTTCCTTTGTCTGCCCGGCCCACTCCAGGCTCAAACACAGAGTGGCTGGCTAAAAGAGAGCAGAGGGCTCTCATTAAAACCCATGTCAGCCTCCAGCCACTCTAAGCCATGTCCCTTTCTCCGCCTCCGCACATAAAAAGTCACACCAACAGCCCCTCTGCACATTCACCTTCACTATTTCTCCCAATAATGGCAGGGAATAAGACAAGGTAGCTGCCCCGCTCTGGTTTTCATATTGGCAGTTATATGAATACACACCTGCTGGCTCTGGTTACCTTGGCACCTTGTTTCTGCAACTTAATAGCAGGCCATGGTGGGTGCATGGTGAAGGAGTGGGCTGAGAGTGGCAAATGACAGCTATTGAGCAGTGAAGAGAAAGCAAGTTAATTTGGATTGCGATTTCATTTTTTTTTGTTAAAATCCCCTCCTTGCCTTTCACAAATAAATTATTTTCAAAAAGCAAATAAACCTTCCCAAGTTGCTGCTATTTTATCTTTGTGTATAGCTTGGAAGGGAAGTTTATTTTAGTGGTTATTTGCATCTCATTAGCTGTTGCCAAGGGCAGAAAAAAACTCTTCCTTGTGGGGTTCATACAGCTTGCAGAAATCACAGTAACTCATTTATTTTAATCATCTCTTCCTGACAAACTGAAGACTGACGTAAAGCCTGTTGCAAACTGTCGTCTGCAGTCGTATGAACAGTCCAACCCTAAAAATCAAGAGATGCCAGAGCCAGACTTTCTTGGTGGTCCAGTCATCCTGAGCCCTTTCATGAATAGATCTTATATTCTTTAGTAATTTTGCTGCAGAATTTGTGGCACAGACAGGAGTGTATGTCTGTGGCTACAATATGAAGATATAAATCTGTTTCTACAGCCATTTGTGGAGATACTGTTGACAAAACTCACTGAATTTTACTAACTCAGGATTTCAGACAATATCAAAAAAGTGCAAAATTGTTGATATGATATTTAAATTGACATGTTGGCTGATAGGGCGACACAGTGGTGCAGTGGTTAGCACTCGTGCCTCACAACAAGAAGGTTCGATTCCCGGGCAATCCTTGGGACCTTTCTCCGGTTTCCTCCCACAATCCAAAGACATGCACTGATAGGTTAATCGGCTAATCTAAATTGCCCATAGGTCTGAATGTGAGAGTGATTGTT
>JAQQZY010000029.1:14124587-14138248 GCA_030068375.1 Ostorhinchus rueppellii
TCGCCCTTAAGTAGCTGGGATAGGCTCCATGTGACCCTAGTGAGGATAAAACGGGTATAGAAAATGAATGAATGAATGAAATGTTACTCAGGATTCCCGGAGTATTTGAATGCATTGCTTGTTTATTTTTGCATGTAGTAGGTCAGTTGCTTAGTTTGGAAAGTGTGCCAGTGCATTTGTCAGTTCCGACAAATGAACTGACCTCAAGCTTTTTTGGGCTAAAACCTTGCATGGAAACATTTTCTTCCATACTTTGTTGCAACGCATAAGCTGGAGATACTGTATTTGGAGAAGACACTTTGAAGTATAAACTGAAGCAGTTTAGATTTAGATAAGACTTTATTGATCACACAACAGGGAAATTCAACGGTCAAGGCAGCAACAGAGAAAAAAAAAAGGCAGCACAGAAAAAAGTGTATATGCATAAAGATAGTGCAAAAAAACTATATAAGGTAATAGAGGGTTTCTGCGGGTCATTAAAAAGCAAAAAAAAGTCATTAAATACATTTTGTGAAAATTTAGGCCTTAAATGACATTAAAAAGCATTCAATTCAATGTCCAGAGGCATTAAAAAATTCAATACACATGATGGGGAAAAACCCCATTGTTTTTCATGACATTCACAACATTTAATAATTTTGATCAGAAGTATAATGTGATGACTGACAGGCAGAACTCTTTAATCGGCCATTGTTTATGGCCAATGCACAAAGTCACAACACTAGATGCTTGCAATGCAACGTGCTCATGCTGTGGCGAAAGAGTGGAGGGAATATTAGCAAATGTTGGAAAAATGGGCATGTTTCAGCAGAAGAACTATTCAGAACCTGGTTAAAGCCTTTCGATGGAAAACCGTCATAAAACTATATATAAAACTATATTTGCAGTTGAACATGGACATTTAATTTGTTTAAATTGCTATTAAAAAGCATTAAATTAGATTTGCTGATACCTGCAGAAACTCTGTAATAATAGTAATGAAAACCATACAGACTATACACATATTTACAACAGAGGGAATTGCAAAATGTCAGACAGTACAGTTGAGACACATACAGGATGGAGTTACTCTGTTGTGTTGTACAGTCTGACAGCGGTGGGGATGACCTGCCATGGCACTCTTGCGCTGTGGGTGTAGAAGTCTGCCGCTGAAGGAGCTGCTCAGAGCCCCCACAGCCTGATGCAGTGGGTGGGAGGTGTTTTCCATGATGAATGTCAGCTTGGCTAACATCCTCCTCTCACCCACCTGCCCCTCAGTGTCCAGTGGGCAGCCCAGGACAGAACTGGTCTCCTGGCCAGCCTGTTCAGTCAAAAATAAAACACAAAAGCAGTAAAAGTGGTCTCATTGTGCACAAAATATTAGCAGGATTTGACCCCATTAAAGAAAAAGCACAATACATGCCAAAATGGATAGAGAAATGTAAAAAGAAAAAAGAGAGGGCAGAGCTGTTGTAACCTGCAGCTGCTTTGGCATACTTTGGCATCAGTCTTACCAGTATTTTTTGTGACCTACAGTGACAGAGATGCTGGTGAATGTACTGAACATTTGCTCTGATGATGAGCTCATGTCAGAAGGAGATGACCTGTATGAAGGTAAGGCTGAAAAAGCAAGTGTTTGTCTGCATTTTCAGTTCACGTTTTGAATAAAGTCACTGTTTAAATGAATGCTCTTTTGTAAGTTTGAAAGTTTATCTTACAGCATCTTTTGTTTTATTTCAATGTATCTTTACATTTCTGGTCATGTACTTTTAGTTGTGGCTTAGGTTTTCTTATAAATTTAAGCTGAAATGACAGTACTTACAGCTGACAGTGGTATATTAGGTCTTAAGCTTACATTGTGTTCCAGGTGGTACTTCAGCGATGCGTAAGGAGGTCATCCGGAACAAGATTCGTGCTGTGGGGAAAATGGCCCGAGTCTTCTCAGTCCTCAGGTCTGTGTCACCTGTCATTACTGCTTTTTCTTTGATGTTACCCCTGTTTTTTTGGGGGGTTTTTTCCACGAGAGCATGTATATGGATCACAGTGGGGGTCAAGTCCCTGGATATAAGGGAGCTGGGAAGATGCCATAGTGTGAGTGAAATGAATGGAGTCACTTGAGAAAAGATGGTGTTGTCCTGTGAGGGTTAATGAGCTGGCAGGAGATGAGTCACCGTGCACCTACAGTAGACTTCATAATGACATTAGACCATATTCCAGACTAATGCTGCTGCTTGCCTGTCACACCACTGCATGTGTGCAAAATGTAGAGCAGAGCAAGAGCATATGGGTCAGTGACTTAAAAAGAGAAGCAGAAGTTTAAAAAAAAAAAATCTCTTTGTGTTTTCATAAATTATTAATAAGTCTGACTGTTCCCATTTTGTAAACTACAAGCAATATGCATCTATTTGCTGGTTAGGAAAAAATAAAGCTAAGTGTATGTATTTTAAGGCTGCGTCTTCATTTCAGTGGTCTTTTCAGACTCAGGAGACAAAGATGATGAATATAATAACCCAAGTATGAAAGTGTGTTGACACAAATATTAACACAGCTAACTGATCCCTTAAAGATATTGCTTCAGCCGCTAAAATTGACACTGACCCACTTTAAGAACCAGGACACATGTTAGCAGTGTGTCTGGGGGCACTTAGAGTTGACTCTGCATCACTCAGACTGACAGTGAGTGGGAACTCTGGTAATTGATAATCAATACCTATTGATAATCTGATGTCAGTGTCAGTGTCATTACCAGCAGGTGTGCTTGAGGCTGCCCCGCTAACTGAAATGTAATCTTTGTGCTTGTGTGTTGTTTATCAATTAGGGAGGAAAGCGAGAGTGTGTTAACTCTCAAAGGCCTGACCCCAACTGGAACTCTTCCTATGGGAGTGTTATCAGGGGGAAAGCAGACTTTACAGAGCGGTAAGTGGCTTCTATTCCTCTTTGCTAATTGCCTACACCGACGCCAGAGGGACATTGTATCACAAGAGAAAGTATTCTCTGGGAGCAAACTTCCCTTTTCTTTATGTTAAGAGGTTATATAGCCTGTTGCTCCTCCAGCTCATGTACTGAAAAATGCTGCAACATAAAATTACAAATGAATACTCTGATTATGCTTTGACCGTCATTACATACTGTACAGGATTTCTGTGGTTCTTCAAAAAAGGTTGAATTCAATCCTCTAATTTTTAGGTCTTAAAATGTCCTAAATATGACATAACATCTAAAAAAAAAAAAAAATAAAAAAAAAAATAAAAATTTTTTTTTATATATATATATATATATATGATGATGAATGTAACATTACATTCAGAAGGTTGCAGTTATTGTTAATTTTGTTTTGTGGTAAAATGTGTATTGATCACACCACACGACAACAAAACAAAGCTAATGTGAAACCAGAAATAGACACTGTGCAACCCAGGCAGAATTCATCAGATCAGGTTGAGCCTCTATTTCTAGAAGAAATCAGTCAGATTATCTATTTTAATACAAGTTCAGACTCATACTCAGCGCTTTTTTGACAGAATGGAAAAGAAATGCGTAATATGTACACAGATCACAATACATTAAATATGAAATAAATTCCATATGCCCGCAATGTATTACTATCCTCATTAGTAGCACAGGGTGCTTACACAGGTCTTGAAAGTCTTAAAAAGTCTGGAATTTTGAAATGCTGTTTTCCAAACCTTGAAAAGTCAGGAATTTTGTGTGAAAGTCTTAATAAAGAATAGAAAAAAGTTTCTCTCATAGTCAGATTTGCTAAAAGGTGCATAATCCTCTAAAATTAGAAGTACATGAGGAAAACATCGAAAAATCTTTATCATTTCACTAATTGGTCAGTACTGACATGATTCTAGTGAAAGTTGTTTGTGTGATATCCATGCATTTTTGAGATTTTCATGTTTTGAAAAATGTTTCTGGTAGTAAAACATGTTTGTTTGTTTTTTTTAATTAGAAAAAAGGAAGATAAAAAGAAACATAATTTACTGTGAATTATACATTAATTCAGTCATACAGTAATTAACATGAATCTTTCTACTACACACAACAGGTACAATCTCAACCAAAAAAGAAGGCACTCAAATATAAAAGTGCATAAAGTCTAGGTCTTGGGGGAAAAAAATTGCAGTTTTGAAAAAAGTCTGAAATTTTTATTTGAATAAAGAGCAAGCCCCCTGGTAATTAATGTACAGTACCAATTATTTACTTGATTTTTGACTGCCTGACATATTCCAAATTCCCTCTCTAAATTTGATGAGGTATTGCTGCAAATATTGTGCCAAATGCAAACAAGAAGGTACTATTTCTAATGTTTCCCCAATCAGAAAAATGTGAAATGTTGCAAAATTGTTCAATCATAGTAGGACTTTGATGATCAGTTAGAGAAAAAAGACGAGTACTATAGCAGATTCAGTGACCCAACATAACCCAGGGTGGAGCTGCAGAAATGTTCATTCCTATCTGTACAAAGAGCAGGAGCCACTCAGAGATTCCCCCAGTGGTCAGTCATATTGTCAGCTGCAGAGGCGATGGAGACTGGCTTCACTGTCGCACCAGTCTTTTTGAAGGGTCTGGATCAATGACCCCACAGGAAGCCCCGGCCAGACTTTGACACCCCCCCTCCCCTTCCCCCCCAAGCAGTTGAACGTTTCGGGGGAAGAGCTGTGGGCTGGCTGGTGGTGTAGGTCAGCCTGTCACCTGGAAGTGGTCGCTGATCCTCTGATGTAAAGGTCAGCGCCAGGCCTCTCCCGCCACAGGACATGCTGGGAGTCACGCTGGAAGCTTACAGAAGTAGCCGAGCGATCGAAGGAGAAACCACACGTTGTGACCTTTTGCAGAATGTCATTGTCCCTGTCGACTTCCCTAGCCTCACCCTTCAGACGGCCCGTTTGAACAAAGGGACAGTTAGGAATTGTGTATTTTTGTCCATCCTTCTTGTTTCTTTGTTTTTTTTTCCCAGCTGCTCTTTCAGATCCTACTGTACTAATGCTGACATTTTGGGGTGCACTACTTTCTGATCTTTGGTCCCGTCTGACAGTCTGTAATGACTCACTAAAATGAAAGGACACATCCATAAATAAATCCATTTCTAAGTCTTAAAAGGTTCACTAGAGGCTCGGCCGACAACATTATCGTCAATAATCAAACATCACATAAAGCAGAAGTGGTAGTGACTTCAATTCATGACCTGCTAATTACTCTGTTAATAGAACTGTGACCGTTACAATGATTAATTTGTAAACAAATAACTGCATTAAGGGATTAGTTGTAGTTTCTGTTCATTTTATAAACCTAATAAAATCCAGATGGTCATTTAAAACATAGGCGCCTCAAGATGAACAGCTGGAGTCTTAATTTGTCATTAAATCATAGCAAAAGACTGCCTCGGAGAGTGAAAAATGTTCAGGGAGGTACAACATTTCTGTTAGTTTTATTCATCTGTTTTTATTTAGGTGAATGAAATCGTGTGATAATTGTGACATTAACTTTCATTTATCTTAAATGCACAAACGTTTATTTCACTGATGTCTCCGTATCCTGCTTTCACCTGCACATTTAAGAAGAACTGCATGTGATGTTTTAATCAGAACACTCGCATGAAGAGTCGTAACTTTAATTGGAGATGAGAAGTAACAGCCGAGTGTGTTTTTAATATCCGGGTTTGTATGAAAGCTGGTTGTACCTGTGTTGTAAATGAGCGTCGAGGCTGTACTGTATAAGTGCGTCGTCCTGCCTGGCCACTGTCGCATATCTCTACCCCGTTCTTAGACTCTTAGTGCTCAGCCAAATCCCCCCTCAGCTCTCCACACCTAAGTCCTCATGACCCTTTAACACTAGCACCATCTTAAATCTCCATGAGGCGTCTTCTCTCTAACCTCCCCACCCACTAACGTGTTTTACAGCTGCTGTGACTTTTGCATTCATAATGACTGTGCCATGGGTGTCGGCCTATATTGTGCCATCTGTTTCTCATATTGGGACAGAGAGTTTGATGTTGTATTTGCTGTCTCTGGCTGTCTTTGATGACTTCGTCTTTTCCTCCCCCTCCCTAACTCCTGTTAACATAGCTACCGTTGAGGCAGCTAAAGCAAAAGGTACGCGTGGCTGTGTGGCTCTTATGTTTGTTTTGTGTGTCTTTCACTTTTAAAAAAAAAAAAAAAAAGCCCCACCCTTAAAATGTGTACTGTTTTTCTTGGTTTTATTGTTTTGTAGTGTCCCCAATGTGCTTATATCACAGGTTGTTGTTATAATACTCTATATTACTCTTGCATCATCAGTGTCTGTTGGTTTTTTGTAGCAGTTCATTTTTACACGGTGGGAGTTGAGCAATAAACACATTACTGACAATAAGATATAAAAAGAAACAGCAGTTTTTCAGAAGAATGGAGTCAAAAAAGTCAAGCTCCCACTTCAAAATGGTAGTTTGTTTCTGATGTGTATCAGGTTTAGGGCTTGGTGTGTTGACAAGAAGCTCCAGCTTGAAGTCACATGGGCTTCTGTTGCCAAGTGTGGCTCCCCACACACAGCAAAGCCTGCTAAGACCTGGCTAAGATAAGACCAGGGACATCCCTCCACAGGATATTTTCAGGAGCTAATCCTGTTACACCATTTGGCTTTCGTTACACTGTCTGCCCCTCCTGGTCGATGGTGGCAGTAAGTGGTTCAATAGACCTTTTTACTTCATCAAATGTACTAGTTTGTCCTGTAGAGAAAGTGTTAAGTATCCTTTACATGAGGAAAAGTGTCAACACGGTGAAATTACTGTTGTATATAAGAATTAGCATCCAAATGTAGTTAAGTATTGATGTAGAAGTACTAGATTTGTCTCTTAGATGGATATGCTGTTACGTAAGACATCATTAGATTATTAGTAGTGAAGTATTAACATTATCACAGCATATTCCTGTTATTTTTCATGGAAGTGGAGCTCCTTTGAAATGCTTAACATTGAGTTTTATGTCCAGAAATGCCAGAAAAATCTCATGGCCCGATACATGATTAATGGAAAGAATTAAAAACAGACTCCTGACACACTAATGTGTTTCTGTATTATTTGATTTTGGATGAGATATTGGATGATTTGAATATTTATTGAGGAAAAATTAAAAATCTCTCATCTCTATGCAGCTAATAACTGGTGAACATCAGAAGTGTGAGCTCAATTTTATACAGTGCTTTTTGTAAGACAACAGAAGCCAAAAAGGTTAGAAAATACTAGTTTCATATTTAACAATGTGCTTAAAAGCTTCTCTTTGTTTGAGATCTTCATCTGAAAAGTAGCTTGGCCTTTCACACGAATATAACGTGATTAAAAAGTACAATATTTTCCTCAAAAATGTAGTGGAAGTATAAAGGAAAATAGGGTTAGCCAAATTCTCTGAGTGTATTTAGGTATTTGATACCATTGCTATTGACTTTAGGTCCTCAGACCTGGATTGAGGCGGCATAATTCATCTGAACTGCTGCACATGTAAAGGAGTGTATTTGGCTCATCGTCGCAGATATCTGGTTGTGCAAGAGTACCTTTGATGACTTTGTTAATAATGCTGTAGATTCACCTGTAAGCCTTAACCTCATATCAGATTGATATTTAGCTTGATGACTTGAAAACATGTCTGAACAGTCCCTTACCAGTTTGCTTTTCATTTGCACACGTTTTCTGTCTGGTTTCCTTGGCTGTTCGGGACATTACCGTAAGTCTACAAAGTGTGAGGTGTTTTCTCGTTGTCCCACTGGTGCTTAATCACTACTAGTCGTTGTTAACCTGTGCATGTGCTGTATTCAGTGGTCATCTGTACTGTGCTAGGTTAAGACTGTGTTTCATGCTTAAAAAGTAGATTAACCATAAGGAAAAAACAAAACAAAAAAGGAAATTGTTTACAGCGAGCATCAGGAGTTAGTGTGATGACACAAATGTTTCCAGATTGTGAATATATTTCCTGTCCCTCCTTGCAGCCATTCAAGGTTTCTCTCCCACGAGGAAGATTCGTAACTTCGAGGAGGCCCGCGGCCTGGACAGGATAAACGAGAGGATGCCGCCTCGCAAAGACGGCCAGCAGCCAGACGGCACCATCAACACCAACACTTCGAACAAGAACGGCACTGATGGATAGACAACAAACACTGCCGCCTCGCTCCTTCACACCACCCGTAACCCCCACCATCTCCCTCTGTCTCCCTCTTTGTCTCTCTTTCTCTTTCGCTCCCTGTTGGTTCGTCTCCTCTGAAACTGCCTGTCCGTCCCCTGTTCGCCCACAGTCTGGGCAGGGAAACGATGGCGGATAAAAAGGAGGCCACAGAGCTGGAAAAAAAACATTTCAGCTGCTGAAAAACACAAACTTTATCATCTGATTATCTGGGGAAGAGTCTAATCTTATTTATTAAATGAATTATATTAGATATATCGTGTAATAGCAACAAACATTGTATGAAGACTTTTGCAGTTGTGCAGCAAATGTATACCGTACATTGAAGTTAACTTATACTTGTCAAAGTTATAAAAAAAGAAGAGAATTTTATAAATTTTACGATACACATAGATGAAGCCCTTGTTATACAGGAGTTTTAGTCAAGTTTTTTTTTTTTTATTGTTCTCCGTGTTTGGTAAGGGAAAGTTGAATTCCAGATACTGTAGCCTCAGCCGCCTGGATATTTAGCCACATGAGGTTCTACATACAGTGCAGTGTTTGCTTATATGTGTGTCAGTTTAATTCTATGATCATAAGGGAAATTCACTCAGAAGTGATTGCAAATTGAGATTTTATACTAAAACCATATAATTGATGAAGACTCTTAGTCTTGTTTTTTAAATTTCCTCACCACTTTGTTGATTCCCAAAGACGCTGAATGGATTTTTGTTCAGTATTTTAGATTTGCCGACTTCTTCTTCTTCCTGTATTATTGGTTGTGAAAGAAATGGTTAAAGTGAAGGATTAAAGCTTTGTATGCATTTATAGTTGCAGTCGCTGGCTGTCCTGTGCTGATATGACTTGTGTTCACTTGATGGCAGCTAGGATGTTCTCGCTCTGCTAAACCAAAAAAGGAAAAAAAGAGACAAAAAAAAAATGGAAAAGGGATATACAGCACGTCTTATTCTATCACCACAACCAGACCCTTCAGCACTCCCACATCCCTGTTGGAAGCATTGCTTCTCACGCACTGAAGTATAAACCAACTTCTCTGGGGTTCTGGGGTTCTGAGCACTGCGCACGAGGATTACGACACAAGAAACGAACCGACACAATCCAGTTGGGAGAAAAGAGGACGTATTTGCCACAAAGCAGAGGAACTGCTGGCAGAACAGACTTTAATGATTATTATTACTTAGGAAATTTCAGTGTATTTAACAGAATTATGGCAGTTTATTTGATGTTCTTCTGTTGTTTTTTTTTTTTTATTTTATTTTATTTTTTTTCTTTTATTGTCAGACACTAAAAAAACGAGCCGTACGTTTGGGGCTCTCCTTTGTTTCTTCAACTAAATCTGTATCAGTGTCTCCATCTACTGCTGATTACACAGGACGCAGATGTTTTTTGGAATTGTCATATCGAATAAGGAAAACATTTGACGTTCAGTGAAGTGACAGCGCTTTGATTGATGCTGCGCCCGCATACAATGGACTGAGTCATTCCCCTCGGCAGGGATGACACTAAAAAAGCTACCGCCGCCACGCTAACAGCTGTCTATCAAGGCCTAACAGTACTGTAATCATCTCAACCACGGCTGACTCATATACAGGATGTTATTTTTAACTCGTGGTCACACCAAGATGGGGACCATTGACACTTATTGAGATTGCTATTGTGTGTGTCTTTTTCTCTTCTTTCTGCTCTCGAGTGTTAAACATTTCAGCTCTCTGGTCTCGGCACCTCTGGCCCTCTTCACTGACACTCCCAACCCTTTAAAGACCTGCTTTGTTTTTTCTAGGACATACAACTCAACTGGTGCTTTGACACACCTGACTGTAATTCTCTTATACTCTATCACTCCAGAAAGGAAAGCAGGGGGGATATATGCTTTAAGTCTTGCTATTTTCTTGTGGATTCACCCGTTCTTTCTTTCTCTTTATTTTTTTTTTTTTTTTTTTAAAAAAGAAAAAAAAATACAGGCATTTGCGCTCATGTGCCATGCCACCTCGGCCACACAACTCAAGATCTGTGTGTGTTTGTGTGTGTGTATGTGTGTGCACGGTGAGACCAGGAGATTCAACATCACTCGTATTCATCTTGATATCCTTAAAATTTCCAAAAATGTTCTGTTCTGTAGACACCTGGGAAAGTTTTAAGTATTTGGGTTTACGTTCTTAACTGTAATGTTTAAAACTGTTTTAAAGGTAAGGCTTTATTGGGTGAGCCGTACAGTATACTGACCTCCTGTTAGGTCCTGAACATATCTTTCAGAATGTATAAAAATATTGTTCATCAAGAATCTTATTATAGATGTAAAAGGGGTGAAAACTGTACCGTATTTGTCATGCGAGGCCATGAAATCTTTTACGTAGATGTATCACTTGAAAGAAAAGAATAAAATTCAATTAAAGTGTTTTACTTGACTTGTCTTTTTAGTGGTTACAGTTCTCTGAATTGCGACCCCCATTATTCTGGATTAACCCATGAAGACCCAGTGTTACTTTTGTGGCAGTTCCGAAATGTTTTTCTCTATATTTAACTTTTCTTAAGTGATTTATCATCATTTGTTATGACATATAACCCTCTGTATTTTGTGTTTTTTCAGTGAACATCTGGGATTTTCCTGTATTTAATTTATGGATCATGTCGGTGTTCATTAAAGCTCAGATTAAAGTTGAGCGTTGTTACATCAGAAACAGAAAAAACTGAAGAAAAGCTTACTTCTTGCAAAATCTGTCATTAACTGAACAGAAACCCAGTGTGTCTATCCACTGTCATTGATCCAACTCCATAGGTTTTACTGGTGAATCAATGTTGTAGAAGATGGCTGTGTTTCCATGGTAACTATGGAGCCTCTGAATGTCCAAGTGCGTCATATCAGATGTTCATGAAAAGATGAAAAACTGTATTTTACACCAATTATTGACATGTATTGATAGGATTAGTGGTTCAGATGTTATTAAACATTTTAGATCAGCAGATGGTTTTAGTTGTCAGTGGCTGCTTGGGTCTTTATAGGTTAAACTGCCCCCAAGAGGCCAAAATGTAAACGACATGAACAACATGTATGTAGTTTTATGATGCATGTCTTGTATTTGTGGGGTCTGTTTGGTTGTAGCACATGATACAAAACAATTTCACATCCCATTATTTATTAAGATAAAGCATTTCAGGTTTAAGAAATGTATATTTATACAGACAGTACATAGAAATAGAGCTGCCCAGTAACAGTGTCACCCCAACACTTCCTCACTTGGACTCCTTGGGATTAATGCCTTGCTCATGGGCAGCGATAAGGTAGTAAATAGAGATACTCAGCCACATGGCTTCTAACATCATTGCTTTCACTGTCATTATGGCCTCATTTATTCCAACAAACAAGACAAAAACAGCACTCGGTTTTAGATGTTGGTTTAACTGTGATACATTCAGTTTCTTTGCCATAAAAAAAAAAAAAAATAAAAAAAAAATCATATATCTTACTGTGCTGAGACTGGAAATTTTTTACAATATGTACATGTAAATACACAAAATGGAATATTAATGAAGCAGCAATATGATAAAATGTAGAGCAGAAATGTATATACATCATCTACAGCGCTATTGAAGCAGCAGCAAATTGCACTTTTAAATATTTTTTGTGTTTTTGGTTAAATCTCAGTAACTCGTCTACAATAAGAACAAATAAAATATAAAATGGTCGTTTGACTTGAAGCCCTTTAATAAAAAAACAAACAAAAAAAATCTAGGCTAATTAGGTACTGGTGACAGACTAGTGTTTATTCATCTCATGTAAAACGTAAACATTTCTGGGTTCTGTTCTTGACTAAATATGAGCGTTTAAGAAGTTTACATTTCAAGTGCTTGTACTCAAAGGGACGGAGAAACTATAGCTATATCTGTTGTCTGATTTTACTGAATGAAATGCTTTCATTTTACACTTTTCCCATAATTTTTAAAGTTTTTTTAAAATATCAATTTCTTTCATCTCTCACCCTACATTTATGTAAGATAAAATATCGTGGCAATATTTAAATTAAAAACTGTGTCTTACATCTGAGTTTTAATTTAAATTTTTACCTCATGGTTAATATTTTCAGTGAAGTGTCCCAGACTGATGAAATATCAGACCATAACATTAAATATATTTATATTTTGTGGTGTTAAACTCTGAGACAATAATTATCTTCAATACTGTTCAACAGTGAAATTAATTATGTGCAATATTCTGTACAATTCCTGTAACAAAATGAAACATAACATTTAAAAGCAAATGGCTCACATTTGGTGCCAGAACTGTTTCCAGTTGTGCTAATATTAAGCCTAAAGTATAAAAAAGTGCATTTAAAAACTGAAAGTTCATCCCTGTATTAACAGGTCCTTGGAGATAGACTATGAGTAAGAATGAGGAATCCAGTCTGCCTTTCCTACAGATTGCACATCATTGGTACAAACTGTCGTCGGTGCTTCAGACTGCACTGCAGTGAATAAAACTGCTGAGCAAACAGTTGTGGGTGGACCCTTTAATAAAAAAGGGCTCATCTTTGTTCAGCAGCATCTGATCAGGAGCAGAAGATGGAGACGAGACTCCTGGGGTGTCTCCTCTAGTAGGCAGCATCAGACCTTAGGTGGAGGAGCTGGCCTCAGTGCTTGAAACACATGAAAACATCCATTACTGTGGTGTAAATGGTCCCCAGTCATTATAGAACATCTAGAAACTAAGAACCATTTTATCTGCAGTTTGGAGAAACTAAAATCGTGTTCAAGAGTCAGTATTGGGGAACATTCTATATTAAAACATCACTTCAAATTAGACCTAGTTTTGTCCAAGTTGATAAAATAAAACAAACATACACACACACACACACACACACACACACAAAACAGCGATATGCTCAGCAAATGCTTCCAAAGTAAATAGTATATCTGTACTGTTTTAACACTTTAGGTCCAAACGTTAACAGAACAAGGATATGTGACCATGTCAGTGAAAAAAATAACTTTGTCATTTTCTGGAAAACTCAAAGATGAAGTTAATCCTCACAGACATCAACAGCCACCGGCTATTGAACGCATCTACTGTACAGACCAAAAATGTTCAATAACCTCTGAACCACTCATCCTGTCACTACATAGATATGAATAGACAGATAGGGTCTGTTTGGACACAAGGCCCCAGAATGAACATGAAAACACCAGCATGTACTGCAGCATCGATTCATCCATAAAACTCTTGTAGTTTGGGAAAAGGCAGTGGTTGCAGACACTTGTTTTATGTTCAGGAAATTATATACCTTTCTGAAACAGTCACTTTTTTTTACCTATTTTGATTTACTCTGAGCTTTTATGAACATCCACAAGATTGGTAAATCTTATTTTCACTGAAAAATACAAAATGGTAAGGACAATAGTGTAAGAAACTGTTACATTACTTGAAAAATGTAAAAGAAAAAAAAAATTGGACATCACCTTAAAATACGGTGACCATACGTCCGTATTTCCCGGGACATGTCCGTATTTCACGTCCTGTCCTGGGTGTCCCGGTTTATTTTT
>JAQQZY010000029.1:14338987-14350007 GCA_030068375.1 Ostorhinchus rueppellii
GGGACTAATGTAAGGAATGATGTTCAAAGGGATCATGTGGATGTGGACAGGGGTCTGGATCAGCACTTATGTTGGTCCAATGTTCTTAATGTGAGGTTCTAATGTTCTAAAATACATGTTCCTTTCACCTTACATGTGTTTTTCTTGTATTTTTTACACATACTTCCTGTATTTTTTTTATTTATTTTTGCCACTTACGGGTAAGGAACCAAATATGGTACCTTCACTGATCTTGATTGTCTACACGTCAATAATGAATAAATTTCACGAAAGTAATAGTCTTGTTATGTCCTCTAATAAAACACTAAGGTTGAAATTTTGATTTTCAGCACACCCTACCCTCAGAGTGCCCTATAAAGGGTTAACGGGATGCACAAAAGCATCCTTAAAAGATCTGGTTCCTTAAAACTTACCTCTAAGGCTACGTTCAGACAACAGGCAAATGGGGCCCAAATTAAATGTTATTGCCAATATGTGACCTGCATCCCACCTGTTAAAGACAGTCTGAACACCAGATCTGATTTTTTTCAAATTCGACACAGGCCACTTTCATATGTGGTCCTAAATCTGATGTGTATCTGATATTTTGCAAAGTGACTTCAGTCTGAATGACCAAGTCACATTTTTTCGACATTTACGTCATTGACATCGGACAAACATCCCCGGTGTGTTACTCCCATAAACACAATGTGTGCCTGCGTGGTCACATATTACATCAGGTCCTCTTTTGCGTATTCAGGGTCACATTCAGTTCATATTCCAAACTAATATAACTTGTGTTTAATGTGTAACATGAACAGGCACAAAAAAAAAAAAAAAATCAGATTTCACTAAAACATCTGAATTGTGCATTAAAACCTTCTGTCTGAACGTAGCCTTATTCTTACTTTGAACAGAGCTGAAAAAAAGAGTTACACTTTGAAATACTTGTAATCTCAGTAATCCTAGTTACTACTCAGTATTTCATTAACCTATAGAGATCCAGTGCTACTTATGTGGCAGTTCCAACTTTGTTTTTTTCTCTGTGCTTAACTTTTCTTAACTGATTTATCACCATTTATTATATTATCCTCTGTATTACGTATATTTTCCTGCATTTAATTCATTGATTATTTAGATGTTCATTAAAGCTGAAGTTAAAGTTGAAGGTTATTGTATCAAAAACAGAGAAAACTGAAGAAAAAGTTACTTTTTCAGCAAAGTATAGAGAATATAAACCCAGTGTCTGCATCCACTGCCACTGATCCGACTCCATGGGTTTTACTTTGAATTAATGTTGTAGAAGATGACAGTGTTTCCATGGTAACTATGGAGCTTCTGAATGTCCAAATACCTCATATCTGATAACCATGAAAAGATGACAAACTGTATTTTCCACCAATTATTTGCATGTATTGGTAGGTTAGTGGATCAGCAGGTATTAAACATTGTATATCAGCAGATGGATTCGGTCACCAGTGGATGTTTGGCTCTTTATGGGTTAAACAGCTTTTTACCTTTTGTAAACTGGCAATCTTCTGTATTATAAAAGCCAAGTGGCTTCTATTTATGTGTGTGTATGTGTGTCTTGGGAATTACACTAAGTCCGTAAAGAGCTGACTGCTGCAGTTTGACATGCTTATGTTCACTATATTGTCAAAGGTATTCACTCACCTACCTTGACTCGCGTATGAAATTTTTTTTGTTTGCATTTATTCTCAGTTTAACACCAGAAACAAGGTGTCAACTTTTTATGAGATGGATGCATATTTTATTCTTGCAGCTAAATATTTTACTATTTAGTGTGTGACCCATCACCAGCCCTCCCTGGAAGCTAAATTGTCATTCTTATTAGATGTTCCCATGAAGAACCAGGGAGGGCAGTGCTGCAGCGCGGTGAGTTAAGGGGGGACAGATAGAAGATAAAAAAAGAAAAAAAAAAAAAAGGGGGGGTACCGACAAACAGAAGAGGAGTGCTATTTTGGATAAAGTAGTGATAAAGACTGTTAATCTCGGCAACAACCGACACCACCGCCGGTCCAGCTCTAACAGGAAACAAGAGATTTTGGACAATTCCATGCTCCCAGTTTTGTGGGACCAGTTTGGGGGATGGTCCCTTCCTGTTCCAACATGACTGTGCACCAGTGCCATGCAGCCATCTCCATACAGAAATGGAAGAAAGAGTTTGGTGTTAATGAACTTGACTGGTCTGCACAGAGTCCTGACCTCGACCCGACAGAACACCTTTGGGATGAATTAGAGCGGACACTGAGGGCCAAGCCTTCTGGTCCAACATCAGTGTGTGATCTTACAAATGTGCTTCTGGAGGAATGGTGAAAAACTCCCATAAACACACTCCTAAACCTTGTGGAAAGCCTCCCCAGAAGAGTTGAAGCTGTTCGAGCTGCAAAGGGTGGACCAACATCATATTAAACCTTATCGATAAACAATGGTTAAGTTCATATGTGAGTCAAGGCAGGTGAGCGAACACTTTGACAATACAGGGTAGGGTGACAGTAGTGAAAACGGCCGGTTAATAGGACTGATATTTTGGGAGATCTTAGTCATTTTGGAAAACAACAGCTTTACAGTCACATAGCTATGAAAACACAAGAGCATAAAAACTACTCCATCTCAAACCCATGAATGCTCACAGGTCAATGTGCTAGTTCAGTCATATGTGACTTTTAGTTTCACATGGAAAAACAGTTGTGTTCCTACCACTGATAAATGTTAATGTTCAAGTGTCAGGAGTTCTTCCAGTCTCATTTGTTTGACTTGGAGCTTTAGTAAATGATCTGGTTCGCTATCAGGTTGAACAGAAGAATTTATGACAGCTCACTAGTCGGTAGAGTGCTGGTTAATATCAATACATTACACAAACAACAAATGACTATTAGACAGTGCTTGATTTTGCAGCCCCACCCTTTTTGTCCAAATATGGTCGCTTTCAGCACCCTAAAGCCACCATACATGCTATGCTAGCTACTCTGACAAATAGGTTGAAAGGGTTGGAAGAATCAACCTTAGACTAAAACATGATGGATCACGTTTAACTTTACTTTTTGTAGTTGATTCTTGTTTCTTTTTCCAATAATAACAAAATTAATTATATGATAATGTTCATAGAGTTTATGAGCACAACTTTTGTTTATGACTCCCGAATCATCTGGGATGTCAGTTATGAAACATCTTTAATATGTTGTTCTGCAGTGCACGAACTAACAGTGTGTTCTGGCTTAGCTTGTTGATACTAACGTTTCAGTGATAACAAAGTGCTCTGTTGCAGGTTGCAGTGTAATTAGCTAAGTACATCCCTCCAATGTATATTAAAAAAAAAAAAAAAGAACTGGAAAGCAATCAATTTTCTCATCCTCCAAGCAACAAATGAGTTTTGTGTAGTAGTAGTTTTTCATGATTTTTTTTTTTTTCAAGATTTGATGGTTGTGGATAAATTGCTCTAGTATGCATGTGTGGGTAACACCAAATGGTAATGTGGGGAGCATTTAGGTTGACCTTTACTTGGTATTGAGTTTTTCTGCAGTACATCTATATTGGAGTGGAGTGGATCCATTAAGCAGTAAATTATATTCATCTACCCCTGTTTTTCTCTATAGTTTAAACACTCTTTTAGTTATTTTCAGTGTTAATCAAAGTAATGAGTGAATCCTCAAACTGAAGTACATGGAGCTCATGTAATTGATTTAATAAACAGTCTAACTATAATAAAACACATAAGCAATGTCCTATAATCACCAGTGTAGATTAAAACCAGTGTTTATATGCATCAGCTACAAGCTTTTTCATCATGTACTGTATGAGGGTGTTGTTCCACCTGTTCAAAGTCCACATAGTGTTCCTGGTGTCAGAGGTGTCTTGTCTATTACCACTATGTTGTGACTATAGAGGTGAGTAGGAGCCTGTCGTGCATCGACCCAGTGGCCAACACCAACAGATGGTCTCATCTTCTCAGTTTATCATCACACAATCACTGTTGTCATCTCTCCTCGCCTAGCAGAATTGATATACTCGCAAGCTCAATCTCTCAAACCACTGAGGCCTGTTTCAGGACAAGCCAATGGCGTAGTATCTCATAGACAGTGTAAACATGACCACCAGTGCAGCTGTGGTTTAATAGCACAGAAGAAATAAATCAGGAGGAAGCCTGTGGTGCATCCCAGCGGGAGTGTACCACAACAACATCACTGCGGGCTGGAAACACAACACACTGACAGTTAGCATTGTTTCTGTTGCTTTATTTTCACTGCACAATAACAAATGCCGTTTCCTGTCATTGCAATGGGAATTGCATGTTGTCTTCGGGTGAATCTGAGTAATCACAGTGTGCTGTGTTAAAGGAACATCCTGTTATGTTTCTCCTGTGAGGAGGAAAATAACCATAACCCCACTGTTGGGGAAAGTTAAATGCTGCTGCTGCTAAATACTTTTCTCATGTGCATGTTTAATTTTTTTATAAGGCACTCATAAAAATAGTCTGAAATAAAAAATTCAACCTTAGTGTGTTATTGGAGGGTATAAGAAGAGTTTATTACTTTTGTGAGATAAAAAAAAAATGTTTAAATATATATTATATAAATATATTGTGTATTGTGAACTTGCTTTTCTACACAATATTCATAGAAAAATGAATATTGTGTAGAAAAGCAAGTTCATTTAAGTGACCAAAAAAAACAAACAAAAAATACAGCTGGGGTGCACGGGCAACACTGCTGTGGGGTGTTTGGAAAAAGAAAGCTGAGAGCGAATGGACCCCCCAGTTTATCACTAGAATGCCCACAGCTTAGCCATTGGACTAATCTACCTATAAGGCCCAGAGGAGAGCCAAAAGGCTGTGCGATTTAAAATGAACAACTCAAAAACCAAGAGGCTGCTCGCTGAGTACTCTATTAGCATCATTTACTGTGCAAATGTGGCCATTACCTGAAACCATGTGTGCGAGGAGGGGGAGTCACAAGAGTTTACTTCACTCAGGATCACTTCTAACGCCTGTTGAAGGCTGAATCTTCTGATCTTCTTCTGATACTTCTCCTGGCCTCAGCCGTTGGCTCTCCTTCTGCAGCGTATGGTTCTATTGGGGTGAAATGGAGAGGCGTCCCCACCTTTTCTTCACACCACACTGTCCCATCTTTTGCTGTCTCTGTCTGGTCAGCAGTCCCCAACCGAGCTCTCTTTTTTTGGGTGAGGAGCAGTCTCCTCATCTGAAGACAGCTCAGAGTCCGAACTGTCCGGCTGAAGGTTTATATCTCCATTGGGGTCAAAAGGGTTTACTTCGCTCAGATTAATTTCCAAAGCCTGTTGAACGCTGACTCTTCTCTCCCTTCAACTCCCTTCCTCCCACACATGGTTTCAGGTAATGGCCACATTTGCACAGTAAATGATGCTAATAGAGTACTCAGCGAGCAGCCTTGGCTTTTGAGTTGTTCATTTTAAATCACACAGCCTTTTGGCTCTCCTCTGGGCTTTCTAGCAGGGGTAAAAAAAAAAACAAAAAACCTGGGCATTCTAGTGTTATGGATTGAGGTCATATAACAGTATGGGAGGTATGTCCCCCTCTCCACCCCAGCCCGATACCCAGGGTTTGTGGGTAACCTGCTAATCTGTGCATCACTAGTGATGTGGGCTTTATCAACAGAACACACTGCACTGGGGCCGGCTCACCTTTACTTTCATTTTGCAAAGGAAAACAGGACTGTTGTTACAGAGTGGATCCTTGGTGTGTGCAGTTGTATGGATCTATATCACGCTGCTCTTACAGTACCAATCAGGTGAAATTGGACAATCTTCCACAGCACACCTGATGATTTCTCATGGTACAATTATGTGTCACGGCACAGCGGTTGGGAAACACTGCTGTAGACCACATTTGACCTGAGATTGTTGCCTTACTGTCCTCACATTAACTTGCTGTCACTGTCTTGTAATGTATGTGGAAATGACCACATAAAATGCCAGATAAAAGGTTAATGCAAATATAAGAGCACAGTAATATACAGTCACATCTTCTCTTACAACATGCACACAAAACAGACATCATCTAGCTTCTTAATAAATTCTGTACACCAAACTTTGTGCAAAAATGATTTTTAGAACAAACACATAGAACTCCTTCCAGTGGCTCAGGATTATCGAGCATACAGGGCCATAAAAAGCCTCATAAACAAGGCTTTCAATCTGGTTTTATTGACTATGTTCTGCACACTTTCTTGCTTTCCATACACACGCAGCCACCGGAATGTCTGAAAGAAACTTTGCAACACTCGTGAGTCGCCTCATTTGAACTTGTTTTTCTGAGTTTCTGGAACCAGAGTTACGGTTGGAGTTTTATTTCTCAGGTCTGGTAAGTGAAACTCTCAGACTATCAAAGGAAACCTGACAGTTATTCTGTATTGTGTAAGATGCTGACAAAGCTGTCAGAATACACTTACATCCGTTTTCTACCTGTATTTCCTTGGCAGCTGCCAGATATACATATACAGTATGTGCTCTACTATCACCCCAAAAGTTTTACATTTAGCCCTGAGCCTTTTTTACTTGTTAAGGTGAGAGAGAGATATTTTATGCTTTTGTTACATATTTGCAGATATAGTTTACGTCTGCAAATTCAGTATTCATTCAGAGTAACAGGGTGCACTATATCACAAATTCACATTTAAAATGGACTAAAAGAAAAAGTAATAATTCGATCTTGAGTCGTGATGAGAAAACCATCTGACTTGGGTTAACTATTTGGCATCTTGAAGTTTGTTTTGGTTTTACTGCCTGAAATTTTCACTTTAATTTGATTCTCTGTGCTTTTATCAACCTGATTCAGCAACAGCCTGTCCACCATGGAGGATTTACTTGGCCTCTGTGCAAGTTTTGATCATTAGAACTCATCCTGTGAAAGACTGAAACTGCCTGTTATACACAGTGTATAGCTCTGTGTGTGTTTCGTTTCTGTGTTCTGTGTCTAAAAACTGCATTTACAGACGGATGAATCCACCGATGAAGCTACACTTACGTACTGTCAGGTTCATATATATGTGGACAGTGACACATGTTGTATTTTCCCTTCTTTAACAACCACAGTGAAATGAATCGAAACAATCAACGTGATTCAAGTGTGGATTTTCATTTTTTTTAATTCAAATGATGGTCTGGGTATTATTTGGCAGATTAAGCAGATAAAAGGTCTGGAGCTAATCACAATTGTTGAGTTTGCATTTGGTAGATGTAGAGGTCCAAAGAGGTGTCAATGCAACTGAAGGAGACTGAAACAAAAATCTGAAAATGTAAGGAGTGTCCAAATCTACAGTTTCATACATTCTGAAAAATAGAGAAATTATGAACTCAGCAGCACCAAAGGGTCTGGAAGATCACAGAAGGCTACTAAAATGGATGATTTGTCATCAGCAAAACTGTTTAGTGAGTGAAGAAAACCCTTTTACAACATCCAGCCAAGTCCAGACCACACCTGAGGGAGTGGGAGTGTCATTGTCAAAGTCTACAATCACAACAAGCCACATCACATATTTTACATTAGAAAAATCACAAAGCACACCACTAAACATAAAAGTCACAAAATTTATATTCATTAAAATATTATGCAAATCTAGTCTCAATTTATTTAGTCAGTGTGAAACCTGGACACAAAGCTGACATTCTTGCAGGAACTGAAGAAAGACACAAACAAATCTTCCTCAACAGCTCTGAGTGCTTCTTTTTTCAGGGCTTGAGCGCATCGGGGGTGCAGGGGCAACATTATCGTGGGGCATTTGGAACAAGAAAGCTGAGAAGGGTATAATAGTATGGGAGGTATGTCTCCCCCATCCCAACCTGATACCTAGGGTTCGCATGTAACTCACTAATCTGTGCATCACTAGTGTGCGGGGCTTTATCAAGAGAACTCAGCACATCAGGGCAGGTTTACTTTCACTTTTATTTTTCAAAGGGAAACAGGAGACTGTTAGCCTGGCAGGCCAAACTATACATGAACTGTATAGTATCCATCCTTTAAAGTGAATGACTTGAGTGCTTCTTTCTGCTCAACTTTCAAAGAAAAGCCAAAGTCGAACTCTAACAAAATCGACGACAAAAGCCAATTCAAATGAGCGCGGTTCGTTAGCCACATCCATCTTCGTTGCTCTCTATGGTTGTTCTGCTATCTCGCCCTCACACAGCCCTGTCGGCATTGTGCAAAGCCCGCCCCAACGACTCGCTACAAAGACAGAGCATTTTGTTTGGTCCGTCATACTTTGTGTAGGACCAATGATGGGCTCCTATTGTGTGATGCTAGACCACAAACTCGGCAAGAATATGTTCTGATTTCTAGGCTAGTAGACCGTTATAGTAGAGTGGATCATTGGTGCGTACAGTCGTATGGATCAATATAACACTGTTTACTTACAGTACCAATCAGGTGAAATTTAATCATTTTTCATGGCACACCTGATGATTTCTCATGGCACATTTACATGCCGTGGCACACTGTTTGAAAAACACTGCTGTAAACACACTGTTGGCTGAGTTGATCTACAACAGAACAAATTTAACTGGTGAGGTGACATGTACAGACTATAGTGGGCTACATCAGGGAGAAAACTGAAGCAAAACATCTCTGTCACACACATTCACAGGAAATTTTGTCCGTCTGATATCATTATAATGGAAATTTGGGGTAGGCAGGTGTGATATGAAAAGAGACGGACGAAGATTATTACAACCATCTACTGAGCATAAAAAAAACAGAAATAACCTTTAGACCTCAGAGAAAGACGCTCTAATGGGAAAAGTGCACATCCTGCAGACAGCAGTAACAGATTCCTTCCATTCTGTATTCTGCTTTAATTTGTGATTCTCTGCACTTCTGCTGTCATTCATATGTATGAATGTACACTCAACCATATACTCCACGCTGCTCTTAAACCTGCTTTAATTATAGTGCACAGAAGATTAGGTGGGATCTTCTTTTCATAAATCCCCAGATGAAACATACAGCGGAATGAGATCATGTTTTTTTACTTCAAGTACCTCCTCTTATATGAAACCTTATTGAAATTGATATGATGCAGGTGGTAAAGCAGTAAAAAATACACAGTGAGCATCAGTGTGAAAGTCTCAAGAGCAGAGTTCAATTTATCTAATTTAACAGCTCATTACAACAGTGAGCAGCCTGATCCTGCAGCTGGATTACAGGTCACCTCTGAGACCTGCACTTCCATCCCTCCTGTTTATGTGGTAAATAAGGACGGCGGTAAACAGCAGGTGAAGGTTTGACCCCGGGAGCCTCGTGTGTTTGTCCTAGCTCATTTGTGATCATGGGTGGCAAGAAAAAGTACAGTTACTCCATTACTGTACTGTAGATATCTGCACTTATTTATTTCTCTATTTTTATTTTCACTGTTCATTATCCTATGAAGATCCAGTGCTACTTTTGTGGTGGAATTTTTCTCTCTGGTCAACCTTTGTTAAGTGATTTTTCCTCATTTATTATAATGTTATCCTTTGTATTTTGCATTTTTCACTGTACATCATGGAATTTACTATCCTTAATCAAAGTGGCTACTGCCAAAGTACTGTGGCATGAAATATGGGTTTGCCTATTACCACAGAGCCACTCACCACTTTTATATCATGTCCACACTGGCAACTTGTTGCAACCCGAAACATATCATGGCAATCTGATAGCAAATAGGATTGACCTAACGACAGTGGAGATTTAGCTCCGTAGGTAATGTGTCAGACTGTGAAGTGGAAGCCTCAGGTTTGATTCCCAGTCAAAGTAGGCAGTAGGAAGAAGGCACGACACAACATGGCGTCATGGCTGATGATAGGCAAGATCCAAAGTTGATATAAATCAGCCGCTGGCAATGTTCAGAGCGCAGAGTTTGGACCACAGCACTCAATACACAGAGCTGACACAGAACGGAGAAGTGATATGGTACACTGCTGCATCTAACATGTAGCTCCGCCCACCTTCTCCATTCTCAATCTCGCTGACTGCACAGAGCAAAGAACACCATAAAACAACATACAGAGTATTTACAACAACAATTCCTGTTCTATATTATATACTCACTAATTTGTTGTTTCTTCCATCAGTTGCCACAGTACTGTGGTAAAAAAATGCACAAAATAATGCACTGAAGTAAACACCATGTATCACTGCAGTACTGTGGCAACAAGAGGTGAATGAGTTCATGGATTGGCTCGAGTACAAATATTAACATCTGACTGGTCTGTGGCAACAGACAAAACAATATTTTGTGCCGTAGTACTGTGGCAGTAGCCTTTGTCAAATTTCATTTTAGCTGTTCATGAAAACTCAAAGTTAATTCAAAGTTTGTTATATCAAAACAGAGAAAACTGAAGAAGTGACTTTTTCCCTGTTTGTGTCTCATCTGTAGTGTCTGACATAATGCACTCTGTTATAAATATGTATAGTCTGTATAGTTTTATTACTGGTAGTCTTTTGCCTTCACATGTTTGTCTGCATTTTATTCAGTTGCTGCCTTGATCATTGAATTTCCCTGTTGTGGGATCTATAAAGTCTATTATAATCTAAAAAAAAACAAAACAGGAAAACTAGGTGAATACTGCAACTAATACACTGACCTATCCTGCTGAATGGCTTATATTTAATGCTTTAGGTGCAGGTTCATTCCAAAAAAGTAATAATAAAATCTGATTTTGCAACCTAAAATGTCATTTGAGAGGCCTGGATGTGAGACAAAAATTTCAGTTTTGAAAAATATCCATGTTAGTTTGGACCGAATATGATGTCTCTGCTCTGAAGATCCACTTTTATTCTTCGGCTTTGAACACAGAGTGAGTTGTGTGGTCCTCTATGTCTTTTATTTATTTTTATTGATTTTAGTACTTTGAAGTATTTGATTTTATTGTTTAATATAGGTGGCGATGGTGCAGTGGTTAGCACTCGTGCCTCACAGAAAGATGGTCCTGGGTTCGATTCCCGGGCGGGACCTTGCGACCTTTCTGTGTGGAGTTTGCATGTTCTCCCCGTGTCTGCGTGGGTTTTCTC
>JAQQZY010000029.1:14555162-14570226 GCA_030068375.1 Ostorhinchus rueppellii
TGGATGGAGGGATGGATGGATGGATGGATGGATGGATGGATGGATGGATGGATGGATGGATGGATGGATGGATGGATTCTAGAAACTGTATTTTTTTTAAGTAATTAAAAAACCATGCATACTATCCACTGTTCAAAATGTTATCCTTTAAATGGGGATAATGGAATATTTCTACATCCACATGTAAAAAAATGACACTAAAATTACCATTAGAGTGTTTAGAATAGGGTATATTTAATGGAATATTTTGATTTCCAAAAACGAGGACACTCAGCTCCGTCTTGAGATACTTGATCACACGTTATGTAAGTACTGTAGGATTCTGTGCAAAGCGCCAATGAACCCTAGAAAAAATATTTCAGTGAAACAGGCTGGAAAGATATAGAATTATTTTACTATACAAGCTGTAGAAGTGCTGTTCTGTGTGTGTACTTGTAGATAATTTGTAATAATGTAAATGTTTTCATAATTTAATGGTTTTGTGGTTTTTTTCATTAGATAGATAGAGAGAGAGAGAGAGAGAGAGAGAGAGAGAGAGAGAGAGAGAGAGAGAGAGAGCTTTTTTTTTCACATTAAACCAAGAAAAACTGGAGTCATTATTTACAGGTTATTTATGCTGTTATTTTACTTGACATCACAATTGGTCTGACTGTGGCCCCTGAACTAAAACGACATTGACACCTTTGACTCTTAATCATTTCAGTATAATGTTTGCACTTTGCAAATTCATAGCATGGGGCAGGTTGGAACCTCTGGCCGTATGTTTGACACTCCTGCTTTAGTGCATCTGTGCACAGGTCCATCCATCCCCACACCCACAGGCTGGTGCGGATCAGTGCCTTCCACTGCCCTAACGTCCTATTTATCTTTGCAAAGCACAAAGTCTTTCCTTCCAGCAGGATCTGGAACTTTTCCAGTTGCGCAAACAGTGGCAGTAACAGACATGGAAATTGTGCTTGCACCTATACAGAAGCATTTAAAGAGTTGTTCCTGTGAAAAACAATGAAAACCGGACATTTATGCTAATTTATAAAACACACTCAGACGCTCTGGACAAGACGTGGAAAGGGAACATGTACGGGCAAAAGAGGACGTCTGATCATCCTGGTTTAGAACAAAGATCTCTGATGTTACACCAAAGATTCCATTGTATTGGATTGTACCTGTTATGTGTGCCAGTGTATTTGTTCATGAGTGTATCCTATGGAAAACAGCAGCAATAAATGCAGATTTTATTGCAAGTATCTGTAAGTCAGTCACAGAATAGCATCATTCAGAAACAAAGATTTCCATATTTCCATATTTTCTTTCTTTACAAAATCAGTGGGAGTGCCCGATTTCAACAAAGCAGCACCAATATCTAACAACCTTTTTTTCTTTTAACTCAAACAAAGTGATGTATAATTGATAAAAAGTAAGATATGATGCTCATATATCACACAAAACAGGAGAGCAGCAGCTAGAGCCACATTTAAACCACATCTGAAGTCAACTGGGTAAAGTCAGGAGCCAAGTGTGCACTGTGTGTGTATAGATCGGCTGTAAGTCTCGGGGGGGCAAAGCCATAATGGCGTAACCTTAAGTCTTTCATTAATTTCAATAGTGTGTGGTTTGTCAGCGTCATGTGAGGTGAGCAGGAGTCTTTACCTCATAGTGGGCGACCCTCTGGGACTCAGAGATGAGCTGAGCGCTGCACACTTTGCAGTAGCTGTCTGTGAAAAGCCCTTGGTCCACCTCTGTTGACTTCATCTGGAGGAAGACACAAAGGAATCACAGGTTACTGACCTGAACCCAGCGTCTTAGGAGTTCAAATGGACTGTGCATGCAATTACAACCAGTGTGACGTTAAAACAGAAAAGAAATCCAACAGTTTTAATTAATGCTGTTTTCCAGAGCGGTATTTCAGCCTGAGACATGAGATGTCGTGGGGCTGAGCTCGATCCCTGGAATACAAAGTAAGGTTATTTTATTAAAACTGCAAGTCTAAAGCACAGTGGGCTTTATTCATTAATTGAAAGAAGAGCTGAAAAAGAAATATGATTGAAAAGCTACAGCACATCTACAAGATTTACTACTTACACGTCTACAGTCTGAGTTTTGTTGTCGCTATCATGAGAGTTTGCTTTGGGAGCGAAGACAAACCAAGCACAATGTAATGGAGCAAGTAAACAATAATCTCATTTCATACTTTCATCGCTGTTAATATTTCATTACATCAAGGATTTGAGTTAGTGACAGATGCTGAGCAGACTGCACAAGCAATGAGACAGAAAAAACATTTAATACCATGCATTCACCAAGGACACACTTCCCATAAAACATGTGCTGTGAAACCAAATTGTGTTTGACAATGATAAATAAATAAATTGCATTGAGTTTTTTCTTGGAAATGCATTAAAATATATGACTGAATTTGGTGCTTAAGAAAAGAGGTGTAGACAGACTGCAAAAAGCTCTTACTTCTCTTTCCAGCTGAGCTGGACGCAGCTGAGCCATTCCTGCTTTCTATTACTAATTCAGCCAGGCTTCCATTAGAGCCTCACATTTCATATTTGGAAGCAGCCGGGCTCATCTCATCCTCATTTACTCAAGCACGTCTTCATTTGAAGAAACAGGACAGATGAGAACGGAGGTCATGCATAAAGGAAACCTCTCTCCTAGCTTGAATTTTCCGCGAATTTTCCCACAGCAGCATGAAAAACTGGCATTTAGAGCTAATGCCTTGTTTTGCAGTGCTATGCAAACACATGTTAGCTGGACTGTGATCATCAAATCTTAATGAACACAAACTGTTTCTTTTTATATCATTAACTGTGCATCACAAACAGCCTGCAAAAACCACTTCACACATTTGGATTAGGACTCATTTCTAAACTCACTTCATTTAAAGCTCAACTGCTGAACAAATGCGACTACTTTGGTAAGTACTGATAGTAGAGGTGTAACGGTACCGGACCATTTGATCTGACCCGCACAGGACAATCCACCGTTATGGACCATGGGTGTTTGGTTTTGCAGGCCACTGAGCGTGTGCCTGTCCAGGCAGATGAAAGCCCGCCCCACATGTTAATGTCCAATCACTGTTGTGCATCCACAACAGCGATACAAAGGTTTAAGTCCCTCCACTGTCTCATCTCCTCAGTGGAGATGCAACTGCGGTCTGTACCCCCCCACCCCACACACACACGTGAATCATGTGGGGAAGCCCCGCTCCTTAGTGAGAGACAGCGGACAGAGAAGCGGCGTCAGAGTCAACACACATACAAGACCATGACAGGCTACAAGGAAATGCATATGATAAATAACCCTGGCACTTTTAAGTCACCATTTTCTTTTACATCCCTATGTAGAATAGCAATTTATTTAAAAAAAACATAAAAAAACTAGAAAAGCACTCAGAGAGCACTGACCTCCGCCAAGGTAGTGTTTGATCTTCACCAAAATCTAATCGATTGGTCCTTGTATCATTCCCAAGCTATCCTGAAAATTTCATCGAAATCCGTCCATAACTTTTTGAGTTATTTTGTACACAGACAAATAGACAGACAGACAAACAGACAGATAAACGCCGGCAAAAACATAACCTCCTTGGCGGAGGTAATGAATAAATAAAAAGGGCACTTTTTTCAATGAGGCGAAAAGGGCAGGGCTCAAGCCCCCTGTGGGCCCTATGTGTGCATGCGCCTGTTTTATATGATGATGCACAAGTAGTTAAGGAACAAGAAAGGGTTCTATTGTTTATTTTATTTAGTACAGTGATATAATTTGTTCCTACTGTGAAATTTAGATTTTGATGACAAGCAAAATAAAAAATATTATTTGGGGAAAAACAGGTGTCTTTATGCACAAACATGAAATGGAAACCGAACCGAAACAGTGGTCGAGGTACAGACCGTCCTATGGGCTTCCTGGACTGTTCCATTAATAGTTAGGAGCCTCTGTTGTCATTTAATGCATTCCAGTGTTCTGGATGTTATATGCACTAAGATGTGTGATTATATTATCTATATAAATAAATGATAACTTTAGTGGGTTTAGAAGCAGCTCCAACAGGTTGTTTACAGCTTGAAGGTACAAATATGATAAATAATAAATATGGATAATATAACACTATAGAAGTAAAGAAAGAGGTAGAAAACCAGGATAATTCTAACTTTTATTTTGCAGTGCATGATGCAGCTTATGAAGTTACACTGAACAAGCTTATTGGTTTTGTTGAACAAAAATGACCTTTTAACGTTTTATAATTCAAGTGGTCTGAGAGCAAACAAAACATTGGCACTTAACTCCGGCGGTGTTTTTGTGCTCTGGAAAATGTATTAAGGTTTTTTCAGACAGGTAGGAGGATTACAAATAATATAAAGTCCCTCTACATCCACTTTAGCCCGTTTGACCTAATGTCCAAAAAAAAAAAAATATCAACAGAAGTCACTTAATTGTGTGGAACCTGTTTGGTTTATGTCACTATTTACATTTATGGTATTTGTGAATTTAAAAGAACATTTCATTGGTGTTTGAGGCAAAGACAGTAGAGAAACATCTAATTTTGTGTTTCAACAGCTGAGGGGACTACAGCTTTTTGTCACATGATACACGTCACCAACACCAAGAGTAGCTGCCTTGACAATATTTTACCTCAGTCTTTGGGAGTGAAGTTAAAAAAAGTGTTAAAAGAGGTGAAAGTTATTCCATTACATGTTACAGAGACATGTTCGCTGACTCGGAACAGATTGAACAGACAGTCGTGATGGTGTCATGACTTGTTGATGTGTCTACATTTACAAATATCCATGGTCTGACGCTTCAACAATTGTACAACCAAGTCTGACGTTCTTGTCCTGTAAAATTAACTTTTAAAATGACAAACATCATGTGTGAAAATGACACATACTTTAACACAGATCAAACAGTTGCCTATCTCTTCATGTAACACACTTTTTTCTGAAGTAAAATCCCCTGGGCTGAAGGGGTGGGACTTCAGCTTTTGACTTGTTATTGATCCATAACTTTAAGGCTTTCGTGCATAGTGGTCCTCACAGTGGACAGCTGTTCACAGATGTTCTCTTCTATATTCATGGATTAGTGGTTTTAGTTCCATATCAGACATGTATGCATCATCTCATACACTGACATTCATACCATTAGTGGAACTTTACTGTTATAGAAAAACCTGATCTGCAGTAATATGTTTGAGTGTTAAAAAAAAAAAAAAAAAAGATGTTAATTGTTATTAGACTATAATTAACAGTTTTTGGTATTTTTTGGTGTTTTTTTTTTTTGTTTTGTTTTTTAATCTGGCCCCTGCAATGAATTTGTGAAATGCAAAAATTACACTGAAGATATTAAGGATGTGCCCTGCGATGAACTGGTGACTTGTCCAGGGTGTACCCCGCCTTCGCCCTTAAGCAGCTGGGATAGGCTCCATGCGACCCCCGTGACCCTAGTGAGGATAAAGCGGGTATAGAAGATGAATGAATGAATGAATATTAAGGATGTTTAGATCAATTCAATCTAAAGTGGGTCAGACCAGTAAAATACTATCATAATAACCTATAAATAATGAAAACCACAAAAATGTTCTTTGCTTTTGCAAAAAATGTGAATAACCTGAAATAATAAATGTGTGTGGAATTGTAACAATATTCTGCCTGTTACTAAATGTTTTGTGTATTTGTAGATCCACTGTGATCTAAATGATAAACTGAGGCATAATATTGTTGAAATTGTACTTATTTCTTCTGTTTGTTTTTAGGTTATTTATATCTTTTTTTTTTTTGGACAGCTTGTAAATGTAAATATGTTCATAATTTGATGGGGGGTTTTTTTGCAATAAAACAAAAAGAAAAACTTGGAGTTGTCATTATTTACAGGTTATTATCTATAATTGATAGACTAAGTGTAATATTGTTAAAATTGAACTTATTTTCAGGTTGTTCATATTTATTCATGTTGTGTTCAAGTACAGTTTGGAGATGTAAACATTGTCACAACGGAACTGTACTTTTTTCACTCAAAAACACAAAAGAAACTTGATAGAAGTTCTAATCCTACTACACATATTTGACTGGTTTGTCCCATTTTTAGATTATATTAGGCTGAATGTTGCCCTTGAGCTAACATGAGTTTGACACCCCTGTTCTATACGCTCCTAATGAAAAAAGCTGGGCCACGCTGGCGTCAACCGTCACATAAGCATCAAATAATGCCAAATATAACAGGATATATATATATATATATATAAACATTTTAACCTGCTACAAGGAATTTACACATGATACTGTACATATTTCACTGCTCCATCAATAACCCACCCTGATGCACCCCCTAATAAAGTGTCCCGTGGATAACCCACTGATCCATACATCACTAATTTATTTGACTATGATGATAAGGAAGATAAAAGATATATTTTAAAAAAAAACAAACAAATAAACTAACACTAAACTAAAACTAAGAATTTAGAAAAAAGCTAAATTAATTAAAAAAAAATAGCAAACCTGCTTAAAAACCTAATTAAAACTAACTGAATGAGGAAAAAATAAATAAATAAAATTAAACTATGATTAAAAAATGCAAAACTATTATAACCTTGCTGCTAAGTACATGTGATGTGATGAATATAAAGCCTTGAATGAGCTTAAGACGAACAAAACATCGACAGAGTGAAGGTGAAGAAAATGAAAGATGCACAAACTGCTTCAGTGTAAATAAACGCAATCTGAGGTTTCTTTTCAGATTCACTGTCACATCTCTAGACGCTTTTCCATTGACCCTTAAATATCGCAAATATATCTTGCCCATAAAAATGTATCTAATGGAAAAACAACATTTTCGCCAAAACTCTCATGCTGGCAAGAGGTGATTTTTTTGGGGGGCATTGTGAAATTGGTATATTTTGCAAAACTGCAATGGAAAACTTTTTTTCGCAAATGGAGTCATGTGAATTACAAAAAAAACAAATGGATGGACGTTACAACAACAGAAGAGTTTTTTAAAAGAAACATGGTGTGGTATGTGTGGACACACCAGGAAACTGAATACTTTTTTTTGATCCATAATAATAATGAATACATCTGTAAATCAACATGGAATGATGTTTTGTGTCATCTCCTGAGAATAAATAAACTAACCATGGCATTTGTGATTTAATGGAAAAATCAACATTACACATTTATGTTTTTTTGACATTTAGTAAATATCGGTAAAGTTTTGCACACAGGCCTAATGGAAACATGACTTCTGTCTGTTTCTGCTACTGTCTCTCTCTCTCTTTCTCTCTCTCTCTCTCTCTCTCTCTCTCTCTCTCTCTCTCTCTCTCTCTCTCTCTCTCTCGCTCTGCCACACCTCCCAATCAGTCTGATTCAATCCACCTGTGAGCACAGCTGTGGCTCATCAGGTGGACAGTATATATTCACACCTTTGCTCTGTGTTCTCTGCCAGATTGTTCCTCTGCTCCTGCATGACTTTCCAGTGTTTTCCCTGCCTGTTGATCCTGTTCCTGATTCCTGCCTGTTCTTGACCTGCCTTGTCTGGCGCCTGGATCCGACCCTGTTTGCCCTACCTGTCGTCTGATTACCCGTCTGCCCTTCGTCCTGACTACACGTCCCTGCCTGATCCCCGGTAAACCGACCTACCTTCTGACTACGACTACGCCTTCTGTCTCTGTCCCCGCTGGAGTTCCTGGTTCTTGACCCTTCGCCTGTCTTCCACTTTCCGCTTGGTTGCCCCTCATCTGTTCGGTTCAGCTGTGAAAGTCGGACCCCCTCCTCTAGGATTCCCTCAGAGTTCGTCACCGTGGTGAGACTACGCCTCACAACATTGGGAAAGATTCCGGACCAGAACCCCTGGACTGAAACCTTTGAACTGTTTGTGACTAAAGACTGTCCTAAACCTTGTTCCCATTTTCCGGTCTTGCATCTGGGTTCTGATCTGTCGAACACTGACCATGTTAAACTGTTGGTGGAAGATTAGAAACATTTTCATCCCTTTTTCCCTCATATATAAAATTAGAACAGCCACATCTCACATCTGTCTCATCCTATTAGATCAGTAACCCCTCCCCCATCCCTCAGTGATTTGATTAATACCCCCCCACTTGTTCCTTTGTGTCTCCCATTGACATTGTGCCTCCCACATTACTTAAATAAGCCATTAGAGCTATTGAAGCATCTCTGCTATGTCACGCTACGTTCCTGTATCCTTTAAAGTGGCCTCGGTTCAACCGTACCTCGCTGCCAGGTTACCACTTACCTACAGACCTTCAATCTCCCACTTACCACAGATTATAAAACCTCCAACATCCTCCAGTTCCTTAACTCCTTAGCTACTCATGCAAATACCACCGTCATTTATGTCCTATCTGTTCCAATACACGACTTTTTCTGAACAGATGCTATATTCTGAATATTTTTACGTGGTTGTAGGAGTGCATTTTTTACATGATGTGGATTTGTCGATAACACCATTGTGGTCCATCTGTGCAGGCGTCGATCTACTGTAGGTCATACAGTGATTTATACACCTGGAAATGATGTTTCAGGTGTAGCTTCATTCAGTGTTCGAACTATACAGAGATTTTCGGGGGTCACTTTTTTCGGGGGGGGCTTGCGCTTGTCTCAGAACGTGGATTTACAAACACATGAGAAGCTAACTTGCGCACACAGTTGGCAGTAATGCAGTAGTCGTTGTCATATCGGTTTATTTTATCTTTGATAAACGCAACAACACTTCGGATATGCAAATACATCCCGTTACAAACGATTGCTATGTCAATAAACATCATTTTGCCAGTATTTTAGAAACCCCCCCAACATTTCCCAAATCATGTTTGCGGGGGACCTGATGTCTGTTTCATGGGATCCAGGATCTCCAGAGTACCCCCGTAATTCCTTCCACAAAGTACACTGAATTCACACCATAACTGAACTTACTCTGGTATTGTTCTTCCATTTATGTTCAAATAATAACACTGAAATATCCAGTTTTTCATCAGTTTTATGTTTACATTCCAGTCATTTCTCCTCCATGTTCATTAGTTATTATTATATTATCTGCTGTTTGCTTTTTTTCTATCTTTTTTTTCATTTTAAATTTGGTGTTCTTTTTTTAAAATTTTATTTCACCTTCACTGTCGATTCTGTGGCTTGTAATGTCTGTCATCATATCACATGTTGAATGACAATAAAGGCTCTTGAATCACTTGAAACACTTTCAGAGGATGCACACAAATCATGTTTTTTTTTTAATATATATTTTTTTAAATCTCTGTTTTTGCAACCTACAACCTCATTTTCATCAAGGTGAGAGGCCCAAACATAGAGAAAAAACTGGATTTTGCAAAGGTTTGGGTTTTAACATTAGTCCTTCAGTCTTTCACCAGAGGAAAACTGCAAAAATACATCCTCTCTTGAAATACTTATCCATTCTTTGGTGTCCTCCCTTTCAGAAGTAGTCAATGCTCTTAAATCTCGCCAAAGTCAAAATGCTGCTACCGGTTAAAGTGAGTCCAAAATTACACACTAAGACCTCACATCAATCAGACTTTACCCTTTTCTAAAGTCACTGCACTGGTTTCAGATTAAATCTAAGAGTCTGGATCTTCCTCCTCATCTGTAAAGCCCTGAATGATCTTTCTGGAGTATTTCAGTGAGCTGCTGAGGCTTTCTATCCCTGCTAGACCCCCCCCCCCCCCCAGATCCTCAGAGCCAGACCTTTTGGTTGTTCTCTACTCAACACTGGGATCACATTGAGGTGGTGTGTTACTGTTCTGGGTCCCACGCTATGGAATAGTCGTCCCTTGGGAGTCAGATTAGCGAACACTCTTGGGTGCTTTAAGTCACCGCTGAATACTTATCGCTTTCCAAAATGTGGTTGTGCTTGAGTTTTTATTTTGCTTCTAACATTCTATTTCTTTTGCTGTTGTTTTTACTTTTGTTTTACACTTTGTATTATTGTGTTTGAATAGTGCCACATACATCAAATTGTACGCACTTACTTGTTAGTGATGTTCGATACCACAGATTTCCTTTCCGATCCCATACGGAGTAAAATTCAGGTGATACCGATCCGATACTGATACTTTGTACAAAAACACTTAACCCTTTATAGGGCACTCACTGAATCAGAATCAGCTTTATTGGCCAAGTATGTGAACACACACAAGGAATTTGGCTTCGGTTTTTAAACTGCACAAGGCTTACAGTTCCGACATGAACCCAGAAAACACGTGGACCTAGACATGATATAGGCACAGTCCACTAGAGACAAAGATGACAATGGTTGAGGTTTACAGTGAATTTACAATGTAATATGTACGGAGTGCAAACTGGAGTTTTATACAGTGAGTAGTGCCTGGGTCTGGTCTACTGAAAATATATATGTATGCTATTTATAATGGGTTTTTACACTGTAATTTGTAAAGAAAGTGCATACTGATACTGAAATATTTATACTATATTGAATCTGAAATTAAAAAAAAAAAATCTCAATAATAGTGTGTTATTGGACATCATCATCTACTTCCTCTTACCACAAAACATCTGAACAGCACTTCCTAAAAAGTAAACACATTCCATAAAACAACTGTTATAAGGTCATAAACCAACAAAAATCCCTCATATTCACTATTCACAGTGTCAATTTTATTTTATTATTATTATTTTTTTTTAGAAAATCTCTTTAAATTACTGTAGGGTGTTATAGAAACCAGCATGCTTCTGGATCTCACTGAGGCATGGGGTTGGACCAATATTTAATGTTTGTGGAAATGACCAAAAATAATCACTTGCTTGATAAAGGCGTTAATATCTGGAAAAAAAAAAAAAAAGTGTGTATTTCAAATCATAACTTCATTAACAATATGAGACATTACAGTGATTGTTTAACTATTAAAGACTATTATGAATATTAATACTTGCATATTAATTCATGTTACATGAACGTGTTAACATGAAACATGAAAATACTGAGCATGGAACGCTTAAACAAAAGTATCCAACACTGACACTTTCCCTCATTCACAAGTTTTTAAGGAACAACAGCATATTTACTGTTTTCCCCTTTAGCCTGTTCTGTTTTTTGTTCAGAACCTCTCCTGACATTGAAAAGACTCTCCTTGCTGCTCCAGAACTGGGGGTCATTCCCAGGTATGTCACTACTGGTTTGCTCGGGGCTGGGAAACTGGGAAGGTCGTTTCATGTTCTTACCACCAAACTAGTGCATTCCTATCTTGGGGAATCACTTTTTCTTCTGAGTACTGACATACTTCAATGAGGACATCACTGGCAGCTGACCACCAGACTGAGTCAGAGTGGACTGACTGAGAAGTGTGACGCAGCATACACTTACCCAGGCGGAAGAAAAACTACTTCCCACCAATCACGTATCATTTGGACAAGATCCCAACAGTTTAACTACTTTCCACTGTGTTACCTCAAATTGCCAAAATATCAAAAGTACTGATATTTTGATTTGTGAATCTCTTCTAGAGTGTAAAGATCTGGTATTGGAAATATGGATATTTCAGTGTTAATCCACACATCACTATTACTTGTCACAATTTAGCTTGAGTTTCTGTCTAAATCCTTACCTTTATGTTATTAACCATAATTATTATCAAATAAGGTTCTCCCTACATCTTTCTCCAAATTTTACCAAACCATAGAGGACATTACATGACAAAAATATGGATACTGAATAAAAAAAAATGCTGTTATACTTTTTTTTGTAAAAAGAGTTCTCAATGTTCTTATGTGATTTCTGCAAAACCATAAAGTGAAATTAAAACATCTTCTGTTGACTATTTCTCGAATTTTTTTGTTTTTGCAAATTTGTGGTACCATGGCAGGCCAAACTATACATAACTGTATCGTCTGGAATCGGACCATTGAGGGAGCTGAAGCCTGTGGGTGGATTCAACCGTTGTCATTCAAACTGTTCCTGCACGTAATAGGCCAGTTCTATGACCAATCAGAGTAATCAACAGTGTGACGTATTCAGAGCTACAAGTGGAGCCAGCTGGTATATTAGCCTTTTACTGTAGTCGGTCGGCAAAACAGCAAATGCATCCTTCTTTAAAACGAATGACTTGAGTGCTTCTTCCTGCTCAGCTTTCAAAGAAAAGCCCAAGTCTCACTCTTCCAAAATTGATGAAAAAAAAATTATTCAAACAAGTGGGGTTCGTTAGCAACATCCATCCTTGTTGCTCTCTATGGTTGTTCTGCTATCTCGCCCTCGCACAGCCCTGTCATCATCGTGCAAAGCCCACCCCAACGACTCGCTACACAGACGGATCGTTTTGATTGGTCTGACATACCCTGTGTCGGAACCAAAACTGTCTACTACCGTATGATGCTAAACCACAAACTAGGCAACAATATTTTCTGCGGCTAGGTGGTCTAGATTTCTAGGCTAAATTTGTGGCCAAATGCACCAAGAGTCATATCTTTTAAATTGTGTTATTTAATATTAATGGTTCAAATGAATCATCATTATAGAATTTTAGTTTTGTGATTTTGTTTTATTAAAACATCATTAAAAAAACAAAATTATTTTGCTGCTCCAGAGAGAAATACTAAACAGAGCAAATTTGTACAACATTCTAGAAATTTCAAGGAGACCATACAATTTTCTGAGCTAAAATCTAATGTCATGTCAAAAAATGTGAAATCTAAAGTTTGCTATCATTACGAAGCCTGAACTTAACCATGTAAAGCCTGAAATACTAAATCACAAATGGAAAATTCCACTTCTTTGAAACTGGAGCCTTTATTGGTCCTTCTGAACAACCAAAAAAAAAAAAAGTTTTTATATATCGATTTCCATGTCTGAGTTTGAATTTTGTATCATATTTGGTACATTGGGTCTTAATGCTCAAACATCATTATTATTCAACCAACATAACACAAACGTGTCTACCAAATTGGTAATTCCTTTTCAAAATTGGCAAAGTTCTGCCTCGTTCCTCATGACAATTTTGTAGTGTCACTGGAAAGGCCTCTGGTGAATGAATTCCTCCCCTCTGGTGGATTATCTGTGTATTGCATATATCTAATTGTATACATTAGGTATTTCAAGAAAAAAAAATCACACTGATCATGTAGAGGGCTTCAAAACTCATGTAACAGATATGATACATTTGGTGATAAAGGGTTAAAGATATTATAGTATACAATGTATCTACTTGCTCTTCAGACTAGTCATGGAAATGTCATTTGAGTAAATCTGAGCACAACCCAAGCCCAAAGCAACAAGCCTCAGCTCTACTAAGATGACTTGTCAGGGAGTTAAACACCACAAGAAGAGAAAAATCTAATGAAACATGCATTATGGAGACTTCTTTGGAGCATGACACGCACATGAGAGCTAAAAGGCTGCTGCTGGATTTATGACAATTCTTTTTTTAACCTGTTTCTTGCTTCTAACTTCCTCATATTTATGGAAGTGCAAATGTAATTTATCAGATTCGTTGCATATTATTCACCCTGGCAGGATGACCTTAACCTGCAGATTTTCTTGACATGACTTTGGGCTTAAGTTATAACAGGATGAACTGCTGCCCCTCCTCTTTTTAAGTATTCAGCAGCCTAGAGGCCACGGTCAGCTGCGACTGACTGTACAAGGATAAAACATGTCAGAGGCTGAAATGTGTGCAGACAAATCGCCAAAGGAAGAAAAGAAGTATAAATAAATCAGTGACAGAGCTCTCCTTCAAAGTCCCGAGAACAGTTGGGAGCGGTGTCACTTCCTGTTCGGATTCTGCCAGACAAACAACATAAATGAGCACCATTGAGGTCTCTATGAGCCTGCACCAGAGTGGGGCCCGCTGACGGTTTTAGGGAGGCTGCACAGATGTTGGAAATTAATGATTAATCACCCTAAATTCTGTTAAGAACAGAAGCTTCGACAGCAACGTCAACAGCAAACTGAAGAGATGCAGCAGCAGCAGCAGCAGCTTGGACTGAAAAACAACTCTTATCCCCGATTCTGTTTTCCACAGTCAGAGGAAATGTTCAATGCAACTGTTTTCACCCAAGTTTGAGACTCAGTTGTCATGACAATGCATTGTTGAACAAACAGATTTATCATTTGTTTAGTGCTAACACATCGCAATAATGTAGCATCCAGCTGGAAACCAAGTAATATTTATGAACATCTGTTATCAGGATATAATGCAGTGTTTTTCAACCTTTGGGTTGAGACTCCATGTGGGGTCGCCTGGAATTCAAATGGGGTCGCCTGAAATCTCTAGTAATTGATAAAAATAAAAAACTATTAAACAATAAATGATGAGTTCAGAGAGACAATCACAATCCATAAAAGACATGACAAACTGAAGCTGAAGCACTGTGGTACTGTTTATCTGTCAAATGTACTCTGTGGTCAGTTTCACATGCTGCAGCTCTTTCATAATTCATAGTTTGAGTTATTGTTTGTTCAGTATTAATTGTCAGCCTTGTAAATACAAGCTGGACTGACTGTACATATCCTGACCAAGGAAAATAAAAATCTCACTTTGTGCAGTAATCTGAACTTTTGTGCCTCTGTCCCTCATAATATACATTATATATTCTAAATATCATCTAAAATTAACATTGCAACATACTGTAGTATAGCAAACTATTACATGATTAAAAACAAATTAATTTTAGCAAAAAATAAAATGTGTCCGTTTTGAATGTCTGCGGTCACTAGAAATGTGTGATGTTAAAATGGGGTCACGAGCCAAAAAAGATTGGGAACCACTGATATAACGTCAATCTTTAAATGACCTTAAAGCATTAATGCAATGTTTTGAATAAATAGCTCTGAAGTTATGCCAAAGACTCCAGTGTACTGCATTGTATATGTGTGAACTACTGTGTATGGGTGCTTCTATGAAACTGAGAAAGTTTGACATATTTCCCCACAGGATGTACCTAATAATGATGTCAGATAAATACAAAAAATATAAATATACCCTATAAATATAAATATATAGGGCGACACGGTGGTGCAGTGGTTAGCACTCGTGCCTCACAACAAGGAGGACCCAGGTTCGATTCCCGGGCGATCCTTGGGACCTTTC
>JAQQZY010000029.1:14594044-14604912 GCA_030068375.1 Ostorhinchus rueppellii
AATATATGCAACGCTACAGTACCTCGCGGGGGAACATCGGCAAAAAATTTCAACACGACAAATTTAATCAGGCACTCGGAAAAGACACACGGAGGAGCATGTGGAGTTCAAGAAACGCAGCGAGGAGAAAAAAAAGTAAAGCAAACTCCGAAACGGATGCTAAAGCAAACAACTTTAGACAGTGCTCGTCCCTATAGTCGGACATAAGTATATAAGTACATTAAAAAGTAATTTAAATATTGCTCCTCACATGATCGGATCGGTGATCGGTTATTGGTTTATTTAAACTCACTGATCGGTGATCAGCACAAAAATCGTGATCGTGTAAAGCCTACTCATTTTTTTTTTTCATCATTTACTTCTGAGGACACTCATTTATAAAAACAAACTCAGCGGCAGGACTCAGTTAGTGTTTAGTCTGGGCTGTTTTCATGATGACACCTTAAATGTCTCTGAAAACTCTCCTATTCCGCCTCTCTTTGTAGTTAAACCTAAAGAAAACATCTTTGGAAAGATTCTATGAAATAAATGCCTCATCCACATTTGACTGAACTCTGATGGATAGAAAATTATAGCATCCAAACAAATTTACCAGCTATATAACCAGTGATGATTAAGTTGTCAGGGGTTATGGTCTGCAGATTTTTATTCCCATTTTCATCATTTCCTTAGTCATCTCTACAACACTGTTTTTGTTTTTTTGTTTTCATTTTTCCTGACTTTGCAAGAGAAACAGATGACTTTAAAACATCCAGTACAGCAGAAATAATCAATCACTTATCCACTACAATGGCCAGAATGGTCTTTTTTAAGTGAATGGTACTTATCTTTGCTGACCTGTTGCTGACAGTGAATGATGATAAGGAATAAAGTTAGGTTGTCATGAATTTTGGAAGGCTTCCAGTGCTGCTCTCAAGGGTAACACATTAGTATAAACCCCAGCGTAGGCAGGAATCCTCAAGCTGAGAAAGATGCCATCAAAACGTCACAAAGAGTGGATTAATGTACCGACAGCAAATTTGTACAGAAAATCCCTGCATGACTGCCGCTTACGAACGCAACTGGCAGCCATTCTTTATAATAATTAATCACATCTTACTGAAATTCCATTAGTCACAAATACTACAAACACGAAGGTGAGCAATTATGGTATCACAGTAGTTATATCACAGTGCCACCTTGAATATTATGATTAATTTGTCTGATTTTACTATGAGTGAGTTTCCTTTGTATACCTGTAAAATACAGTTGAATAGAAGAGCTCACCTTTACGCTGTTGAGAGCTGAGTGGGCTGTCATGGGACTGATATATTCACTGGATCTGAAAAGTCATTTCAGTGAAGCTTTTATTGCATAAAAAAAACACATTAAAGTCTAAAGTGGTGTCTGCCTGTTGGACACTTTTCTTGTCAAGATGCAAAAGAGTAACAGGACTACAAGGCTTATCCAGAAATATCATTATTATTACAGTAATATTTTGTGTTAGCAGGTCTAAAGTCCAACTACAGGCTTTCAAAGGGAAGATTTCAGATACCAAAATGAGCAAAAAAAAAAAAGCATGAAACCATGATAGAAGATTATACCCCTGACGTCAAACTTCTTTTTGGAAACCAAGCATGTAATTGCATTAAGAGAAGATAAACTTAACTAATAAGAACGGAATTTAACCCATAAAGACCCAAACATCCACCGTCGAACAAAACCATCTACTGATCTAAACCGTTTAATACCTCCACATACACAGTTATTTACATACTCATGTAAATAACTGTGTAAAAAGCAGTTTGTCATCTTTTCATGCTCATCACATATGACCCATGTGGACGTTCAGAGGCTTCATGGAAACACCGTCATCTTCTACAACACTGATTCACCAGTGAAACCCATAGAGGTTGATAAATGACAGTGGATGGACACACTGGGTTTATGTTCCATTTATGAGATATTTTACTGAAAAAGTCACTTTTTCTACAGTTTTCTTTATTTCGGATCTAATACCCCTCAACTGTAACCTGAGTTTTTATGAACATCTACATGGTCAGTGAATTAAATACAGAAAAGTACATGATGTTCACTGAAAAAATGTAAAATATAGAGGATAATATTAGAATAAATGGAGGTAAATCTCTTAAGAAAGATTAAATAAAAAGAAAAATTCATTTGGGAAGTGCCATAAAGGTAGCACTGGGTGTGTATGGGTTAAATGAGTGACAATGGAATGGGCTGTGTGAATACAAAAGGGAAATGGAACGACGGACACAGTACAATTACATCATAAAAACTAGAAAAGCATTCAGAAAGACCTCTGCCATGGTAGCGTTTGTACTTTTTTTGTTTTTGTTTAAAGTAGTGTTTGTACTTTCCTCCACAAGACGGCGTTGAATGACCTCATATGCAAATCTGTGCCACCATGCCCTATCTTGCAATGATAAAAAAAATCCTTGAAAAAATACCTGGATCCAGACGGTGATCTTGATCACCTCCAAAATTTAATTATCTCTTTCTTGACCCAGAGCAGACATATCCTGAAAATTTCATCAAAATCCATCCATAACTTTTTGAGTTATGTAGCTAACAAGCAAACAAACAAGCCCTGGCAAAAGCATAACCTCCTTGGCGGAGGTAATTAACATGGTCGGTGTGCGGTGGATAATGCCCATGCCTCACTGGAAGAAGGTCGTGGGTTTGGTTCTGACACCAGTCAGTGGGGGTGGGACCTTTCTTTTTGGAGTTTGTATGTTCAGACAAGAAAAGCCCTCTGAGAGGGCAGACCTCCGCCAAGGTAGTGTTTGTACTTTCCTCCACTGGATGGCACTGAATGACTTCATATGCAGCCCAGTGCCGCCATGTCCTATCACACAATGATAAAGAATCCTTTAAAAAAATTTCCTGGATCCAACATCTCTTCCTTGACCCAGAGCGGACATATCCTGAAAATTTTACCAAAATCCATCCATAACTTTTTGAGTTATGTTGCTAACAAACCCACAAACCCTGGCAAAAACATAACCTCCTTGGCGGAGGTAATTATTCATCATTAAAAGTATTTATTTTTAAATGTTCACACTAATTTGGGTTCTGATCTGGTGTGCGACAGATTCTTCCCTTAACTTAAAGCACTCATCTAATGTTTCCATCCCATTCTGTGCATTTTGATTACTGCCACTTGATTGCTTCTTCTCGGCCTCCACAGAGGTCCCATGTTCACCCTAATTGAATGCCTTGTTAGTGGGTGTAACACCAGGGGGGTCTGCTGCTTAGTGATGTATAACCCAAAGGCACAAGCTCCAAATCTGAAACAGCTCATGTGTCTGTCACCACTAATGTTCTGTGAAATACAGTCACTCGCCTTTTGGGGGAGTGAAATGGAGTCTAATTTTGATTCCAAGAGACTGATGAATCCAACTCTGAAATCCACTTCCTGTTAGTATTAAAACACTACTGAAGTGCACCCTACTGGCATTAACAGTAAAGGACACGTCTCACTGACATGGATGAGTCTCCACTCACTTATTGTGTTTGATATAACTGGTAGCTTCGTCTGAGTGCCTGTCCATGGCATCACACCCTTTTTACTAACATCCATCTGTATCATTACTGGAAGCCATTTGTTTAGAATAACCTGTTCTAACCTGAATATGTGCCATCACACTTTCATACTACCTCATCTGTAAACATAATTTCTGCCTCAGTCAAATAGTGAAAACAACAACTTTTATGGTCCTACACTACTTCCCATCAACTTCTGCAACATTTTTGGACTAATGTGTAAACTGACAGCAGCAAAAATCATTAAAAAAATGGATGGATGGATGGATGGATGGATGGATGGATGGATGGATGGATGGATGGATGGATGGATGGACGGACAACAAGATAGCAAATGAAAAACCCTCCAACACATAACTCAAACTCTACCAACTTTGGCAGAAAAATATGAAAAGTTTTTCGAAATAATACCCAAGAAATAAACTGATGATTATATATGACTACATATACTCATAAATAAATGTTTGTTGGACTTATGTTATTTTCTCTTTTTTCACTTCTGTTTTAAGTGTATATTGGTAATACAGACACTCGTTCATTCAAACTGGCAGAGACTGATGTTCCAGCAGCCAGTCCCAGGTTCCAGCTCCTATTCAGGGTCAGTGCATCCACCTGGTTCATACTGACACTCACACAGTCTGAAACTCTGTAGATTTGTGTTTCTGTGTTGGGACTCATCGCATTAACATATGTCACATTTGTATTCTTTGGTTCTCTTTGTCTCCAAGTCAGTAACTTAAAGTTGATTATTTCTTGTGCATATTTAATGTTCTTTGGTCTATATTATATATGTAAGATTTAAAAAAAAAGATTCATTCAAACATGAATATCTGCTATTGTCTGAAAAGTATTGTTTGGTGTATAACAAGGTTCCCTCTCTTTACATCCCATTAGCCTTATATTATAAATGTCTGTCATACACTACGTGGACATGTTGAATTCAGGTGTTTCTTTTCTAACAGGGGTCTGGGATCCAAAACAACAATGAAAAATGTCATTATAGAGTTCATATTTGTATCATAATGGTTATTATTATTAATGTTTATATCTCAAATCAGTATGAACAGTAGCCTGGCAGGCCAAACTATCCATGGACTGTATAGTCTGGAATCGGACCATTGACAGAGCTGAAGCCTGTGGGTGGATTCAACTGTTGTGGTTCAAACTGTTCCTTCATGTAATAGGCCAGTTCTATGACCAATCAGAGCAACCGACAGTGTGGCGTATTCAGAGCTACAAGCGGAGCCAGCTGGTATATTAGACTTTTACCGTAGCCGGTCGGCAAAACTTAAAATGAATGACTTGAGTGCTTCTTTCTGCTCAACTTTCAAAGAAAAGCCCAAGTCTAACGCTTCCAAAATCGACAACAAAAGCCGATTCAAACGAGCGCGGTTCATTAACCACATCCATCTTCGTTGCTCTCTATGGTTGTTCTGCTATCTCGCCCTCACACAGCCCTGTCGTCATCGTGCAAAGCCTGCCCTAACAACTCACTACCCAAACGGAGCATTTTGATTGGTCCGACATACTTTGTGTCGGACCAATGATGGGCTCCTACCGTGTGACGCTAGACCACAAGCTAGGCAAGAATATTTTCTGCTGCTATGTGGACTAGATTTCTAGGTTACATGAACAGAACATCTTACATGTGTAGCCATGATGTTTCCCAATATTTTTGATCATACAGTTTATAAACATTATATTTCCTTAAGGTTTAATGGGAGGTGTGAAGAACGTAGATGGTGGTTAAAAAAAATAATGTTGAGAGAAATTGAGTAAAAAACACTATTTCTGAGGCATTTTGGAAGCAAATTTAACAAATTAAACCAAACCAACCAATGCAATGATATTTATGACAGTATAAAACTATATAATGACATTTGTCATTACTGTTTTATATCCCAGACCCCCAATAGACAAGAAACACCAGAATTCAACATGTCCTAATACTTTTGTCCATATCGTGTATGACTTAGACCACAGGTGTCAAACATGTGGCCTGGGGGCTAAATCCAGCCCGCCAAAAGGTCCAATCCGTCTGGGATAAATTTCTGAAATGCAAAAATGACACTGAAGATACAAACGATCAGTGGTATAAAAAACAAAAAAAAAAAAACTTTTCAATTCAGGTTCCACATACAGACCAATTAGATCTCAAATGGCTCAGAACAGGTAAAATACAATTGTAACATCCTATAAATACGGAAAAATGCTCATTTTCTCTTAGTTCTAGTGTAAAAAAATTAAAATTACATGAAAATGTTAACATTAACGAACGACTCTTTTACAAAAACATTTGAAGAACCTGAACAAATTTAAACATTACATTTTTGAAGAGGAGGAAGTGCATTTTTCCCAATATTCTGCCTGTTACTAAATGTTTTGTGTCATTGTAATGTAAGTTCTAATGTACACATGTAAGGGATGAACTGATAATCTGAAGCAGAATATTAGTAAAATTGCACTTGTTTTTCTTAACACATTTCAAGTTGTTCATGTTATTCAGATTTTTAAGGGAATATTGTAGATGTTAACATTATCGTAATGTAATTTTACTTTTTTCACTGTTATTATTTTACTGGTCCGGCCCACTGGAGATTATACTGAGGTGAATATGGCCCCTGAACTAAAATGAGTTTAACACCCCTGACTTAGACCATTATGCTCTGAGGCTAAGGATAAATAATTTACAGAATTTTCCCTTTATTAGTTACAGTGAAATAGTGACGTATCCAGGGTGTATTCCATTATTGTCTGATGGTAACTGTGATAGACTCCAGCCCTCTTTGACCGTCCAGAGGATTAAGCAGTTGGGGAATTACAGTGACAAACTGAGAGGAAGAGGTTAGATAAAGAGGCAGGGATAGGATGACATGTTGGACCTGGGCTGGCAATCGAACCCGGGTCACTGCGGTAAAGCCTCGGTCGCATCCAGGTGAGCCACTGAAGCACCCGAAGCAAGCGGTTTATGATAGTTGTAAAAGTCGAAGGAAACGCTGAAGCAAAACTCTAAGACAATGTAACATTTAAAATAAATGAGTTTTCTACCTATAGGTGACTAAGAAAATTAATCATATATGAATGAGAGTCGCTGTCCGCCCCCCCTCTGCTCACCGTGACCTGTACGGTTACCTCTATCATCAGCAGCATTTTGTACAGCTGGTGCTCCAGGGCCAGCGAGAGACTTCAACAGCGCTCTCGGGGGGCCAAATTAGCCGGAGTTGGTGAGCGAGTCTACACACTCACATACTGAGACTGCACTTCGTATCCCAGAGCCCCGTGAACTGATCTGCCTCCCGTTCTGTCTCTGTCATTCTGCAGCTTTGGCTTTGGGGAGGCGAAGGCAAGCCAAATTGTAATGCCATGCCTTGAGGTCAAAACAATGAGCCGTTACTTTGTGTTTGCTGCTAAGAGGCCTATCCCCATACTGTGTGACCTAAGCGCTGTCCACAGATCTGCTGAGTGAAAACATTAGCACGCGCACTGGGCAGACTGCCTGCAGTTCAGTAATATAATCAGCTTGGTGTTCAGCCAGAGCAGACATTTAGGGCAAATGTTGAGTCGGTGCGACAATAAAATGGTGACACTGGTCAGTTTAATGAGATTAATTCTTTCCAGTCCAGGCGCAACATCAAGCTGAAGGATTCAAATTCACATCATGTGCTGTCAGGGAAATCCTACGGCATAAATATTACAGTACGCACCTGTGGATTCAGGAGCTCTTAGATTACGCTGTACAGCTTACTGGTGTTAAATTCTATGTCTAATAAAAGCCTCACTAGGTCTTATTCACAAAGCACTTAACTGTAAGGAGAAGTGTGCAGATCCATATATTGAGTCCATCTAAGATTTAAAAGACTCCCTTGCTGCAGCTAAAGCCAATCAGAAAACACAAAATAACTTCTTTTTCCTTACACAAGTAGGCTAAAGTACAACCTGCAGGCTGTCCCATTAATTCTGTGTAGCATTATCTTAATGTGTGGAATCCTTACTTGACATGCATCGATTACTTTTACTGATAGCAGAAAAACTGAGACGGAGGCAGTTTTGTCCACCAGTTTTCGATTAACCCTTAAAGACCTACTTCTGTGCTGACTTCTGGAGGAATTTTCCACTACATTTACCTTTCCCTAAGTGATTTACGACTGTTTCTCATCATATTATCCTCCGCATTTAGCATTTTCTCAGTGAAAATCATGCGATTTCTTCATCAGAATCAGAATACTTTAATAATCCAAAGGTAAATTGTTGTGTGTTAGTTGTTCCGTATAAGTATAATAAAAAGTAGTAGGAAAGAAACAAAAAAAGATATGATATATATATATATAAAGCTCTACATATATAGACACACACAGATAAATATACATGTTTAATCACTTTGTACAGCAATTTGTACAATATGTACTAGACAATGAATGACTCTGGAGGTCATTCTCATATTTAATTCAATAAACTCAAACCAATATCACAGATGAAATGAATTATCTTGGACATTATATTACTAATAATGACAAAGATATTTACCAGCAGTTATGTAAACTGTATGTGCAATCAAATATGCTCGCTCATAGGTTCTATACGTGCTCTGGTAATGTAAAAACGATACCTTTCAGAACCTTCTGCTCTCCTCTGTGTATTACAACTACCAAAAAAACATCCACGCACAAACTGGTGGTTGTTTGTAATGACTTGATGAGGATTCTGCTGAGGGTCCCAAGACATCATAGTGCCAGTCAGATGTTTGTGGATTGTAGTGTTTGATGCTGTGCAGCTGTTCAATGACATTTTATTTATTCATTCATGTGCAGAGTTACAAAATGATCTAAATCAATTGTACAAATCCTGGTAAGTCCCAAGATTAGTTCTGTGAGGTTTATGTCTAAAATTGAAATTGATGATTGAACCTTTATGTGTAAGTAGTATATGGGTTAATGCCATTTCTTTTTATTGTGTAAATTTTTATTTTATTCCATGGACCTAGTATTTATGTCCTTATTAAAGCTTGAATGAAACATGAAGGTGCTCATAAAAGCTAAGGATGCAAGAATGCAAACTGTTATCTGCACCAAAGGTGGACACACTAAATATGGACATTTTTGGTTAATATTTGTCAACAAGGACTATTTTGTTATTCCAGTTGGTCCGTTTCTCTATGAATAACAATGAAATTGTTCATTTGAAACAACTTTTTGATAAACTATGAAGTTATTTATGTTTTCTTGTTTTCAGAACAGGTGGTCTAATGGCGCTTTTCCACTGCGAACCCGACTCGGCTCTACTCGGCACGCTTTAGTACGACAAGACTCTACCCACTTGTCGGACCAGCACGGTTGTGTTTCCACTGCCAGCCGTTACTAGTCGGGACTCGTTGAAGTGGGTGGAGTTGGTGGAGTCGACACAGCCATGCCATCGTTTTCAGGCGACTAATAAAGTGTCACGCCACGGCCAGTAAAGTAAACAACAATGATGGAAGAACTGGAGGCGGTGCTGCTGCTGTTGTTTGCGCTGTGGTTTGTTGTCACTGAAAACACCTAGACGGCAGGTCTGTCTGGCAGGTGATTATTTAAGATCCCAGAGCTTCGTCGCGCGTATGACAACATTTCCTCTGACCAATCAGTGGACAGCACTGTTCATGTCACGTTTTAGTGCCGGCTCGGCACCGCTAGATCCACCTCTGAAATGGGTACGAAAAATTGTGACGGGTCCCAGGTCCAACCCCCAGTGGAAAAGGGCCATACTGGGGTAGAGTCGAACCGTGCCGTGTAGAGCCGTTACGAAAACATGTAGTGGAAAAGGGCCATAATACATTTAAGCACAACAGAGAAAACTGAAGAAAAAGTGACTTTTTTAACCAAAACACTACCAGCTGAGCATAAAAATAAATATTTATGGCCATCATTTGTAGATGGATTTCACTACGGAGCCTCTGAACATCCAAACGACTCAAATCTGATGCTGCTAAAGACCAGAGAAACTGCATTTTACCTGCATTAGTTCAATGTGTCGATTGGATCAATAGTTTAAAAGTTATTAAATATCTCAGATGAATAGATGCTTTTGTTCACTGATGGCTGTTTAGGTCTTTTGGGTTAAACTACATGAAGAACTCATGTGTCAAAGGGTCATAGTCTATTTTCTTTAATCTAGTCTTTAATTATTAGCAGTACTAAGCTGGTAAAAACATGTCACAATGTCTGGTTTTCTGCTGTTTTCTTCTTTTTACTTGAGGGCAGTAAGCTTGTCAGACAGAAGCTGGGTGTTGACCTAACAGAGAACACCTATGGAACCTTTTAATGTGTTACATTATAGTCCAGGATCAAGTGTTTTTGGCTCTCACTGCAGTCTAAGGCCCCTGTCTTCATCTGGTAGTAAGATTTGATGGAAAAACACGTTAGTGCAGGTCTAAATGCACGCTAGACTGAAATGAAATCTTGAAAGGTCGAAGGTTTGTGATAGAAAAAAAAACTTCGCTGCACCCCACTGAGGAGCAGCTCCTTCATCATCTTCTGCTCCACATCCTTTGTACTAAATTAATCATACCCTCTTTCTAACCTCATAATCTGCATTTATTAGTAACAAATCCAGCAGTGGATCTGCTATTGCATCTGAATCCATCACTAATTAGGTTTATTAGATTAGAGAGGTACAGTATATAGCTCTAATTCAAGGTTCATTTACTTTTTGGCAGTGAATGGAAAGGAATTTATACAACATGCAGTGGCGGATCCATAAAAATAGAAGTGTGTGTGTGTGTGTGTGTGTGTGGGGGGGGGGGGTTAAATTAACATAATAAATATCATATAGTAATTAATTCAATAGACTTTAACCAAAACAAAGAGTTGGCTTTAATAGGGTTGTCCTCAGTTATGGTACTGAATTAAAAAATAATTTAAAATGAGAAACAACAGGATGCAGTAGGTATAGGAGTATGTTTGACAACTTTGTGTGATGCACTCAAACACATATTTAATATTCAGTCCATGCAGTTCAATGGTTCCCACTGTGAAATCATTCATTCCATACTTTCTGTTGCTGTCTGTTTGTTTTTTATGCAGACCCAAATGCTGTTGAATAGACAGTTGACTCTGCATGATTGGAATTAAGTCTTGTTTAGATATAATTTCCTTTCCCATATACACTCTGTGTGTGCAGTAGAGCCCCCCCTCCAATACAAGAAATAAGAGAGCATTGGGAAATATTTGTTAAAATAAATAATAATAACTAGAAAAGCACTCAGAGAGGGCAGACCTCCACCAAGGTAGTGTTTGTACTTTTTTTTTAAGGTAGTGTTTGTACTTTCCTCCACTAGATGGCGCTGA